>JAGWCC010000610.1:0-580409 GCA_022651775.1 Drusus annulatus
TAGGAAAAAAAGAAATGGAAAGCAAGAATGAGGAAGACCAAATGCCATTTAACAGAATAATTATTCAAGGGAATTAACAATGACAACAATCCGGGATGGAAAAAAATGAATTAATAACCTTGCTTTAAATTCCTCAACATTGTGAAACGTAGATACAAGTAGATGAGACAAATACACCAATTACTCTAAAAAGAGCGTTTTATGGACTTTTGTTTTGACGATCTCACGTAAATAGCTTTACAGCTGTCGTTAAGGTGTATATTTACCGCTTGCCTGAAATGTTGCCCTGTTAAGGTGCTCCGAAGGACTAGTAACATCAGAAACGTGCACTCCATATAAGCACATAAGCACTGCCTAACTTGCGTACTCGCATAAAAATATGAATTACATTGGATTAAATAATAAGAAATTATCGCAATAAATAATTTGAAAATACGCGTAAAATTTAGCTAATCACGCCCGACCAACCTTCCTACTATAACGTGTCAAAATCAGTAACTACGTATGGCCAAATGCTGCCAACGTCAGAGTAGATTACTCTGTGTTCACTAGACTACATAAAAAATATGTGCATGTATGCTGTGAGCTGTGTACGCGTTCAAGTCGCTCGTTTGTGTTGGCATTTTAGTCATTATTTAGGCAATGCTTTTACAGAACAAATGCAATAACAATCAGTGACATCTGTTGGTACCTATCTTGATTATCAATTAAACTGCTGTTTTTATTACTGCTTATCCTGATAAAAAAAACTCAGTGCACGCCTCTGAGTACCATTGAACTTTTGACATGAGTCCTTCGGCAGGAAGCGCGCGTGCCCAATTTTTTTTCGTCGCTAATGTTTTTTTTTGTGAATGGGTCGTTTTTACGGTTTGCTTAATAGTTCGGGTGGGGAATGATTTGTCAATTTTCAATTTTTTAACTCCTTGCAGGCGGGTTTCGTTAAGTATTATCCCCATTTCACTATATTACACGGCAAGTGCATATAAGAATAATATTATAAATACATCTCTAGGGTGTAATGAATATAAAAAAAAATATATTTATATATATATATATATATATATATATATATATATATATATATATATATATATATATATATATATATATATATATAAATATATATTTTTAAGTATGCATTTCGACTAACAACCCCTAAAAAGAATTTTACCTCAAAAACCCACATTACCTTTTTTTTACAAGAGCTTAGACTCGTATTTGTATGGTATTTACCTCCATTAAATGTAAGCTCCCCACACCAGCTACTACCAAGAAACATTAAAATGTCCGCACATGCGACATTATTTCATAACTCCATTGAATTTTTATTTCCTCTTTGGCGTATTTCACATTTTTTGTATTTACGTGAATTAGGTATTCATTACCCTTCATTATTAATACTTCAAACGTCCTTCGTTTACGCTGTAATTATTTTTTGATTAATGAGTTGGATATATTAATTTAAAATAAATAATGATATTTTTGCCTACCTCGTACATGATGCCGATAACAATTCCTCGTACAAAATTTAATGAAATGTAAAATTAATGTCCATAAAACCGCAGGTTCGTTTACCCATTGAGTGTGTATGTAAATTAATCTGTCAGATTTTAGCTAGCACTATACAAAGGTGCTGTAATTATTCCGGGTTTCTCATCAATTAGCTCTAATTAACACCCTCACCCGAATCGAAAACTGTTTGCTTTCTGAACAGCGTTTTCACTGAGTGGATAAACTGCAGTTATGAATAGAGAAAATCAAGTTATTGGCAAAACTTTATTGTTTTTAAGAAAGTATCATGCAATGGGAGACCAGCATTTAGAATCGAAACGTTGCTTGAGTTGGCTTTTACCTTATTTAGAGACAAGATGTTAATAATCAGGTACTTTTTAACTGTATTATTCCTTTCACTCCCCATGTTATTTATTTGGTTGGGAATGTCATAGTTCTACTGACCAATGAATCCAATCGAAATGTTTAAATTGTCTGATCTTACCTGGTCTAAATTTCCAGGTTATCACAAACCTTCATCTTCTCAGTCTCCTTCCCTTCCCTACGTCTTTCAGCTTCACAAAATACCAGAGCTTAGAGCAGTCGGGACATTTGTGCGGCAAAACCTATAGCAAATAATTCCCTTATTCAAAATGATGTGTGGTTTGGAGCTACATAAAATGACACTATTTAGTTTGCTCTTAGAAATGTCGAATCAACTTATTTGAATGATAATACAACTGTTTATCTGTTTATTTGTAAACGCCTAAATTGTGTTGCCTTATGCATAGGTATATCTGATAGTGCCCACATAAATTTTAATTATCATGAATATTCCACACACAAATATGTAAATGAAATGTGTAAAAGGGTATTATGTTAACGCTGATATTTTATTCATATTATATGCGTTGTAAGGATTGTTTTACGAAAGATAATACACATTTCAATGTAAGATATTGACAACCTGAGCCTACAGTACAGGTAAAACGTTTAATAAAATCATTTATCTTTGCCATTAATTAATTTGGAAAGTCTTGAAATAATATATCACGTCTGCGATAGTAATTTCTAAAATATTGTTCAACCTTTCTGGAAAGCGGTCGAATGAAATATTTTTCGTAGGGTAAGTGTTAGGAGAGATTTTCGTCAAATTATGTTTTTATTTTTGTAGAATGAAAATATGTGTTCACGAGCATTTAATATTTCACTACTAATTCAATCAAAATTCGCGCGGTTCGAAATGAAACCATGAAGACGGTCTCTGGTCGTACTTTTAAGCTTATTTTTTCGAGTTTCATAAATTTAAAGAGAACGATGTTTGAATAAAATTAATTCAAAATTATTCGAAGATTTTTACGAAATTTTAAATAAATTGATACAATAACAACAATTAACAGTTCACTTTTGAAAAATCAACGCCGCACCACCAAAATTATTTATGAAACGTGAAATAAAGTTAAGCTAACAGCAGCCCTGGAACAAGATGATATCAAAAGCATCGTTTTTATTGTTTCCCTCTCGCCAAGAGTACAGAAAGCCGAACAAGCCGTAATCCACTTAATGAATTTAAAATCTCCTTTGATGTAAAACTTTATTGAATTGTTGACAAAAATCATTTTGTTAAGGTTGAATGGCAACATGGAAACAAAAGCTCTCTTTGATCTTCTCAAATTCAATGAAAATTTCTTCCTACGAATATCCAAGAGATAGTAGCAAATGAGTTTCTTTCCAAATGACGGGATTTCGATTATTGATTCTTCTCTTCGGCGGAATCGCGGTTCCGCTTTGATATTTGCTATCTTATTCCGTTATCTCGTTGTTACGGGGATTTGTCATATTACTTTTGCTACATCTAACGACGGTTTGACCGAAATACTTGTTTTCTATTGTGTGGTAGCTAACAAATAAAGAGTAAATTTAGTCATTTTGGAAATTAGAATGCTTTGACACAATTTTTATTAAAAAAAATAATAGTAATTAGGCTTTTTCCTTTTTTTATATGATTTATCAAAAAATATCAATTATTTTTAACAAATTGTGAAACAAAAGAAGACACAGAAAAAAAATAAGGTGGTGACCTAGACTGTAACTCGAAACCTCTTCTCTATCCAGGAGTAATATTTCTGACAGTTGAGCTACCGAAACCTTTTTAGATACTGTCGTTTTAATCAAGCCATTTTTCATTTTCGACTATTTTTTTCCAATTTTCTCTGATTTTAGTCAATCATTCTATACAAAGCTATTGCTAGAGTTTTTTTTTTTAATTATTCAATAAAATGCGGTACGTGAATTATATTCAGTTTAGTGTCCTATCGTATGCAGTGTTCATTCATTTTTTTTTATGTAACCAGAAAATTTCAGGAAGGATCGTTATTTTCTAAAGTCAATGTGTAAAATAGACATGGTAAAATTAATTCCCTATGAGAATAGGCACTATGGTCTGCTCCGATCTTCTTCTGCGCACTAAGTTTATTTCTTCTTTGTTCTGCCTTCGGAGTACCTAATGATGGTTTCCTGTGTCCTTCATTGTGTCCTGTCTTTTGCTACTCTTTCTACATTATCAGTCCATCGCACTTTTTGGACCTTCAAAATCTAACGTTATAATGGTTTTATGTGCTGTTGAAGTTCATGGTTTATTAAAGTTATGCAGGCTTATTTTTTTGACACATTTTTCTAGTAGAATTTTTGTTTATAGAGAAACTTATATAAAGGTAAAAGCCTTTTGTAAACAAATAACCTGCTTTAAAGGTATTTTTTTTTATTAACCCTTATACGTTTTCTTTCACCTGGCTGGGTTCATAAGCGGTAGAGTTATTTTATTGATACAAAGACTTTTTAACTTATCAAAACTGTTCAAAAGCATTACCGTTGCATCCGCTGTTCAAAGCTTTCATTGCAGTGAAAAAACCTGAATTATGCACCACGTAATAATGCAGCCATGTATGGAAGTTGAACATCTGCGCTACTATTAAAGTGCTGGTAGCCTAATTACGGCGTTTAAAACACCTGCATTGTGAACATTATAAATGCAAAAAGCACACATCACCTACCACCCACCACCCACCACCCACTCGGTAAGAATAGATTATAGAGCCGTCACAAATGTACTACAATAAGGGTTATTTAAAAAGCACTGTTTTATTTATGTAGAATCCTGTGAATAGTGAATGATGGAAGTTTATATCTCTAGTTCTACAGGAGGATCTGTCTTTGGTACAAGCCACTTCCGGCTGGACGTTGCAATGTTGAGGCGCCGTATAGTAAGTACTAACCTACTAACTACAGTGCTTACCTACCCAAACTTTCGTCCATTCATATCATTTTTCATGAACAGGAAACACATTACTATATTTTGTTTGCATTATGCGAGAATAAACCCGCAACCTCCCTACTTACAATCAAATGTTTAGACAGATACACTATTGAGTCTCTGATCGAACTGGCGGTGGAACTAACAGGCGGCTCAGTGCCACAATGGATCAACTTATTACTTGAATAAAAAAAAGCTACAGCAATACACTCTTCAAGCTAATGGATGGTGGGGTAGACTTACACAATTTTCACAAGAAGAAACTGCGAGTTTTTTTTGTTTCTATTTGGTCAGTCTAACCTAAGATTTAACTATCTTAAGCCTTGAAGACATTTCAATCTTCACTCTCTTTTTTGTATTAATTTTGAGAAATACGCCTTGATTGTTTAGTATAAGGCTTTTTTTAGACTGATGTGATTGATAATTTTAAGCCCCTATATGTGTTATGAAAAAATATTCCTCGTAGTTATTTCATCTTCCTTGTTAAATAAATAAATCAAATTGATCCATGTAGGCGGGGTTTATTTTGCAGTCGTTAGTTCAATGCAGAATATTCTTGCTTTACATCATTTCCATGGACGATATAAAGTATTGTTTGCATTATTCTGATATTCTGGTTTTACAAAATTTCCATTTTTATTAAATTTGTTATGCAGTACGAGCTTTATAGTTTTTTATATTTACTCGTACAAGCTTTCATAGCATATTAAAGCTTCTTTAACGTTGTTTCAAAGATTTTATTGACAAAAGCAAAATACTTGTCAAAACCTTAATATTCATCACATGTATTGTAAAAATATTGAACAGTGCCGGGAAATATTATTTCTCCCTCTTCCTGTGTCAACTGTGGTTAGAGATGTATTCATGAAAAGATAATCTTTTCAAAAAAATCAAAAAAATATTAATTCCTTTAATCGACCCATTTCAAATATGGAATAATGAATTCTAAAATACATTATAGATAGGTTTGTGTATTTATAATTTGATTATTTCAATTGATATTAGGTCTAAATTTGAAAAATTAACACTAGTATGGACGTAGGTACTTACAAATAAAATTACTTACAGTTCTTTATGTTCCTCCAATGAAACAATATGTTTGGTGAATCACCCTTTTCTACGTTACTAGGGCAAAACTGAATGATAGCAACTTAAATATACGTTTCCATAGCTGCAGTACCATTTTGATGGCAGGGAGATCTCTTGAGTTTCGGCCACTTAGATGTTTGCGTTCAATCAATGCAAACTTTTTGACATGTCTTAGGTAATGCAAAAAAAAAAACATTGAAAAAAAAAACAAAAATTTATTTATAAAATTAAATTAAATTGATGAACTATCATCATTTTTTTTTTTTGTTGAAACTTCAAGATCAGTAATTTTTTTTTTAGCTAGCTACGTCATTTTCCCGTGGGATATTTAATTTAAATCATTGCACTTGACTATGAAAACATAAGTTAGGACTCTATATTATTTTAATGTACCAGTGTTTATTTACTAGCCACCAACCCCTCTAAAGGGCCCTAATATTCGAGAAAACAAAATACAGTATATTTAATCTTTCGAATTTTTCGCCTATGATGTGATTCCCTTAGATAAGTTATCTATGTTTAGTTCTCAGTTGTTTTAGCGTTACCTCTAGTGCCCAGGCAAATGGAAATTTCACTTAATCTTTGTGAAATATTCCATTTACTTCTTACTCTCTATCAACTCAAGTCCTACTAATCTCTCTTGGTTCTATTAGTTCATAAATAGTAAGCGAAACTTAAAAAAAAATACCATTTAATCTTTCACAATCCAGTTTTGGCCGAGGTATGAAATGAAGATGTCGAACAAACAATATGGAGTATTGTCTTTCATTTGATGTTTATTATATTCAACTGTACTATATATTTACAGTGCAGATCCGTGAAAAATCATAGGATATTATAATAAAACTAAAAATTCTAAATATTTTTTTTTGTAATATCAAAAATAGGCAGAGCCGCGACTCGAACCCTCATCAACTGCTTAAATAGCAACAATGATGACCATTTTACCACCAAAAATTGTAGTAATGCTGGCATAAATGTATTATATGTAATGAAAATAAGAATGACGTATTTTTGAATTCATTATTATGTACAGAATATGAGAATTGTTTTATAATATGGGTTTTAGATTGTTACATACTCACATCACATCACAACCAATTGTTGATTACAATATTGTATCGTAAAATTGTTCGTGTAATGTTTTTTTATCTGTCATACGGCTGGCGCCTAGTTTGGTGGGTCATACAATATTGCTTGGTTTAAATTTTATATCAATATTCTTTTGTTTTGAACCTTGATTTAAATTTATTTTACATTTCTGCAGTTCGTGACAGAAAACTAAATTTGCGAAAAAAAAAGAAGTTTTTAAATTGGCGAGGACTTTCAGACTTACTGAGATATAGTAAAATTTTTATATTTTATTAGATCTTAGGGAATTTATTGTAATTATCATCAAAAATGAACTCAGCGCTGACGGAAACCATATAGTATTTAACCCTTATGTGACGGAAGAAAACTACACCTTTTAAAAATTTTATATGAAGGTTTTCTTACAGCATATAATTTGCTGAAGTTTGCTGGACCATTTTCATGACGTAACACATTTCGACTCAGACTAAGACTTGGGGAATTGGATAGGAATTTCACCCAGTACCATCTTTTTTGTGTTTTTAATTTTGATGTACTTTGAACACAACAGTACATCATATTTATCATTTAAAATAAGATGAAATCATAAATGAATATGAACAAGTTTTAAATTTCATATAAAACACACGAGGGTACCCGGGTACCCTTTTCAGTCATCGAAAGATATAAATTTTACTTAAGTGTTTTTCGCTCACACACCAAGCTCCACATATCCAACGGTTATGTTTAATTGTTCATTTTTACTATTGTGGAGAAGTCGAGAAGTTTCTGTCGATTAGCCATACAGGAACATTTAAAAAATCTGTGTTGAAAACCGAAAAGGGTACCCGGGTACCCTTTAAGTCACATAAAGGTTAACCTCCCGACTAAATGACAAAATTTGACCAATTTTTTTGTCAAAGCGGCCTCGTTCATCTCACGTACTCCCGCTTACATCGCGGACAGGTTTATTATCAATCAATACCTTAATACTTCACAAACATCCAATTCGACGCCATCAATCACTAAACGGCTAACACCTTTCTGTCATTTTTTTTTAAATAAATAACGTGCGAGTATAATATTGGTTTGAATGAAAACCACAGAAAAAAAAACAAAAACCGCAAAAATGAATGAACGCTAGAAGCTCTTAATCCAATAATTCACTACAGCATATTAGTTATATCACTTTGTGTAGCTCATGATAGGAGTAAAACGGTACTCGTAAGACGGTACTCTATCTAACCTAAATCGACAACCTTTAACTGTGTGTTTTAATAAACATGATAAATCTAAATCTAAAAAGATTACAGGATTTTAAATAATTTAATTTATTTTATGCATTGCCTGGGTTAAGTAAGTCTCTCTCTCAATTTTTAGGAATGATGTGAGGACTGAACGCCGTAGGCGCAAATGTATTTTTTCCAAAGAAGTAAAGCTAGCAGTCCACAATTGAGTGCTTATACCAACCCTGATGTATGACAGTGAGGCATGGAACTGGCAGAGGAAGGATGAAAGTAGACTGAATGCTGTGAAAATGAGATCCCTGAGACGTATTGAAAATGTGGATATCCGGAAAGAATGCAAAGCTGATGTAAGCGTAATTAATAGGATCACGAAAGGGTCGCTTAGATGGTTTGGGCGTGTAGATCGAATGAACGAAAAAAGGAGTGTAAAAAGAATATGTGATTCGAAAGTGAATGGAAGAAAACGTCGGGAACGCCCGAGGAAGACATGACACGATTAAGTGAATCAAATACTTAAGTCGGGCTATGTAACAGAAGAGTATGTATGAATGTAAATGAAGGAAGGAGTCTGTGTCAAGACAGAGTTGTATTGCGGTTCGTCCTCTGCCTACCCCTGCGGGGAAACGGCATGATGGTTAGTTAGTTATTAGTTTTTGTAATAAGTTGTAGTTTAAAAAAAATGTCCTAAAGCGCCTTTGAGTGGATTTTTTTTTCACAAAAATGGCGCTTTAAAAATCAGCCAAGTATTATTATTATTATTTAGCCTGTAAAGCATACAAAAATTTGCCGAATCTCGGTCGTAAGGAAAGTAGGACGGCTATTAAACATAGATTCAATTAAGTACAGCCAAATCTATGTTTCATAGGAAAATGTTTCAATTCCAAAAAGTGGTCTCATAATAAAAATATCGTCCATTTCAAATCGAGGTGGAAATATAATATATCGTCGTCGGAAAGGCAAAAAGGTTGAAGCGACATTTTGTGAAGTTTACACCACAGCACTAAATAAAATACAATAAAATTCATATGTCTTCAGTACCTGGTTAGATTTTAAAATAAAAGTTTACTCAGGTGAACTACTCAATGCTTTTGTTTTTTTTTTTAAGTTAATATCGCACAAGAGTCCCAACTGCTCCCAACTGTTTATAAGCAGTAGGACCATGGCATCCCCGATTGGGGTATGTGATGGGGCTGAAAGTAGTGGGGAGGGGAATAAGATGGGAAAGAGGACGGTCGGGAAGTACCTGGCTATTTGGATCTGGTCACAAACGGCTAAAGCCATTTCAATCAAGCGACGTTTCGATTCCGAATGTTGGTCATTCACCAGGGCGATACTTAAAGCATCTACCTCTCTGGAACGTGCCGCAAATATACTTTACATTATTTTTATATGAATTAAATGTGTTATGACACATATTGATCAAATAAAAAATATTTGCACACGCCGGGTTTGAACCCGCGACCTTTTAATTCGTAGTTGAGCGTCTTACCACTTAACCATGGAAACCGTCATTGGGTTTCCTGCAGCGACAAAAAGTTTTACAAGTCCCAAACTTGTGTCGTTGAGTCAAGCACTCTCCCAAACAGTAAATATATTTTAATGGGCTAAAGCGCCATAAAAAATTCAGAATCAAACGAAAGTCAGAGCATTCGACGGAGAATTTAATAAAAAAACTCATTTCTGACCAAACTGTCGCTTAAGCTCTTTTGCCTTTCCAGCGAAGATATAATAATAATAATATTTGGACAATTTTTGTAGCGCGTTTTTGTGAAAAATCTATAAATATATAGTATGTTCTAAATATGTGAAAAAACCCACATGGATTCAATGTTTTCGTGTTTGCCCCAACCGGGCTTAAAACCTAAGATCTTCAGACCTAGTGCCAATGAACTTGCCCCTCTGCTGCGGATGCCTGTCTTTCTTATTTGTTCATCTAGATAACACGTTCTCTAAAGGATAAAAGTAAGACACGTTTATCTAAAAAAATAAAATGTTACGATTCAAATAAAATTTGGCTCAATATAACTTCTTTATAAGGTTTTTCTCGCGATGGTCGGAATACATACACAGTTATCTATTGTTGGGTCAGGACATAAAGCCTTTGAATCCCCATCGAGCCTTCCAGGCTTCCCAGCAAACCAGCTGAGGCCCTGTCGAAGCCTTGAAGCCCGCTAAAGGTTCCGTATTGTTTCTTTTGTTGAACGTTTTCTTTCATGGTGTCAACACCCTGAATACGGATCTCTTACACTAACTTTGTATATTTGTATCCTTTTTAAAAAACTGGTTTATGTTACTCTTTTTAAATAGTTTTTCGTGACTGACTATTATGCATACACGAGAGAGTTTAAACTGTTCTAAAACTTGGGAATATGGCAGTTCCATTTTGGGAAATTTAGAGAAGCTGCAGGAAGAGGATAGGGGAAGGTAATGGGAAAAAGGAAATTGACAAGTCCCAATCTGTTCAATAAATTTAGCTTTCGCCTTTTTAAACAACGTTTTGTTTTTTGAATGGTGATTCTCACTGATAGATACTGAGCTTGTTGTATGCTATCAATATAGGGCAGTGCGGACAAACGAATGATTATGTATTGAAATAATATCAATAATCTAAAACACAAATATGTAACAGAAAAAAGCCAAAAACTAAAAAGAATAATGGTCATGACCGAGACTTGAACTCGGAAACTATACTCTTCCCGGGAGTAACACTCTGCCAATTAAGCCATTAATACCTAACCTTACCGGATTTTTTAAAGATCTCATTCTTCCATAGTAAATTATTTTATATTTTAATTTTTTCCGATTTCGGGCTCCCATCTTTTGATGATATTTTGATTTTAGTAATATAATTTAAATATTGAATAATAAATAAGCATAAATGCTTCAGAGTGAATTATAATTTTATTGAATTATTATGTGTGTAGGTAGTGTAGTGGTTAAGATGCTTGACTGCGAACCTATGAATTTATGGTATTTCACATTTGATTAATATTAAATAATATATAGCATATTTGCGGTACATTCCAGAGTGGTAGATACTCTAAGTATCGCCCTGGTGTAAGACCACCATTCAACGTTGCTTGAAACGGCCTTAGCCGTGTTTGGTGAGCAGATCTGAATAGACAGGTAATTTTTAACCTTTCTCTTACAATATCCTTCCACTATCCAACACCCTCAACCTCACAACATATCACAATCGGGGATTCCATAGTCCTACTGGCTCTAGATGGTTGGAACTTTTGTGCGGTATTTATTTAAAAAAAAATACTATTTTTCACTTATTTATCTAAAGAATGATGGTTAAAAATATTCTTGATTAGCCTAAAATTATCCTATTCCGAAGATGCCCGTTGTAGAAAGAAACCGGTCACGAAGAAACTAAAAAAATCAAGTTATATATTTTAAAAAAACGTAGTACATATTCATTGTAATAAAGATTTAGAATTAACAGGTTGAGAATTCCCCTCAATCCGCCGTAAAAGTTCTTTTCTCTTTTGCATTATTATTTATTTATGTAATTGCATTTGCTCTTATATTGTTAGTATCACTATGTTATTTTCTTATTTATTTATTTTACTTTTTTATTATTATTATAATTATTACCATTTTCTTTCATTGTTTTCATTTAACTCATATGTGTTATTATTTATATGGCAGATAGAGTATTGCACCCACTGCTCTGTTTCGCTGATAATATGATATTGGCGTTGAGAAAAACTTCAATGTTTTGTGAATGCTTCACGAATTACTAGTTCTTTAAAATGAACCCTTCGCAGTGAACACTTCAATTGAAGTCGAACTCGCAAAAAAGAGATTTGAATTTATCCGGTTATTTCTTCAGTTCTTTTTGGATTTGAAAGTGAAAAGAACTGAAACCGATTCCTTGCTGAAATAAAAAGTAATAGTTGGTATAGATTTGAAATGGAAAAAAAAACTGGAACTGGTTCCTCGCCAAAAAAAAACACGTACCAGTCGGTAGCGCTTTGAAAGTGAAAAGAACTGGAACCGGTTCCTCATCACGTTCCTTTAGATCGAAGTACTTTGAAGTCGCACTTCAATTAAAGTACTTGTAATGAAGTAGCCATGCAAGTATATTTTGAAGTTGCTCTTTTTAATCTTACTTCCGTTGAAGTATTTGTTCAATGAAATTAAGTTAATTAAATGAATGAATGCTAAAATGAACTACCATTTCAATTGAAGTATTTATTCAATGAAGAATGAATGAAGTAGGAACAACTTTCAAAGCGGTCACAACGCTATATTATGTTATTATTATTATCAGAAATATTAAGCGTACCAATTATGAGGTATGTATTACCATGCACCTCTTTAATACTTTCTCCTCTAAAACATTCTCGTAATTTGCAGTGCACATTTGCAGAAAATTATTTCCGTTCAGTAAGAATTTGTACCCCAAAAGCTTCTGCAAATATTTTGTCAGCAGCCTTACATATATTCTATAAATTGTATATGCATACGTCATACGTGTTACTTTGATGAATTTGCGTTGTGTTTCTTCTTTGTTTTGATAGTTGCATTTAATAAAGCGTCAAAGTTGGCACTTCACAACCCACCGTTTATCTCGACACTGTCTCAACAACAATGTTACCACTGCACAGAGCCGAGTGCGGAGCTCAGTGCACGGTGTACAGCGCGCACCTGTCCGCCCGGGTGACACCGACTAGAGGACGGGGGGAGTGTGTTTGCCGAAACTTTGAGCAGCAAGCTGTCGCCTTAAAGTTGAACATTGTTTCCTAACAATGTTCCCTGCCAGCTGTTTTGAGCTGACGCCATTGATATGCCTAAACCACTCTACAATAGTAGCGAGTGTGTGAATACTTTGAAAAAAAAAAGAAATTTACGTTTTATTTAATTTATTTATTTACGCCCTAGTGGGCTTTTACAACAAATTTGTACAACGTATTTATGATGACAGGTAGAGCATTAAATGATAGTACATGATACATTAAAAAGGTGCATACTTCTTTAAAAATAAAAATAAAGAACTTAAGCATATAACCAGTGGTAAAAACAAAATGACAGTTGAAATACACAGAAAAAAAAGTTTTAGTGAAGTTTATGTTTTTTTTTTTTTTTAAGAAAGACAAACATTCCCGGGTTACGAATAACCTAAAAATATTTTAAAAACTTCTACTGCCATCATAAGAAGCGGAAGATTTTGCTTGTGTTATGATGGAGGACTTAGCCAGCAGAGGAATTGAACGCACGACGCCCGGCTTGGAATCCGACGCGTTTGTCTACTCAGCTACCGACCGGTCATTTAAGTATTTGTAAAGAGTTCATTTTATCACTAATACAGAATCACCAAATACATCAACATTCATAAATCTATTACTAAGACCATGCAGTCGGTTTATAAGTATCATTTGAACTGTTTAAGTTAAGTGAGGCTTCCAAAAAGTTTTTCGTTGTTGTATTAGTTCTTTTTTTATAAAGAAATACGAATATTTCCGGGTTCCCAATAACCCAACAATATGTTAACTTCCACTACCATCATAATAAGCGGAAACTGTTGTTTGTGCAATGATAGAGGACTTGGCCAGCAGAGGAATTGAACCCACGACGCCCTGGCGGGAATCCGATGGATTTGTCAATGTAAATTTACACGTTTCATCTGGATTTTTATACGCTTAGCTTCTGGTAAATTGTTTTTGTAATCTGTTGATTTACACATGCACTGTTATGCCCATATCTAGCCTTTTTCTCTCATGATTTATGATAATGATCTTGATTTTAGATAGTTTTAATTTGTATACACATTGTATATTATTTTTTCCTTATTAGTTAGTCTTATTAGCATAATTAATTTAGTTTGAAGCGCGAAAACGCGAAACTTGAGGTGAAAATATCACAAATCTGCGTTATACACGGCCTGTTCAAAATAAAAGGTGAATTTTAAATTTTCGCGGGCTGTGTACATTCGACTATCGATTTTTTTTTTGTTATGTTGGTACACATATGTTTATCATATGTTAGCATTATCAGCCATTTTGGATTAGTGGTTTGTTTTTGACAACTGGAAAGGTTAGTCACGTTTTTGTGTGTTCTTCGATTTTTTTACTTTTGAAAAAAATGGATCAAAGAATATAATCCATGATTTGTTTTTCCACAACTCCAGGATGCTCATCGTCATTAAAATCATTCATCTACTGACCGGTCAAAATCCACACATAAGGTTTTATCTTTAAGGATGCTGTATGAAGAGTCTTTAATTTCTAGATAATCCACTATCATCGCCTCTCCAACCTAACTTAGATTTTAGATATGCACTAGTTATTATTAAATGAATTTACTTTCTTCGTATGTTTAGTACCATTTTTATAAAATATCACGTTCGGGTCAATTTAAAAACAGCTTTTATGCTGGAAAAATCGTCATCATCATCATCAGTCAATGTTAATTCTCTGAAATGCGAAAGCCTCCTTTAGTTGTTACCAATCTTCTAGAGCTTTAGTATATGGCTGTCACCGAAAATTGATTGACATAAAAAGCATTACTCTGAGAGTTGAATACTAAATAAAGTAGGTACTTGCTTAAGTTACACAAATTGTTTTTTTAATATCACAAAAATAGGCTTATTAATTTATTTGTCCGTATCAAAAAACCGAGGGGATGGTTCAATTTCCGAATCCACCAATACCCGAAAAAAAGACAACTCAGATATAAATCAACGGAAAATGAAATTATTGATTGTCAAAAATAAATCAACCTAAAACCGAAACGAATGATTCGTCATTAGTCGCTGAAGAATAATAATACCAAGGATTGATCCATCATCCCGTGGGAGGCGTGGGAGGAGAGGGAGGTGGGGGATCGTTGGCTGATAGGGCCTCCCACAACACAGCCTTATAAATCACTTCCAATTTATCGCCATTTTACCACAGTGTTTGACAGATACTTCAGAATTATGGCCGAGATTTGTTTATGTTATTCGTCAACCGGGTGTCATATCACATCGAAAATATTTTGAAATTATTTACAATTATTTACTCTCTAATGTTAGTTTTTTTTTTTTTAATTTGAATACCTTACAGGAATTTAATATGAATACCTTACAAGAACCAGTAATGGTATACCTGGTAGAGGTATTTCGTTACTCTAAATTATATATAGTCTCACAACGTACCCCAATCGGCACTATTAATGAGATTAAATTTACTAGCGCACGTCGGCATATGATTTCATAACCTCTAGATTCGTAGCCGAGGATCTTAACCGCTCGATCACGGAGGCCGTCAAATATGTTATAAAAACAAAAAGCTTACTCCTACTTTTCAACAAGAGGATTACGATCTAAGATTTTAACAGTGCCATAGTGAATGCAGTAGAAGTTATATATCTGAAGTGTAAGGCGTAAACACTATCGCCCCATCACCCCTCAGAGTTAGACAAAGAAGATGGAGTGCCATAAAAGTATATTCTGACTCTGACTCATGCTTTGTACATCATTCACATTTATACATCGTCTCATCAATACTTTTCTGTTAATCCGACTCTTGACATTGCTCGACTCAACGTTTTACTGCAGTTGATCGTGTCATGTCTTTCTGCGTCGTTTCCAACTTCTTATGTCTTCCACTTAAATGTCGTAAATGTTACTGACACTCTTCTCTAAGTCCATCCGCTCTGCGTGTCTACACAACCACAGCGTCACGTTCTTACTCTGGTTTATAACGTTTACGTAGAGTTTGATTTTGTTTTCAGATCGTAATGACGTAACCGACTAGGTATTTGATTCGTTCTATGTTTCCAAGTTTTCCCGATACAACCCCGACTTCTCATATTTATCTACTTTGTTTGTCGCATTAATAGAAAAACATTACTCATACAATTTCAAAACGTTTCATTTGTAAAGCCAACAAAATTAAACAATTCAAATATATCATTATCATTCTCCTTCCATTAGACTTTTCACTCTTCACTCTCCACTCTCCATTCTTTTAGGCAGCGATTTCAGCGCACGTGAATACCCTTCAGAAAAGGTTCCAACGCTCGTCAAAGGCTGTCTTTGTTCCTCCATTTGCAGTCTTGTCTAGTTCTTTTATTGACAAACTCTCGCCCCTAATGTAGCAGGCATCAAGTGTCTTTGATGATCCTTCCCTGCTCCTTTAAAGGAACATTTCATAAATAAATCTTTGTAAAGGACCGTTGCCTTCCGCCGTCCAAATGGTGCCTTCATTTGTTTCTGCGAGAGATTGCCTTGATATTGTTGAAAAAGTAAAATTTTCAGACTCGGTGATTTTGAAATGTCTTGTTTTTGATCAATTCAAATACTGAAAGAGAAAATTACGAAACAGTTTTTTGCAGTGTTTTAAACAATACATATTTACTTATTTTTAATTTGGAAGCAGATACTTGTGGTGTGACATTATTAATAAAATAAAATAACACTATGTAATACACCAGAATTAAAAAAAAATTAAAAATAATAGCCGATTGAATTTCGCTCCGACTCAATATTAACTCATCACAACTATACACAGACACATACATACATATAGGTACCAAATAATTACATAACAGAGAGAGATAATAAAAGATAAAACGGATTCAACCTTTTGGAAGAGGGGGTGAGTTTTAGCGGGGCTTACTGAAATATATCAAATTTACGACTACAGGTAAAAACAAGTTGGTTTTTGATTATGAAAAAATATTTGATTTTTACGACTTTTCTAATTTTGAAGGCTTTTTAAATCTTTAATCAATTTTTTATGTATTGAACATGCTTGTCCCTGAGTTTTTATTGAACCGGTGAATCGTTTCTGTTAAATAAATAATTGGCAATTTTTAAAAAAGGTATTACTGTTTAGACATCTAAGACATACTTCAACTCTAACGTTATCAACAGAGACTGATACTCAATTCAATTAAATTATTTATTAACATTTCATGGCGTTTTTAAATAAAGTGAGTAAGAGTATATTACAATGCATGCAATAGTCATAAATAGATAAAAACAATCGAGCAGTTCTAAGAAATACGAATAAGGATGAATTTAAAGTAAAGATGTTAAGAAAAAAACAATTTAAACAAAATATTTCGTAAAAATGGTGTATAAAAACAAATGTTTGCTTTTACAAATAGCAGGAATCTTTGTGGTTTGAACGATGCTTCATTTATGCAAAATATACGACATCCGAAGCGATTCGATTCAACAACAAGATTGCCCTCCCCACCGGCATGACCATTGACAAGTTAGTCCTACGAGCCGGGAGATAAACACCATATATTGTCGATGATGAAGATAACCATCAGAAACATAGAAATGAATGCTCTCCATGATAGCTGTACTCTTGCTATCGTCCTAGTGAAAGACCTCCATCAAAAATCTATGCGTTGCTTGGTTTTAGCTGTGTTATCTCACCACATCTGGTATTAGGCAGGTACTTTTCAACCTAACCGTTCCAACGGCCATAGGTAGACTCACAGTACCTAAATGCAATCCCGACACCAATTCCGGAGAGCGAGTTTTTGCCGTAGCAGGCCCCACAGCTTGGAATAACCTCCCTTCACATTTGCGAAAGATCGACAGCTCAACTGAGTTCAGATAAAAACTAAAGACTCACCTTTTTAAATTATCATACCCACAATAACGTCAATTTTTTTTACTAGAGTTTTGATCACTAAGTCCAAGTGCTATACATAGTTATATAGTTTACTATTACTTACTCCATTTTTGTCTACCCTAGGTCCGACAGTACGGGCAACAACCATTAAATATATATACATATTTTTTAATATCAATATGGTAGTTGTAAGTCACTAGTTATAAGTATTAGGCATAGGTCAGTATGAAGTCTTTATGTTAATACTACGTTAATAATGCTGGAAAGCGCCCTTGAGGTGATATTTCTGTCAAGAAAACGGCGCTATTTAAATCAGCCAAATATTATTACTTTTACATTTTTCCCTTTTCACTTTTTTCATATTTATAGTTTCACTAGCTCCGGGCAGTTGACTCTTACGCGGTATTAACATCAAACAAAACACGCAAAAAACAGGATTTCAACCCTAACTCTTCAACCATAACTAAAGAATATCTTAAAACAACTCTCATTTTTATTTTTTAAGAAGCCTTGTTAACTCAGCTTAAAGAGCGAAATAATTCTCAGTACGTTTTATTTCTTACGAATATTGTTTTCGGCTAACTTCTTAAGCCCCGAAACCCCTCAAATGGCCCCACGCAAGCGTAAATACTTCGCCACAATGATTAATTCCAAAAAAAAAACAGGCAGTTTTCCCGTTTTTATGAAAATAATTGTACCACGCTTTTAAATTAAGCCTTGTTTGGGACCGTAATTAATTTTGAGCCTAAGTTCCATTGATTTATTTTTCCCTGGCTTCGTGAAATTCCTTCCGCCTTAAGGGCGGAATTCAGAATCAAAGCCTTAAGTACACGGGGTGGATATACAATACGTAGTGCAGTGGTATAGCAGCATAGAACACGTAGAATTACCACTCGTGGTTTTACCGGTGAGGGTTTCAATATTTTATTTTCATTAAGGGTTTTTGTGCTAACATGTACGTATCATAAACAACTTTCATTTTTCAAGGTAGTTCTTTTTATGATCCAAATTCAAGTACAATGAAAAACGAAAATACTATCTGTACATATACGAGTATATATATATATATATATATATATATATATATATATATATATATATATATATGTATATATATATATTTTTTTTAAATACATTTATTTTTTCGTAGAAAGTTACAAATTATGCTTTGACATATTTAAAAAAAATTATAAAACGTTACTCTTTAATCACCTTCTCCGTTGACGTATTGTCTCTTTCTGTGCATATTATCTGTTTCTTCTATCTTTTGTTTTATTTAAATGTTATTTTATCGTTTTGTTATTTTATTGTTAATTTTGTTACCCCTCTTTTTTTGTTTTTTTTTTTGTAAATTTAATTTAATATATTTATTTTTATCAATTACAATATAACATTTTGAAAAACAGATATGTTGAATAACAATAATATTTTATTCATAGTCCTCCTCACTAGGGATTCCTGTTCCGAGGGGTACTGTAGGTTGCTGCATTGGTGTCACTGGTTCTACATATATAACCACACACCTTGTATTTTTTGTTAAGTTTAATGTTGTACCCTGGTGATGTTCAGACTAAACGCAACCGGTTGGTCAAAAACATTAAAATAACATTCGTGTTATTTAAAAAAACATTTTTATTTTTTTACATACAGATAATGTTTCATAAGTTCTAGGTTTCATAAAATAATATTTTCGGATTTCATGCAACTCTTATATTTGAAGCATTTCTTTGTGAATTAGAAGTGTAAGTAAACTGCGGATGTAAAGTGGGATCGGTTATTGAATGTCTGGAAGTGACCAGGATTAATTGGACGTAGTTATGCAGAAAGCGTCCGACCCACAATTTGCCAAAATCAAGTTTTTTTTAATGTTTTCCTGTAGATAAATACGAGATTTATCTCTGCTGAAAACATCCAAGCTCCGAATGCAATAGATTTTTGGTAATATTTTTTCTAACTAACGCATATTGCGGATGACTTAAATTGAAGTATAAAACATTACAAAATGTAACATAACATAAGATTTTTTTTTTTTTTCAATAAACGCATTGACAAATTATAAATTACCTATTTATAATAATGCTCATAAAGAAGAAAACACTGATATTCACTTTACAAGTTTACTTTTACTTGACGGCCTGCGTGGTTAAGTGGTTAGACGCTCGACTACAAATCCAGAGGTCGCGACTTCAAACCCGGCGTGTTTTGTAGGCTTCACAACATACCCCAATTGGGGATGCCATAGTCTCACTGGTTCTAGACGGTTAAAGAGCAGTTAGGACTCTTGTGCGGTATTCACTATAAAAATTACAAATGCCGATTACGCATATTAACGCTTTTTTATCTTTCTAGGTACCTCTTAGAAGAAATCAAATCTTCTTGCCTTCCTAACTTTTTTAAAACATAGGGTAACATATAGGCATAGACAAAATAGTTCGCAACTGAGCGAAAGTGGTGTGTATTTTAGCCTATGATTTTACTTAAAAGTAATGGAGGACTGAACGCTGTTGGCGCAAATAAGAAATTGCCCAAAGAAACGAAGCCAGCAGTCCACAATGGAGTGCTTATACCAACCCTGATGTATGGCAGTAAGGCATGCAACTGGCAGAGGAAGGATGAAAGTAGATTGAATGCGTGGAAATGAGATCCTTGAGACGTATGTGCGGTAAAACCACGTATGACCGTATTAAAAGTGTGGATATCCGAAAAGAATGCAAGGCTGATGTGAGCGTAATGAATAGGACCAAGAAAGGGACGCTTAGATGGTTTGGGCATGTGTAGCAATGAACGAAGAAAGCAGTGTGAAAATAATATTTGATGCGAAAGTGAATGGAAGAAGAAGTTGAGGACGCCCGAGAAAGACATGGTAAGATCAAGTAAATCAAATACTTGAATCGGGTCATGTGAAGAGTCAGAATGACAGAAGAGTATGTATGAGACGATGTATGAATGTGAATGAAGCAAGGAGTGTTTGCCAAGACAGAGTTATATGGCGGTCCGTCCTCTCTGCCTACCCCTGCGGGGAAACGGCGTGATTGTTTGTTAGTTAGTTAGTAAGAAAATATGATTAACATCACATTCTTTTCACTGTCAATTTTTTTTTATGGTAAGCAATTTTAAACAGGTTCTTATGGAATAAAAGCACCCGGAAGAATTTGATTTATTACATTGTTCCAAGTGAGACATTTAGATAAGAGGAAGGATTAAATAAATTCAGCCTCAGTGTCGGAATAATTTAATGATCATGAAATTAGAACAAATTGGTTCAGCGTCAGCTTTAGCTTGGTAGAATAATTAACTTATATCTGAGTTTAAAGATTTACCCACCCTTTTAAACTTGACCCATGTTTTTGTTAAATAGGTTTGCTTAAAAATAACTGGAAGTGTCAAATACGCAAGATTCTAAATCATAGTTAACATCATATTTTACGTTACTAAAAAGCGCTTGAAATAATAAACCGGTGCTTTAATTTGCATATATTAAAGATTACAAAAAAAACTTTAAAACATTTTTTCTTGACTTATTTTTTACTATAACAGTTTCTTTACTCTGACAATAATAACTCTAGACTGGTTTAATAAATGAATATGCTGAAACATTTCGAGTATCTTGATCAGAAGTGATGCACATTATTTCATAATAGGACCTAATTTAAAATGAGTTGTATAATAGTACTTGTTTGCATGGACTTCTTACTAGTTGAAAAAACTCGTGATACTATAACAGGGAGTCTTGTTACTCACTTCTAAGTTTTTCCGTATGTTGGCGTGTGGAATGGTTCGCCATATGTTATTATCAATATAGAAACGTTTTTTAAAATAATGAAGTAACTTATGTCATAAGTAGGATCATTTTGAGTTAAATGAAAAGACACTTTGTTTGAATCCACTTTTATTTTTGTATAGATACGTTGACTAGATTCGATTCGACTGAATCATCTTGAGGACGTAAAATATACTAATGAAACAACAGGAATGTGCAAGTATGTATGGTGGTGGAAATAGGGAAAAGAGAGATACAATTTTAAGAAGGAGACAATAATATAACAATAGAACAAAATAAACATACCATACAATGCATCTAATTATGTGGACGATGGGAAAACTATGAAAGACTAAGAAGGTAACAGAACGATAAGTAAAGTGGTAGAATGTTTGAGGGGAGGGAGAGTTGCGGGGGATCATTTTGTTGCATAGGGTAGCATATATATAAAATCTTATTTTTTTTGTAAACCCGTACAATAGCCACAAATTTCCGGAGCCAGTGGGACTATTTCATCTCTAATTGGGGTATGTTATGGGGCTGAAGAGAGGAAAAAGGAAAAGAGATCAGAAAAAAGGAGGTTGTGAAGTACCTGGCTACTCAGATCTGGTCACCAAACACGACCAAACGCAGTTTTCAGCAACTCTTGGATTTTGAATGGCGGTTTTCCACCAGGGTGATACTGAGAGTATTTACCACTCTAGTACATACCACAAATAAACTATATATTATTTTATGAAAATTTAAATTACACAAATTAGTGAAAAAACAAACTAAGTTGTTAATCAATCAATATATATTTATCTATTTCAAGTTAAACACACTTACCCTCATGCCGCAGGGGTAGAAGGAGGGTGGGAGGCAACACGACCCTGCCCTGGCAAGTACTTCCCGCTTCATTCACATACAAATTATTCTGTAATTCCAACTCTTGAACATGAGCTGCTTATGTATTTATTTCCCTTAATTGTGTCATGTCTTACATTATTTTCGTATTTCCTCATTCGTAATACTCTCTTGCAAAGTTTAACTACACAAATATAATATTACTGTCGTATAATATGAGAAGAACATTAGACGCGATAAATAAGAAAGAGTTCAGAGTAATTTACATATTCTCAACAGCTGTGTACTCTTCAGTACTTGAACAAAGTGAACGTGGGCAAAAAACGTCAAAAGCAATTATCCATGAAAATAAAACCTTTTTTTTAAATGTTGCCATGCAATGTAATAAGCATTATTACACGTAATAAATATGATACACCTTATAGTTGATAATTCCATAATTCTAGCAGCTGTGTGTTTTGCAGTAACTTAGCATTGAACAAGATGTAGACGGACAGAAAAAAACGCCAAACGCAATAAAGATGGCATTCATCCGTAAAAATGAGAAAGAAGATATAGCCGGGTTATTTATTGGGTTCATCTCTTTGCAGGTGTCACCTCATGTAACTTACAATGGAGGTTAAGGGTATTTTTCATATTTCCCCTGAAACTGTGTTATCCCGAAAGTATAGCCTACTTTTCTTATTCTTTCAGGCAATAAGCTCGGGAAAGCTCGCCCGGTTTAAGTTCTAAATCCTGATTGATGAAGTTTCATAGACTAAGACACTTTTACGACGAGACCCGCGGAGCTTTTTAGTTTTATTCCATTTGCGGAAAGCTGGATTCAATGTTGGAAAATAAATTGATGGATTTTTAAAGTGTACGTTTAAGTAAAGCGTATTTTGACATGTTTTAGTGGGAATTAACTTAAGTCGAAATATAAAGAAATAACCATGTACGTTATTCATTAAATCCATATTAAAAAAAATATTAATTTTCAAATAAATAACTAGTAACATAACAACTAACCTATTACGATTGCGTTGGGAAAACTCTTTTGGGGAATATAATAATAATAATTATTGGCTGCTGTCTATAGCGCCGTTTTTGTGAAAGAAATATCACCTAAAGCATGCATAATAAGCTACGACTTAATCACTAGGACTAATAAACTAACTATTGACGTATAAACAATATCTTATAACTATGTAAGTACTTACAGCTAAAACTTATGATTGGTGACTTAAAATTTAGACTTGTAACTAAAAATTAAGACTAGTGACTTAGCATTTAGACTAACAACTAAAACTTAAAAGTATTTATTTATGCCTGATACTTTATGGACTTAAA
Organism: Drusus annulatus; assembly: GCA_022651775.1. NCBI lineage: Eukaryota > Metazoa > Arthropoda > Insecta > Trichoptera > Limnephilidae > Drusus > Drusus annulatus. The sequence goes on from JAGWCC010000610.1 coordinate 23,734, forward strand.
ACACTTCTTTGCAAGAAACATTCTGATTAATTTACACAAAAACAATAAAACACAATACAAATCAAAACACACTCTACATAACACGCTAACTCAAAATAAAGAACTAATCCAAACTCCTTTTCCTAAAACTGCTTTTGGACAAAAATACTATAAAAAATAGCATGCAAATTATTCAATATACTACCAGCAAAGATTAGACGAATATCAACATGAAATAAAACTTTGGATTATTAAAATGTGCTGTATTTATAGTTTTTGTGTTCAATTTGTAGAACTCCATTTTAATTTTTTATATAATTCAATTGAATTAAATTTAATATTATTATTATTGAGTTCTGCTATTTTAGGTTTTTTTATTTGTTTTTTTAGTGACAGCTGTTTCGGCGTTTAAGGCCAGCGTAAGGCGTTGAAAGCCAGTTAGTGACAGCTGTTTCGGCGTTTAAGGCCGTTTAAGACAGTTTGACAATGGCCTTAAACGCCGAAACAGCTGTCACTAAAAACAAAAACAAAAAACTTAAAATAGCAGAACTCAAAATAATATTAAATTTAATTCAATTGAATTATATAAAAATTAAAATGTGCTGTCCCACTATTGCTTACACCGTAAAACACCCACTTGAAGGTGCGTATTTCAAATTTAAATCCATCATTGTCTCTAGTCATATACAATCCTATTTAAAAAATAAATATATATATTTACCATTACCTGGATTATAAAACATCCAAAACTTTATAAATGCAACCTAACCTTTATAAACCTAAACAATATCTTAAAATTTCACCTTCAAATTTTTAATATCTTCGTTCTTATATTAATTTTATTTCTCCGTTTTTATTACTTTTTATTTTAATTTGCATTTAAAGGGTGTAAATTGCTTTATTTCTCATTTAAGTCTTTTTATTTTTTAATATCCATCACTGTTCGTGAATGTTTCATCTTATTATATCAGATGTGCACCCTGCGTTTGTCTCTACATAGAAATTTCCTAGTGAGACAAACACGGAGCAATCACTTAAATTTTGTATTTACCAAGATTAATTATAAAAAAATCAAAAACCTATAACTAATAAAATAAAAACCCATAAACCTATGACTTACAACTAACATGCGTATTGAAAGGATTTAAATTTCAATTGGAAAACAGTGATGTATTTCGACTTAGTATATGAGCATAAATATAAAGATATTAATAATAGGTAAAATTTTAGAAGCAAATTGAGACAGAAGGGACAAAAGAGAAGAACATTTTCATTTTTTTAAATGAACACCATAAATCCACAGATTTTATTTTAATTTTTATGACCGACCGGTTTCGCTTAGCCTAGGCATCATCAGGGTACAAAATTAAACCGTACAAAACATAAAAAGTGTGCGGTTATGTATACATACAGACGGAGAACACAATATAAAAATAAAATAAGTTAACAAACAATAGAATAACATTTAAAATTATTACAAAGGAACAAACATTAATAATTCAGATTGTATTCTTTTGTTTTCTCAGTGTATTCTTATTTTATTTTATATTGTGTTCTCGCTCTGTATCTATTTTAGTTTAGTGTAATGTTGAACCCTGGTGATGCTTAGGCTTTGCGAAACTGGTAGGTCATAAAAATAAAATAAAATCTGTCTCATACAAAGTTATTTTTCATTTATTTAAAATGTCAAAACACAAACTAATAGCTTTCTAATAAAATATTTCATTTCTCTTTTGTATTATCTGTTAATTTTTTTGCTATGCTCATAAAAATAAAACGATGTATGTAAAAGACAAGAAAGTATTAGCTAGACGTACTCCTTCGTCTGCTCGTTCATCTCGTGACAAACTTTAAAAGCTCGCTTCGAAACGTCACCCGACCAGCGTTCCGATAAAGAGCAAATAAAACACTCTTCTCGCGGATGAAATTTCTTCAGAAATATGATTACGTCCCTTCCCTCCCCCTCCGAGAGTGAGAAAATATTCCACGCAGCCTCCCCGCCATCTTCCTCGGTCCATTAGCTTATAAGTCGTCTGACACTTTACTGACGTTCCTCTTACGGGACGATATTATTATAGTAGTCTTTTTGCCTTCGCGCTGGGGCCTGGAGGTTTCAAGGGAAGGCTTCGCTGCATTAACCCCTTTGCCCGGAGTCAGGTTTGACGAAAACTAATGGTTGTTCTTTTGATGTCTCTAAATTCAATTATGTCCCCTAGAACAATTTTTATTGTGACTAAATGCTGAATTAACGGACAGATCGGAGACGAAAGTGGAAAACTAATCGAATTCACCTTCATTATACGCCAGGTACCTATTTTTAATAATAACTGCTATTCACAATTTTCCCTTTTAAATTACAAAAAGAAATGAAAATCTACTTTCGTAAGATTTTTTTCTAAATTGTACAAATGTGTTTATTTTGGGTGCAATATTTTACGGCAGTTTTCAAAACAATGTTTATTTCACTACATCAGTTTATATACCCGGACTCGCCCGTATTTTCACAAATAATTTGAAATAAACCGTAGTATACTTATTCTGTATTTGACTTTTAGATTGATATTTCAAAACTGTATAACCCAAGATGAAAATGAAATTGAATGTCAAAAGTATTTACTTTAACCTAAAAAATTCTGACAGAAAACTCTGTTCAAATTTTATAGAACTGAAGCCCACTATTCACTAATTATGTATGCCGTTTCAGCAAACGCATTTACTGCATTCAAATTGAGGTTTTAACTCACCATGACTTGTAGATATAAAAATATATATACTATATTTATTCCAGATCTCAGGGAGGGGGGGAGTGTATTCATATAATACACAGAAAAAATATAATAACATGATAATATAGTAATAAATAATAATAATAATAAAAATAATAAAAAATTAAGCTTTGTTTCAAGACATCGATAGTTGACACTATTGTTTTTAATTAGGGTCCTGCAAGAAGTCCAGTGCTGCCATCAGAAGAGTGTTTTTGCTCGTGCCTATTTCTGTAAGTCTGTAGTTGGCGATACGTCTTCTCGTTGGGGCTCTGAACCCGAGAACTCGCCCTTCTGCGGACATTTCTGATGCACTGCAGTACCAGGACAGCCCGAAAAGCATCCGGTACGAGTTGTTGTATACGAATAAACAATGATTATTTTCTTTGCAAAAGCTTTAGAGGTTTGAATTGGATTTATAAAAAATGTCAACCTATTATTTGGAAAGACAAATTGAACTATAAAACTTTAGTTAAGGTTAAATATTTCAAACTTGTAAAGATTACCGACAAATTTATCCCGACGCCTCATTGATTCTGGCTCTATCAGATAGAAGATATAAAATAGCTCATCTCTTGCCGATTTTCAGATGGCGCGAACCACTTTCAGTTCTGCCTGATCACCGAGCACCCGGCGACAATTTTGACATGTCATCTTCTACCATTTCCTTCCTGTTTTTCTTACTAAACCCTATTCTTCCTCGTGGGATTTCCCCACTTTCCTCAAACCTCTTAGATATCGGATCAAATCTTGATGTATAGTTTCTATCGTGTTTATTGCAGATTATGGAATCGTGACTTCTGTATAGACTTATTATCCCAGTGAAAACATTTTCGAAGTGGGATCGCAGCACCTACGAAATATCTCTGTGTGCTTTTAGATTTTTAACGCAGATCGTAAATTTCTGAGTCAATATACGGGTGGTGGAAAGAGATAACAAAAGCCGTTTCACACTTTAATCCTTGAAGGAGCTAACTCTTAAATAAGTTAAAGATAAAAAAGATTCTTTAGGCGAGTTATTTGGTCATAAAATTAAGCCACGTGTGATATTTTTATCAGCCTGCGTGAGGAAAAATTGGGGAAATTTAAGAAAACTTTCAATTGACTCAATAATCTATGAAAACCGGTAAAAAACCCTGGTAGATTTAAATGTTGCTATGGCCTGAACACTTTTGTCTTAATGAAGCAATTTTTACTGTGTTATTACATTATTAAGCCTTTCATTCTATGAGAATTACACTGCTAGATTCGTAAATTTCCCAAACGGGTTTTCATGTAACTAGGCCATTTTTAAAATTATTTTTCCCATAATAATTCACAAAAAAGGAGTAAAATATTACAATAAGTAATATAAGTATAAAATAAAAAGATAAAACATTAAGGACCCACAAACCCGCTGCCTGTGTGGATATTACCCACAGATTAAAAATAAATTAAATACAGTTAACTTACAAGTTGAACATCATCAACATACGGAGTGAAAAGTAAAAAAATGAAAAAATCTGCTACTAATCAAAAGCCCTAGGTATAACCCTATGTTACTGTCCTTTTCTTACGCCCATTTCGCAATATCTATCACTTCAAAAATAATTTTATCTTCTGCTATCCATATTTAATAGTAAAAATGACAATACAAATTGATAACAAGAAAAGTTAATCGCAAATCGAATGACGTTTGACACTTTGCTGTCATTTTTTCATTCTGTTGATGCTTTTTATAATGTTTTGTTAGTCCTTTTCTCAACATAGTTCAATTAATCTTTTTGATTCCCTAACTTTATTGAAGAATTGCATTGGGAAAAGCGTAATTGTGCTTTCCAGCATGGTTTATACAAAAATTCAGCTCAACAGTCGAACTGTTGATGTGACAACGGCCGTAAGTAAAGTTTTAGAGCCAAAATTGAATGCATGTAATGTTAACACTCCCAGTCCGAAAGGTGGTTCTAGAGTGGCACCCCGAACGAGAGTTTAGTTCGATATCTTAGATAAAGATTACTGAAATTTAATGAATATTATGTTAAGAAAACGCTTTAATAAGCAAGATCAAATGGAGTTACTACGTCAACCCCCCTCCTCCCTTAAGATCGTACGTTTGATTATTATTTTCAGGTACGGAAATGTAAATGTCAAAAATAAATAAGTGGAATTAAGTTACAAAGGTTTTTTGAGATAAATTCCCATTAAATGGAATTCCACCACGAATTATCAGTTTCATAAATAGAAATAATAATGACAATGTGTCTCTTTTTCAGTCCTCCGATCTAGTATCACTTACATCAGTACAGCTGTGAGATATTGTTTAAGGTTTCATATTAAAAATGTTTTCAGAATGTAGCTTAACCCTCTATTCTCAGATTTTCTATAAAAATCTACGAAGGTGATGCAAAATTATGAAAACGGTTTTTAACGATTCGAAATTTTTTTATGATTCTCATAACAGTCTCTGAAGAGTGACGATATATTTAATACTTAAAGCAGCCTGTATAGTAAATAATATTGTACCTAACAACGATGTGTAGATATATTCTTACGATAAACTCGCACCCATTAGTAAATGTCTAACATTATTCGTAGTTAGATACCGGGAAGAAATAACATTTATCAAACTGACCATCACAAAACAGCATTTTGTTCCCTTTGATAAATGATAATAATCACGTTTCATATCTGCATAGCAGTTCCAGCTTTGAATACAAAGCAGAATCGCTGAAGCTCACATTGAATTTCCTCTCAGTGAACATTTATAATTCAAAAGATGCACAAGATGATGCTGCTATAATATTATACAATCTCCAGTTAGCTTGTACTTCACTGTACTTGTATTCAGTACTTACTACGTTCAAGTACTTTGTGTTTATAGATAGGAGGTGGGAGGTGGGAGCTTTGCGGTCTTGGTCAGTGGCCGGCGGTCGATGTAATATCGTGTCGTAATATTCCGGTAAGGTGCTGGTAGTATTAACTAGTTATTAGAGGACTCCCAGGAAACATAAAATATAGTTTATTTGAACTTAATATTTGAAAAGCTCTTTAAAGTTCAGAAACTGCAGCTTTTCAAAAGCTCTGGTAACGTTAAGGTCGTTTTTGTGTATAGGTTTATTCAAATAAAAAGTTTATAGAATTAACAAGGACGGTGAAGAGAAACAGCTGATACCTTATTTATGTTATTACCAAGTTGCTTTTTTTCATAAAGAAGGCTTAAGGGTCAGCACCCAGAAACAGACATTTTTTGGCTTTTTAGTACAAGAAATACTTCAAATGATTATTTGTTAATTCTATATAGGCACTTAGAAACATTACTGAAGTTTGCAGTGAATACATTTATTTAACAGTAATCTTTTTATATATTCGTAAAAAGCATTGACTTTGTGGCTTGCCATATTTATAAATAGAACACATACACTTTGTTTTTAACCACTTAAAAAAAAAAAAAAAAAAAAAAAATTGGTTAAAAACAAAGTGTATGTGTTCTATTTAGTAATCTTTTTAATTGCTTATGAAAAACATACTAGAATTTTAGATAAAACGTTCGAAATTACTATTTCTGGTTTCAAAACTGGACCTTTTAGTGACATTTTTCTATGTTTTTCCTAGAATTTGAAGGATTACGATTGTAATATTTTATTCACTGGAAACCACAGACATTTTTCTTACTACCCGTAAAAATTTCAGGTGAATTATTTCTAGGATTACTTGTATTATAATGCTAGATAGTAACGTTCAGTGTCATTTTTTAGTGTTGACCCTTAAAAAAGAGTACCTCTAACAGGTGTCATTTGTTTGGAAAGAAGTCGATAGCGTGGTGCTAACGGCTAAAAAAGAATGTGGATCGTATCAAGACTGTACGACAAGCGCTGCCCACTTTACTTCTTTGGGCGATACTTCAAATGATGTGTGTAATTTTAATATTTTTCTAAATATATTTTTAACTATGATAATTGTTTTATTCATTCAAGAGAAAACACAGAGACACAGTTACACACAATAATAGACTGACAACATTAATCATTAGGTTTAGAAAATTCAGTTGCATTCTAACTATTTATCTTTTAAATTTTAAATAAAAGTAATTTTGTTTTGACACCACTTTATAAGATACATATACCAACCGCTTTCAGCTCTACCTGAATCTTCTTCAGGGTTGAACAAATATGTATTCAACCTTGAAGAAGGTTCAGGTAGAGCCGAAACCGGTTGGTATATGTGTCTAATAAAGTGGTGTCAAAACAAAGTTATTTTTGTTTAAATTTTGATTATGTCTTACCACAAAGTGGGTGCTTCATCTCAAAGTTTATTTCTCTTTTCTTTCAGAGAAAGCTACTGCAAAGTATAATAAAGATATCCCATGAGTAATTATTTTCGTTGGCAATATTCATTGCGCGTGAAGAATCGCCAGTCTATAATCAACCGCATTAATCCCATCAATCCGCCGTAAAAGTTATTTTCTCTTTTGCATTATTGTTTATTTATGTAATTGCATATGCTCTTATATTATTATCATTTTAAGTTATTTTTTTAATTTATTTTTTTTACTTTAATTATTATTATTTTATTTTTATCGTACCTCTTTCATTGTTTTTCATTTTCTCATATGTATGTCTTATTTATATGGCAGAGAGAGTATTGCACCCATCGTTCTGTTCCGCTGAAATAAAATGCTTCTACTACTATTACCGACAATACCTCCACTAAGTCCATATCGCTTTGCATTTAAATGAATCTTTCTTGGAAAAACATTGCTTTATAATCTAGTTAGTTCCACCACCTGGTGTAATTCAGCTCATTCTCATACGTTCACGAACAACTCAATCACCCCCAAGACACCTGCGATAAAACATTAAAATCAATATCCATTCGCTTTTAAATCAAAGTAAATAGTTTGAACATCACGTTCCAACGGACTGCCGTTGTATTGAATATATTCAAAAGGTGTCGCCTCATGACATAATGACGCCACAGTTAAACGCTTAGCCGTATCGCACCTGCCATTCGGTATCACAAACGAACCCATGTTAACTGCTTGTAGCATCGTACTGTCTGCTGCCTGCTGCATCGACAGCCCAGTTGTACGTTGTGCAAAGTTACGCTAATCTACCGTAGTTAACTGTTTGATCAAACTGGTAGATAAACGGAATATGACGTATTTTATTTCTCATCTTGGGGAAAGGAAACAGTATCATTTGTTGTCATTTATTTGTAGAAATAGAATACAAATGGTTTTACATATTAATTAATAACCTTTATTTTAGACTCTCGGGAACCCATTTGTCCGTTTTTAGTAATAGAAAGTAATTTTATATTAATTGGTATTCCTAACACCTAAACAAACTTTATTCACAACACTTTTTATATTGAAAAAAATCAGGAAAAAATGCTTGTTGTAAAAATATTAACAAATAAATTATTTCATTTTTGCTAATAATTTTCACAAAAAAAAATTGAATCCTCGCATGAAATAAATAAATTTAAATAAAATCACATTGTTTTTAAACACTTTTCTATTAAAAACATTAGATCTGCCAACTAGTATCGGTATTTTTGTACTTTCTTCAGGATATAAAAAAAAACTAACTAAATAACCATCACGCCGTTTTCCCGCAGGGGTAGGTAGAGAGGATGGACCGCCATGCAACTCTGTCTCGGCACACACTCCTTGTTTCATTCACCTACATATATCGTGCCATACATACTCTTCTGTTATTCTGACTCTTCGCATGGCCCGATTTAAGTGGTCGATTTACTTGATCGTGTCATGTCTTCCTCGGGCGTCTCCGACTTCTTCCTTCATTCACTTTCGCATAATATATTCTTTTCACACTTATTTCTTCTTCTCAGAATAGTATAACAAAAAACAGTATATATTATACTCTCCTAAGATAGATATAGAACTACTAACTAAGTGGGATATAATAATTCTCACGTCCAAAAGTATTATCTTGATGGATTTAGGGTTATTATGTCGTGTTGTTTCTTTCTTCTCCTTTTGTTAATGTTTTGGACAGCCTTGCAGTATCCATCACCAGCACACACGGCATAATAACCCAAAAATCCATCATGATAAAACAAGTGGCTAAAACCATTTATTTCAATTATCCAAAGTTTTGGTTGTCAAAATGTACTACTAAAAATACCGTTTGCGTTAATTCTGTAATTCGGTTATGTGAATCTGGTTATATGTGTGTTGACATTTTGTAATCTCAAAATATTTCGGAATAAATCTTTGAACATAACAATAATCCATCCTCGCACCGCATATCAGATAAATACGAAATCTGTTAAATTTTAGAATACCATTATGCTTTATTATTCTGTTTTACTACATGAGAAACCTTAGCTCCATTTAACAGCGCAAAGGCGTGACGATCTCTTGCCCCGAGTTCAATATTCTACTAATAATTCCCTGCACTGAAATAGCGGCATATGTTAAAAAGGGGTTTGTTTTATTTTATCAACGTTTCATTTTGAGAACAATAGAAATTTTTATTTTGGACTTATCTGAATTATGTAAATAATTTAGCGCTTCCCTGGAATATATTGCCTACATAATAATAATATTTGGATAATTTGTAAAGCGCCGTTTTTGAGAAAAATCACCTCAAGGGCGGTGTACAAATCTTAATTTCTACTTAATATTAATTCTTAGTTTATATAAATATACAGCAACATACTTACCTGGCAGGTCACTTCTGGCAGGACACAATCACCATATCATAAAAACTTAAAATTTAGCTGCGTAACATACTGCGTAACTTGGTTCCAGATAAACGTAAAAAAAACCCATTTAACTCAAGGAACGTTTTCTTAAGAACGCTTCGAAAGAATATATATTTAATGCCCAACAAAATTTTATTCATATAATTTGTTTTCCGAGACAAGGTCACTATTGAAATTGTTTCATAAAAACGCTTATTTATTATTCATTTTCTTTATTTATTTTCTTTATTTATTTTCCTTATTTATTTTCTTTATTAATTTTCTTTATTTATTTATATACTAACGGGCCATTGTCCAATTATAAAAAAAATACATAACACAAATGGGAAAAAAATAGCAATAGAGAAAGAATAGCACATACATAATATTTTAATTGAGCAATGACAAAAATAGAATAAAAATATATATTTGATAGAATATTCAAGTCAAAGCCTGAACAAGCCTTTTGGTAGAGTCGTAAAGAATGTCGAAAATTATAAAGACTGGTACCAAAATTTCATGTCCATGGCTTGAGTTAACAAGTTTCAACATTCTGGACAGCGGAGAATGATACCTACAATTAGGAGAGTGATGATTGAGGAACAGCAATATAACTAACTTACTAACTAACCATCACACCGATTCCCCGCAGAGAGGATAGACCGCCATACAAAACTGTCTCGGCACACACTCCTTGCTTCGTTCACATTCATACATTGTGTCGTACATGCGCTTCTGTTATTTTGACTCTTCGCGTGGCCCGATTCAAGTATTTGATTCGATTGATCGTGCCTTGTATTCATAAAGTTACTTGTCACTATTTTTATTACTCAATGTAAAAATAATTCATGAATGTATTAAAATGCCTCAAAATGGTGATTTATAAAAATAATACATTGACTTGATTTGAATGAAAAACACGCACGAGTACTTTCAATCAATCACAAACCCACTGCTTAATTATAAATTCCAGCAACAGTGAGGTAATTATTATTCGGCCACGGTAATGGTAAATAAAAATTTACTAATGGCCATGTTTAGTTGATTCCAAGTCATTCACAAGCACGCCTGCTCACGTTGGCCCACTTCCATTACTAACAAGTGCCAAGTTTTTGTACTCACATATTTGTGACTGACGTCGAGTGCTAGGAGTGAGATTTGATAGGCGGTTGCAGCGTTACTATGTCACGCAATTTACGCGCGTGAGTTTTTTTGTGGAACAGAAGTCTTCGTATTTACACGCATAATTTATGCAGAGTTCCGTTTGCATTACGCCGCATCTGCTTAAATAGACCTGCGTTGTTCGGTCAATCTGTTATGACTTATATATTTGCCACAAAGATACTTTAGCGAGACGATGACCTCTCGAGCTATTAACCTTCTTGAATCCTAGATGATAACTTACGTTAACTAGCAATAACGACTTAGATTTGAGCTAAATAAAACCCATGAAAATGTGTTTTCTTTTTATTTTATTTTGATAGTGAATACCGCACAAGAGTCTCAACTTTCTCTCTACCATGTTGCAAAGTGGTATATAACCTAAGTAACGCCCTGGGGAAAGATCACAATTCACAATCGAAACATCGCATAAAATATCTTTAGTCGTGTTTGGTGACCAGATCTGAATAGACGGGTACTTTCCAACTTTCCTCTTTTGCATCTTTTTTCTCTCACCATGACCTGCAGCCTCACAACATGCCAGAATTGAGGATGCCATAGTCTCACTGGCTTCAGACGTCTTGGAACAGTTGGGACTATTGTGCGGTATTAACAACTATAAAAATAATAAAAAAATCTTCCAACCGTCTGGAGCCAGTGGGACTATGGCATCCCCAAATAGGGTATTTTATTAAGGATAAAGGTAGTGGGGAAGGGAAGAATATCAGTATGAGAAGGTTGAAAAGTATCTTGCTACTCAGATACGGTCACCAAACATGGATAAATCCATTTTAAACAACGGTTCGATTCTGAATGGTGGTCCTTCACCACATCGTTACTAAGAGTATCTACCACTCTAGGTCGTGCCACAAATATACTTTTTATTATTTTGTATTAATTAAATGTTAAAAACCTAACACATATTACTAAAATAAAATACTTAACATATATTTTAAAAATATGTATTATTTGCGCACGCCTGTATTTGAATCCGCGACTTCTAGATTCGTAGTCAGGCATTTTAACCACTTAGGCCATCAAATCAAATACATCAGTCTACTTTCTTTGAGTCTCTTTCTGTTTAATGCTTAATTGCACACCTGATGGGTGGTATGAGAACTCCATTGTTGACTGCAATAAGTTCATTAATTTACTGCAGTGATCTAAACATTCATCGAACAGGTTTTTGGATTCACACCGTGATAAATCTCAGCAATTTTCTAACCAGCATCATTATTAAATAATAAATCCGTCAATTTACTTACGAGTACATAACAATCACACTTCGGTTAATAAACATCAAGAACGTGTTTTTAATCATAAAATAGTCCAAACATGCAAGTAATTATAAGTGCATGCGATCCTTCGAACGGTGCAACGAATAACAACAGAGCATGTGTAAATTGCACAGAAATTATTATCGCAAACTGCTATCGAGCTCTGAAATAGTAAAAATCCCGTGGAATATTCTATTGCGTAATACACATGGTTGACAGATTGATATTGCAGTCAAGTGTCAGCCATGAAATAACTACGCCTGGAAGGACGACATCGGATATCGGACTGAACCCGGACCCTTTTTTTTGTTTTGTTTTTTTGTCAGTTTGTGATTAAACTATTTGTGTGAGACAATTTATACTAAAACAATTTGAAGTTTCTAGTTATAGTTTGGACAGCATTGGACAGTTTAATTGGCGTTAAGATTAAGTGTAATATTACATTTTATTTTATTGTATCTATTTGTGTATAGTTATTGTCATAGTGTATTTTTTAAATGTAATGTTTAGCTTAGTCAAGTAGTGACGTTTAAGAGGAAGGGCATGGCCGAAACAGGTGGCGATGAGGTTCGCTATCCATCACACCGCCAACCCTTCGGTGGCGCAAAGAAGAGGACGGAACGTGAACAATGTCGAATTGGCACGTGGAATGTGAGAGGAGGAATGGAAAGGAAGATGAATGAACTATGTGATATAATGATGGCTAAATGTTTGGATGTACTCTGTCTAACAGAGAGTATGAAAAAAGAGAGCGGTACAGTGCAACATAATGACACGCTCGTCATCTGGTCCGGGCGACCAGAAACAGAGAGGGCTTGTCAAGGTGTTGCAGCGTTACTGTCTCCTAGAATGGCTAAATGTATGTTGCAGTATGAATGTGTAAGTGCGAGAATAATGTGGATCCGGTTCAAAATCGGGTTGACAAGGGTGTTTCTTGTCATTGGTTATGCTCCTGTCAATTCTGAATGCGACGAAGTGAAAGATGCTTTTTGGACTAGTGTGAATGATGTAATGAGGCTTAAAAATACGAATGAAAGGATTATTATGGCAGGGGACTTGAATGGGTGGGTGGGAATCAGACGAGACGGGTTTGAGTCGGCTTTAGGTATGTTTGGGGATAAAAGAACGAATGATAACGGTAAAAGAATACTCGAAGTATGTTTAGAGTGGAACCTGTTTGTATCGAATACTTTCTTTGATCATAAAGGTATCCACCAATATACGTGGGAAAGGGGAAATGAAAAGGTCAATTATCGATTTTGTAGTAATTGACTCTAGGTTGAGAGCCAATACCGTGGACACGAGAGTTTACAGAGGAGCTGAGGTTGAATCTGACCACTTCTTGGTAGTTTCTAGATTAAACCTCTTTCGCGGCTGGCGAACTAAAGTGAAAACGGTGTCGACTCCAACAAGAGTCAAAATAGAAAAACTGCAAAACGATAATGTGAGAAGTAAGTATGAGAAATGTATGGATACAAGATTGAATGAGAAGGGAATGGATGGTCTAAGCATAGAGGAAACATGGAACCATATAAAAGTGAGTCTATGCGAATCTGCTAGAGAGGTTTGCGGAATAAGCACGCAAGGTAGGAAGAAAGGTGACGCATGGTGGGATGACGAGATTAAAGCACTGGTCTCAGAGAAGAAGAAAGCATGGTTATGTCTGATAGCGACTGGCAGTGCTTCTAGCGCGGAGAGGGATCGAGCGAAAGAAGCATACAAGGAATGCAAAGAAAAGAGTAAGTGTTGGAGTGAAAGAACGAAAGAAACGCCTGGAAGAAGAAGAGGGAATAAAAATGACAAATCACTTCCAAGAAAACATTAAATTGTTTTGGAAGGAGGTCAAGAGGTCCCGAAACGGCCCAGAAAGCGGATGCGTGAAAGTTGTAAAATCGAAAGATGGAAAAATGTTGACAAATGAGGAAGAAATAAAAAGAAAGATGGATGAAATATTTCGAAGAGGTTTTTGAAAGCACCCCAAGCGACAGTGTTCCCAGTGTCGAATCAGGTATGAATGATGATGAAGTGAATGTTGTCGAAATCAGCATGGATGAAATAAAAAGATCGATTAAATGCATGAAGAATGGTAAAGCTGTTGGTTTCGACAATCTCGCTGCTGAATACTTCTTTAAAGGAGATAGCCGTGTAGTTCTCACATGGCTTTGCAAACTTTTTAACCAGTGTTTAGAGGAGGGTTACACGCCATTAGATTGGAGAAGGGCTGTGATCATGCCTCTGTACAAAGGTAAAGGGTCACGCATGGAATGTGGGAACCATAGGGCTATAAGCTTACTAAGTTCAGTTGGCAAGCTGTATGGTAGAATATTGATTGAAAGGGTAAGAATGAAAACAAAAAGACAAAATTTGGGACATTCAAGGTGCTTTCATGAGTGGAAGGGGGTGCATGGATCAAATTTTTCTCATTGCGGATGCTTACAGAGAAGTTTTTGGCAAAAAACCAGAAACTTTTCTGTGCTTTTGTCGATTTGCAAAAGGCGTATGATCGAGTTGATAGGGACAAATTGTGGAAGGTATTATCCATGTATGGAGTTAACACAAATCTTATACAGGCAATCGCGTCCTTGTACGAGGGAAGCGTTGCATGTGTTAGAGTGAACGGTGATTTTACGAAGTGGTTTAACATCACAAAAGGTGTAAAAACAAGGCTGTGTAATGTCACCGTGGTTGTTCAATTTGTACATGGATAATTGTATGCAAGAACTGAAAGGTGTGGGCTTGGGCGCGAAAATGAACAATGTGAAAGTATGTTGCCTATTGTATGCGGATGATGCGGTGCTGATTGCTGACAATATGGAAGATCTACAGTTTCTCGTGTCTAGGATGAACCAAGTATGTATGCAAAATGAGTTGATGATGAATGTAAGTAAGTCCAAAGTGATGGTGTTTGAAAGAGAGAGTACGAGAACAGCGTGCAATATAGTTGTGAATGATGAATACTTGGAGCAAGTGGATGAGTTCGTGTATTTAGGAAGTATGTTTACAAGAGACGGAAAGGCTGATAAGGATATTGAAAGAAGGGTGAATGCAGGAAACTCCATTAATGGAGGACTGAACGCTGTTGGGGCAAATAAGAAATTGTCCAAAGAAGCGAAGCTAGCAGTCCACAATGGAGTGCTTATACCAACCCTGATGTATGGCAGTGAGGCATGGAACTGGCAGAGGAAGGATGAAAGTAGACTGAATGCTGTGGAAATGAGATCTTTGAGACGGATGTGCGGTAAAACCATGTATGACCGTATTACAAATGTGGATATCCGGAAAGAATGCAAGGCTGATGTGAGCGTAATGGATAGGATTAAGAAAGGGACGCTTAGATGGTTTGGGCATGTAGAGCGAATGAACGAAGAAAGGAGTGTGAAAAGAATATATGATGCGAAAGTGAATGGAAGAAGAAGTCGAGGACGCCCGAGAAAGACATGGCACGATCAAGTAAATCAAATACTTGAATCGGGTCGTGTGAAGAGTCAGAATAACAGAAGAGTATGTATGAGACGATGTATGAATGTAAATGAAGCAAGAAGTGTGTGCCAAGACAGAGTTGTATGGCGGTCCGTCCTCTCTGCCTACCCTTGCGGGGAAACGGCGTGATGGTTAGGTTAGTTTTAGCGCTCTTTTCGTACGAAAATAACCTATCAGGGGTGTTAGTTGAAGTTTGCCGGTTTTACTCATAGATGTCGCTAGAGATATGTATACATTTATATGATTTGGTTTCTATGTCATATTTTTCCATGGACAAACCTTCAAAACTACACAAGTAACATTCTGCCAAAATAATAGTGTCATAGTTGTTTGCGGCATTCGTTGCTTTTCTTATTTCATCAAAAGAAAAAAGCAGTTGAAGCTCATCGGTTGCTGGTAGAAACTTATGGTGAACATGTTCCAGTGATTAGAACATGTGAGACATGGTTTCGTCAATTTAAAAGTGGAGATTTCGATTTGACAGACAATGAACATCCTGGTGCAACGAAAAAGTTCGAAGACGAGGAATTGCAGGCGTTATTGGATGAAGACCCAACCCAATCGCAACGACAATTGGCCCAAACACTTAATGTGACCCGAGGAGCAATTTGCCAACGTTTAAAAGCCATGGGAAATATCCAAAAGTATGGAAAATGGGTACCACACCAAATGAACGAGAGACAAATCGAAAAAACATGAACATGAAACATGACAACGCAACGCCTCATACAGCTAAAGTAGTGAAGAACACTCTCAAAGCATTGAATTGGGAAATATTATCGCACCCGCCGTACTCTCCAGACCTTGCTCCGTCCGACTATCACCTTTTCTCATCGATGGGACACTCAATCGCAAAGCAGCGCTTCGCCAATTTAAAAAAAGTCGAAAAATGGCTCGTCAAATGGTTTGCCTCGAAAGAGAAATTTTTTTTTTTGGAATGGTATCCATGATTTGTCTCAAAGATGGACAAAATGTAAAGAATCCGATGGTCAATACTTTGAATAAAAAAAATTTGAAATTCCCTTGAGAATTAAGCGTTTTCTTTATTGAAAAAACCGGCACACTTCAACTAACACCCCTGGTAAAGGGGTAATTCGTGGTATTGTCGTGAATTTAATTGTTTGTTTCTATTATATTTGTGTTATTTAAAAAAAAATAAGTTGGTACCCTTTTGACATTGTTCACCAATGGATTAAATAAAATGTTTTTTAAAGAACATTTTTAATGAAATCATTTTCTTAACACATGCATGAGCAACACTTTTCATTAAATTAGTTTTTATTATTTTTCTAAAAATTTTAATGATATTTTTTCAATTTTTATTTACTCGTATATTCACAGAAATTATTGTTTTATTATTAATTAATGTAATGTTAGCTTTGTTATCGCAACCATAATAAAATTTGTGTACTAAAACAGCAAAAAACGTCCACGAAAAAAAGTTCCCTCTGGCGTAATGAAACGTGTGCACATTTACACTAAAAAATCTTTAAAATCTTAAAAATCTTCTAAAGACCGGAAGTGAGAGGGACGCCATTACACAGATCTTAAGAAGCCTCCATTATCACACCACTTTTATACTTATGCCTCTCTTCTCTATCTGTTCTCTTTTTTTTCTTCTCTCTCTCCAGTCTCTCTTTGGTCAGGAACATATAGACTTACGCGCTCCAAATAAAGATGGCATGAAAAACCTACTGCTGTAATAAACAATTACGATTACAGAAATTTGACGTAAGCAGAAACGAAAGATATAACCTTGCTCTCGATGCAATTTTAACTATTTTTCTCGGTCTCTAAAATACGTAATATCCTTAATGATCGTTAGTTTTATTCAAGTTCGAACGATTTGTTACGAATTAAAATATATATATATATATATATATAAGGCAATACGGCTTGAAAGAAACACGTCGGTTCAAGTGACTCGTACTTACTTAACTCTAATAATGATTGGTCTCCAATGTACTCGTTGAAAAAAAAAACAAAAAAAGATTTATTAAAAAACATTCAAATAAATTAATCGAATCGTATTGAAATTTTGCACTATGTGCTAAAATGGGTTCTATCATAATAACTCTGCTAATATCTTAATAATTTGCATGGCGCCGTTTTTGTGAAAAATCATCTCAAAGACGGTACGCCGGGATTATCCTCAGAATATTATTATATTTACCGCTAGATTTTTAAAAAGGTTTAAAAAAAATAATTTTATACCAAATACGTATCGATTTATAATCAAACGTTCTTTTTAAAGTATCAGCCAGGTATCTTTATTCAAATTAACGCGGGAAAACTTTTTATAATTAATTTTATTTAACAGGAATACGAAATTTTATAAGGCTTGGTTTAAATTACTAACAATAGATCGATTACAGTGGATTTATTAAAATGAAACACAAACACAATCAATATATTTCTCTCTACCTATATACAGTATATTATAATTAAATAAAAACACACATGCACATTCCTCTTATTTCATTAGTATATTTTTAAGTCCCGATAAAGATTCTACTGAATCGAAACTAGTAGACATATACAAACAACGTGTGTTTTTACTTAATTGATCATGCCAATCCTCAAAGTGTTTGCTTATTGTGATAACTTAAATATTATGATTATATCTGGTCTAATCGTGTAATTTTTCAAATTTCACCATGGATCAACTTAGTATTTTCCACTCTGGGTCGTGCCGCGAACATAATTTTTATTATTTTATTTGAATTGAATGTGGAATAACACATATCAAATTAATAAAAAGTATTTGTACCTACCGTGATTTTAACCCGCAACCTCCGGATTTGTAGTCGAGTGACTTGACGAACACGGAGGCCGTCAAATGTAATATTTGTAGCAATAAACATGAGCTAATCTCGGGATATCGCGGGATATAAATGTACGAGCATTTAGGGCGAGGGCTGAATTCGAGCGACGTTTCATTTCTGAATGGTGGTCTCTTACAGGGGCTGAATAATTAAGTTGCTACTTTCATTAAAAAATAACGAATCTGGCCGAAAATTGAAAGAAGACATTCATTCCTAAAAAGTGCACATAAATCTACTTTCCGCTCATAAATCTCCCCGGAAATCCTCATTCTTCCTTAGAAAAAGTTATCCGTGAAAGTTCTTAAAAAAGTTATATATCTTAACAACAAAGGGGCAGCTTTCTAAGGGGGATAAATGACCAGATCCCTCGGTCAGGGGATTTGCGGAAGCTTCGGGAAGCTTTGAAAAGCTTGGAAAAGCTTGTATGCAACTTCGCTCCCACATGGTGACAGTCTCACAAATTGCCAAACGTACTAAACTTTCACAGCGCAATGTAGTTGTGTGTTGAGATAAATTGATTGATTTATTAACAGAAAATAGTTTAATTTATATATTCTTTGTTTTACTACCCATATTTGGATAATTGTGAATTATATGTCTATTGTATATATATTTCCTATTCTCATTAATTTTACTAAAATAAAATAAGAAAACTAAGGAAATCAGATCAAGCCTTCGTAGTCTTTGTAACAGTATTTCAGCAGATTTTATTCCAATTGAATGAAAACACTTTTTTTATTTGATAACGTCCCTGACACTCCTTTCTTTGTCCCTCAATTCTACTTTAATTTAATTAATTAAGCAATTTTCTTAATCATGTTCTTGACTAAAAAATAAACACGTGAAATGTAAACCATCACATTCTGGTAAACCAACACTGAGGCAATGTTGATATGTTTAACGTTAATATTGTATTATTACATATTTAACATTTGTTTTAAGCCTATTCTTAAATCGACTGTTTTTTGCATCTTTTTTCCATCTGCCAGATGAGTGTTTTTTTTAAAATTGGATTCCTTTTTTTTAATTATGATGAATTTTCATTATTTTTGTCTCATGTTACAAATTATTATTTCTCGTGTAAAAATATTAAATATTATATTGAATACATAAGTGATGCTTCCATTGATCGGCCTTGAATTTATTTCTGAATTCAATCGTAGCACGGTCTTATAATATTTTATCACACAATTGTCTTAAAAATCTAATTTCCGTCAGTGACTTTTTTCAAATTTCCTCAATGCCATATATCTAGGTCAGTATTATCTAAATCCTTCACACATACACCCACTACTATATGCGACAATGGTCAAACACTTACGTGATACAATTTTGCTTGAATATCTTTTCAAAGTCATGCACCAACCGAAGTAATCATCTGCCATTTTATTTTCTTTCGCGTATTGCAATTTTAGCTTTCAGAAGAATGGTGAAATAATATAAAAAGTTTCAGAGCATTTCCCTTCGTCACTTTAACTGAGGAATTTGTGAAAGAGGTTTGAGGTAAAACGACTCTTTTATTTGAAGTAAGAAATAAGAGGAAATTTTCAATGAGTAAATTTTTTATACGGTAACATGCACACACAGGGTGTTTCACTGATACATATTCGTCCCTTATAACACTGGGACATTTATAATATGGCAAGCATAAAAATACTCTAAATCTTTTAACTACCTTATTTGAATGCAGAAAAAATATTTGTTGAGGATGAATCAGCTTTGAACTCAGAGTTATAATTTTGCCAAAGAAACCAACGCTGTTTAAAACAATAGAATGATTTGGTTTGTGATGGCACTCCTTTCCCAACACAATATTTGTTCATATAATGGTGCCTTCTCTTATCGGAGGTCGAATATCATCGTGCCGATATTTAACCTGTTCACTGTAGGTTGGAACAAGTCAGCGAATCGTCTCTCGCACCGGTCACGTAATTTCACAGCGTCTTCCTCGGTTACATCTTCCAACATCTTTTCCTCGATTATCATTAAAGTAATCTTGGGTTTTTTGATCTTAACAATATAATTGCGATGTTTAAAGGTGCCGATATGATACTACCTGTTTTGCCACTCGCTTGTTAATAGCCGTCGCGGGTAATTCAAATATTTTTTTCAAAGTTTAGCACAACCAGGACGATGGGGAAGGGAAGTCTTTGAAATGAATCAAGGTTCGTTTACAGACAATTCAGATCAATTCATTCCAAGAATGCATATTTTTTGCTAAAACACCCTGTATTTCATTCTTGCAAGAAATAATCGTGAAAAATTGAGTTCGCTTTCACAAAAATATCGTAAGAACCAATAAGCATTACTCGAAAAATGTATTTGTATAGTCGAGCATTTGAAGTAAAGTTACGTTCTCTCGTAAAATTAATAATACAATATTTTCGAGCTTTCACGAGCTTATTTATGTTATTTGTGTTTTATTATGTGAGCTTTTATTATGTTTGTGTTTGACAAAAGAAAAGTGCAACAAAAATGCATTCTACAGAATGCGTATTCAAAAATACAGCCTTTTTTTATTTGTGATAGTTATTATTTTACTAAGCAAGTTAACATCACTTTCGGATTTTTTACAACATCGCATATTAATATTTTATACTTGCATATATTTTACTTGCATTCTTTCCGGATATCCACATTTTTAACATGGTCATACATGGTTTACCGGACACACGCCTCAGGGATCTTATGTCTAACGGCATCCAGTCTACTTTCATTTTTCCTCTGCCAGTTCCATGTCTCACTGGCATACATCAGGGTTGGTGGAATCACTCCATTGTGGACTGCTAGCTTCGCTTCTTTGGACATTTTTTTGCTAGCGCAAACAGCGTTCATTCCTCCATTAATAAAGTTTCCTGCATTCACCTTTCTTTCAATATCCTTATCAGCCTTTTAGTCTTTTGTAAACATTCTTCCTAAATACACAAACTTATTGTATATTACTGTTACATCCAAAAACTACGATGAACACCGAATGCGTTTCAGTTTCGGATGAGCTTTGAAATTATGAAGGACACTTTTTTTTGCAAGGTTGTTCAATAATAAGCCGAATGGCAAATTGGCGGGATAGGTAAGGACTGGACGTTAAACAAAAAGGTAAGAATCTAACAAGTTGTCTTTTTGACATCCAACAATTATATTATTATATAGGTGATGTAAAATAATAACAATCTGAATATGGCCGTTATAGGCTGAAACCGGTACGGTCTACCAACAAACAGTGAAATAAAGTTAAACATTGAATTTTTTTAATAAAGAATATTTGTTATCAGTTGTTAATATTGGTCTAGGTCTTATCTCTTTCGGCAGCATAATTTATAAAACCATTGAAGTAACATCTTAAGAAATTTTTGCTTTGTTTCTCTTTCATTATTTCAGTTGTTCAACATTTCTCTGGAACTCCAGTTTCTTTGAAGTTCCAACAGTTACAGTTGTTAACGTTAAACATTATGGAAGTTCTTAGGAACTTTTTCGCTAATTGCCAGTAGTCAGTCAGCGGGTAAGGAATAATAATTCCGTTTCGCTATTGCCGGGATAAGTGCGGAAAGTCAGTAATGATGCAAGCCTGTTTCAGATGGGTAATGGATTTACCATTCGTTTTGCGCTCCCTATTAACTTAAAGCTTTGAGGTAATAAAAGGCTCTCATTAGCTACAACCCGGAAGATGTATAAAAGTAGGTTGTGTTGAGAATCATGAAGGCTTTTAAGGGAAAGTTCACCATGCGATAAAATTGCACTAACTTAGTTATTTGCGCTAAAGAAAAGTTAGATTTTCCACCGTTGGATGGGGAATCTCTATTTTTATGTGATTGAAAAAATCAAAAATTAAATCTGAACAGCTAAAAAATCATATGAATTGTTTTGGAATGTGAATTAAGACAGCTTTTTCTGTACGGGATTTTTGCTTTCGATTTTAATATTATAAAAATGTTGAATAAAACTAACTAACGAACCGTCACCCCGTTTTTTTCCGCAGGGGCAGGGAGAAGGCATGAACTGTCACACAATTCTGTCGAGGCATAGAATTCTTGCTTAATTCACATTCATACATCGTTTCATACATACTTGTTTATTATTCTGACTCTTGACATGACCCAACTCATGTATTTGATTTACTCGGTTGTGCCATGTCTTTCTTAGGCGTCGCCGACTTTTTCTTCCATTCACTTTTGCGTCATATATTCTTTTCACACTTTTTTATTCGTTCATTCGCTTTACTTGCCCAAACTATCTAAGCATCCCTTCCCCCACAGGGGTAGGCAGAGAAAATAAACCGCCATACAACTCTGTTTTGACACACACTGCTTGTTTCATTCACATTTATACATCGCCCCATGGATAATTCTGACATGACCCGACTAGAGTATTTGATTTATTTGATTGTGCCGTGTCTTTTTCGGCCTTCCCCGACTTCTTCTTCCGTTCATTTTCGCTTCGTTTATTTTTTTAACATTTCTTTCTTCGTTCGTTCGCTCTAGATCTCCACACCATCAAAGCTTCTCTTTCTTAACCCTATTTATTACGCTTACATCAGCCTTGCATTCTTTTCAGATATCCACGTTTTAAATACGGCCATACATAGTTTTAGTGCACATACGCTACAGGGATATCATTTCAACATAATTTTCTGGCACCAGGAACCGGTTCCTCGCCGGTCACCGGTAACTGGAATCACAGGAACACCCAATTCTGATATCTCGATAAAATAATACAAATCATATTTGCGGCACGTTCCAGAGTGGTAGATACGTATCGATAAGTATCGCCCTGGTGAAAGACCACCATTCAGAACCGAAAAGTTATTTGAAATGGTATTGGTGACCAGATCTGAATAGCCAAGTACTTCCTAACGTTCGTTTTGTCCTTGCCCATCTCCTTCCCCTCCCCATCCCCTTTCTTCCCCACTGCCTTCAGCCTCACAACATACCCCAGTTAGGGATGCCATAGTCTCACTGGCTGTGGACGGTTGGGAGCAGTTGGGACTCTTGTGCTGTATTCACTACAAAAAAAAATTATAAAAAAATCCTAACTCGAGAATGTTGGTCTTTCTTTTTAAAATAAATAAAAACAAAAACCAATCAGTTCAGATCTTACGTCTTAAGCGAGTCTATGTTGAAGATATTAAAATATAATGTTAAATAAAACATTTTACGCCATATTAGGGTTTTTGGCTTAGTAAACGTTACTTACTAACGTTTTTTTAAATCCCCTTGCGGGCGTCCCCGATTTCTTCCACCACTCACTTCGCGTCCTATAAAAAGTTATGGTCTATTTACTTCCTGTATTTGAAAATCGTTGTCATTATTCTAAACTTGGATGTGTAGAACATCTTTAGTTCCATGTATTAATTTATCAAGAAATGTAAAGTCACACTATTTTGTGTATAGCTCTTTTAATTATGAAAGCCATTAAAAGGGGCAGGTTGTTGCGATAAAACAAAAGACTTAGAATAACACTTTTGGTTGGTAATAATCCAAAAAAGAGATAAAATGAAACCTGAAAGTAGCAGTTACTGGCAACTACAGACGATTTAGCTATTTAGATCGTATCTTCAATGGCATAATTTGGTCCTTTTTTTCCTTAAACACCTCAATAAAAATGAATTATACTGCGCAGTTACACTGGTTATATTTTTAACCGACCCCGAGCCTGAAAATACTCCGGGAGGTTGTATTTTTATATTTCGTTTTCCATTTCTTCGGAGTTTCTCGATGTGCGAGTAGCTTAACATTGTAAGTTTTATTTAAATAATCTGAATATTGGATAACTTTTAATGTAAATACACTTTGAGCATTAGTAAACACAGTATTGCTTAGTATTAGTCTACTTGTATCACAATTGGACGAATTTTATAGCATTTCCGCTTTATGTTAAATATGATGATAACAGTGAACTTATGTACCGCAGTTTTGTGATAGTTCACCCCGAGAGCGCTTCACACTAAATTACTTAATTTAATATAACAACGAGAAAATAAAATTTAACATGGTGCGAAATCCATCATTGAAAGTATGGTGCCAAATTTTGATTTATAAAACAATAAACATTCTTCGTTTCAAAGTGTCAAACTTCCTTACTCTCGCCCCTGAAATCACCTCTTTAAATCCTGGCGCTTTATAAATAACAAAACGTTATTTTCTGAATGATAGTCACTAATTGTAAGTATATTGATTATTTGCATTTCGGTTTGAAGTGAAAGTTATTTCTTTCAGAACTGTCTCGAAAGAAGACCACAATTCAGAATCAAAGAGTTTCTTAAAATTGCTTTAGATTTATATTATTTATAAATTTTGAAACTGATAATTCGTGGTGAATTTCCATTTTATTATGAATGCATGATAAAAAACCTTTATAAATTAGTTAAGCCTTGTTTCGTGACCCAACCTGATTTGTTAGATACATCCCAACCTTTCTCTTTAGCATTGCCTTACACTCAAAATTTCTTCGATTTACTCACAACATACCCCGATTTGGGGCTGTTGGAACATGTTTTTTTAATTATCTATTCTTGATTTTAAAGGAATTGGTTTGTGCATTTTTAGTTAGGCCCCACTTATTTAAACCACTGATCTATTTATATTTTATCAGTTTTATGATTTTTTTATTTTTTGAGACAATGAGGCGTGTTTTTGCTTCCTTTTCTTTTAGCCAACCTTCCATACAACCTTTTAGTAACCAACACCATTGCAGATGACGACGAACGTTGCCTAAAGGTGGATAAATTGCAACACCGTCTCTTATAATAAAAATCAATAAACGGCATAATATTTTAAATGTAAGTCGAAAGCTGACGCTTCCATATCGGTAAGGAACATAATACTCTTGTCAAAAATACTGAGCTTTGGAAAATCCACTATTGAGGGAAATTTTGCCTAGGATTCCTCACCACAAACGTAGTTTCCATTCCAGTAGCTGGTATTAATACGATTTTCGATACGAGGAAATAGAAAATTCAATACCTCGTAAATTACGCTCTCTCACAGTTAAGTTATGGATATGATTTCTGAAATATATTGAAAACTTTCAAGAGCTTGCAATCCAATAATTTAATGAACTACTTCTACATGATCATCTTGTGTGTTAACCGTGTTCTCGCGAACACCATATGTTAAAAGGAAACAAAATAAAACAAAACCCACACACACATACACACACATTAAACACTTTCATTCAATTCTCATCACTAAAACAAAAGCTCACCCGACCCGAAGTCCAGTAAAGCTTTGTTTATTTAAATGAAGCACTTGAATCAAGGCCGAACCATTGACTCCATGCGTTTACCATTATTTCTCCACTTCTCCTCTCCTATAAATATTTATCCAATCGAATCTCTCATTCTGGATCTTAAAGTGTGAATCTAATACAAAACAAAATTTATACTTGCAAAACAAGTCGGGGCGGATTTGAATTGCTAATCCCGCCATCCACTACGGTCAGTTTGACTGGTGAGCTTTGCCGTACCTTTTATGGGAAAGCTTTTCTAACGAAAGCTTTCGGCGAGGTTCCCTATTACTTCGCGTGCGTCCGTGAAGATGCTGAGAGATTGACGAGCGGTGAGCGGAGCTTCTAAACATTCACTAAATAAGTTGCTTGAATAATGTTGAGGGTCGTCACGCTATGGGCATTGTTTTGTAGCCCTCACTCGAGCGCCGCCTTCCGCGCGTATGCACCAAATGCCGGCGCAAATTCAATGATGTTGAATCTACCTCTTATAGTTACCTAATCAAAATACTAAATGTTTTTTTGTAGGCCCAAGTAGTTGGTATTGAATTTTTCATCTCAAAGATAAATGTCGTGTCTCGACGAATCTCAAAATAGTAGGTTTCTAAGCGTGTTTTAGCTAAAAATATTTTTTACCCATAATCTTTTGAATATATAAAAAAAACTAACTAACTAACCATCAAGCCGTTTCTCAGCAAGGTTAGATAGAGAGGACATATTGCCATACAACTCTGACTTGGCACACACTCCTTGCTTCATTCACATTCGTCCATCGTCTCATACATACTCTTATGTTATTCTAACTTCACATGACCCGATTCAAGTATTTGATTAATTTGATCATACTATGTCTTCCTCGGACGTCACCGACATCTTCTTCTATTCACTTTCGCGTCATATATTATTTCCACACTCCTTTCTTCGTTCATTTGCTCTACATGCCCAAGCCATCCAAGCGTTCCTTTTTTATCCTTTTTATTAAGCTTACATGAGCATTACACCTTATACTATTTTCGGATATCTACATTTTTAACATGGTCATCATGGTTTTATCGCACATACGCCTCAGGGATCTCATTTTCTCAGCATTCAGTCTACTTTCATCCTTTATCTGCCAGTTCCATGCCTCACTGTAATAAATCAGGGTTGGTATAAGTACTCGGTTGCTTACTGCTAGCTTCGCTTTATATTTATTGTAATATTACTTTTATTAAAGTGAACCAATCTAGGGATCATTTTGATTACTTAATGTTCACCCAAAATGTTTTCGACCTTACTCATAAACAACAAAAGAGGAATTAAATGTGTCAATTATTACACAAATATGAGTGAGATTGAGCTTTAGATTTGAACTGCATACTTAATTGTCTTCTAAATGTCCGAAAACAAAACTTAATTCGTTAATAATATTGGGGTTATTTTGACATAAAATCTCTACCATTGACCCAAGTATCCTAAAAAAGGTAACACAGTCTGAGGGCAGCTGAATAATTGTTAAGGTTTGAAGTTTAAATGAGGTGGAAAGAAAGGCAGCAGTCAGTGCGGGTGGGGAGTGAGAGGGGTGAGGGTGCGGAGAAGGGGGTGGTTTTTGAGCAGCAACCTTCGTGAAAAGCTTTTGTTAATCCAAATTGCAAAAATCTCCTGTCGCTGCCAGTTGACTGCCAATTTATTTACTACACTTTTAATTATTATTTATTGAGAGGTCACAATTTGTCCGGTGACATTTCATTGCTTCGGATTTGTGTGTAATAATTTAACGACAATTTGGTTTGATAAACTTATTAAAATGCTGGCATTAAAGAGTAACGAATTAAGAGATGAAGAATAGACAGATGTCAGACGCTTGGTCTATATTTGAACTGTCTAAACAAGAATGAGTCGTAGAAACGACCGGTTCTCATAAAACCAGCATGCCCACTGAACTTTCAACTGGAATTTGGTTTCCTGCATTGAAAACCAGAGTGCGATGTTGATGGGTGAGTTTACCCTTCATCATCATGAACTGAGTTTTCAGCGAACTTTTAATATGAACGCCCGAGGAAAAAATGGCACTATATACTGACTGAAATGTTTGTGTAGGGTCTAGGCCAGGGGCTCTATAGGAAGAGTATGAGATGGCTTATGAATGTGGATGAAGCAAAGCTAGCTAGTGCTAAAACTACTGGCAGTCCATTATTTCTGCTCCCACCTGCAGGGAAAATTTGTCATGGCTCGTTAGTGACCAAAAAAATTTTAGTATTCTACAAGAATGTGATCCTTTACCTTAGTAACTTAGTTTTTAATTCATCACGACACAATACCAATTGCTCATTTTGTCATATCAAATTTACGTGTGTAAAAATAAAAGAACTCGGTTATTGAAAAATGTTTTTTTGTTTGTTAAATTAATATCCTTACGTTACCCTACCTAAGTTAACTTACACAAATAATAAAAAAAGTGCTAAGTAATTAAAAGATCTCAAAATCGTTCTCAGTAAACACAAAATATATTAAGTTAACTTACATGAGTGTTCTTACATTTTTAAGCAATTTTTTACCAATTGGTACAAACAACTATATTCAGAAAAGTACACAAATTAAAAAAACATTGCAATGATTTCTGAAAAAAAACCTTTTGTCAGTTGCCTGTAAAAAAAAATCATTCAAGAATACATAAAATTTTACAAGTGAAGTAAAATGTAATTTTTAACAACAAAAAAATAACCTCCACGAGGAACTTGACCCATTTTTTTTATAAATTGCAATATTTCATTTTTATAAAGAGTCTATCACCACTTTCAACCAGGTCAGGAAATTATTAATTCCACTTTATTCAGCGTGAAAAAAAAAACTAAATTCAATTTTTTTAACAATTTAAAGACTTTTCTGAAAAAACCTCGTCTGAAATCATTTAGGGGAGGAATTAGAATTTTTCTGTGATTAAACGCCTTAATTAAATCGCTCTTGGTTTTTAGAACTTTTTTTTATTCGTCGTTTCTTCGTGTTCAATTAACAGTTTAGTTGATTCCCAGACGGTCTCCGTGGCTTAGTGGCTTACACATTTTTCTTTTAGTATAAATGCTATCAACTCTCATTGCCCACGTGTGTAAATATATGAGCGTTATTCTTTTTGTGGATATACTATGGTATTTGAAAATATTGATTTCTTAATATAACCCTAGATTACTATGTATCCTGGCTGATAAACAAAATATTTTTTCCGTTCCCAGAGCACGTGTTTCAAGCAGTAACAAATCAGTAACTAGTGTACCAGTCACACCGGGACAGCAGTGCTCCCGACTGGAGTGGTTTATTCGTATCATGCCGTATCGCATTGCAATATCACACATAAGTCCCAGTTGCCTTGAACTAGTGCGACTATGGCATCATACTTCTGGGAGAGCTTTAAAGCTTTCGGGAGTGGGGAGAGGGTGTTTATGGGGAAGAGAAAGGCTGGAAAGTATAACAATATTCGTATCTAGTCATTTCACATGGCCAAAGTTATTTAAGCATATTTACTGTTCTAAATGGTGTTTTCTGTAAGTGGCAATATGAGCAGTTTTTTTTTTCACCGAAAAGAGGTTCCAATTGTCAACATTTTTAATTTTCTATTTGTAAACGATTATAATTTGTATTGTTATTTTTACTTAACACACATATATATTTATATGGACTGACGGTTAAATACTATTTTAGTAAGGTGTTAACGTTGTCAGACAAAATATTCTTTGAAAACTTCTTCAGATAATAGTTTTGAAAACAAAATTGCTAACTAAGGTAACATCGCGTAATAAATATTTTGAGAAAGCCTTTCGTAATATTGTCTCGGAGTAAATAACGTACTGACGCGTTGCATAACGATATGCTAATGACGTTTGTAATGTTATGTTCATTGGACTGAAATATGCTAAGTGGAATTAGTGAAGCCGCTAGTTCAAAATCTTTTACACACATTTTGTAAGTCACCACGAAACGTGAATTAATTCGTAGTGAGATTTTAATTTGATTGTGACCTTCTGGGAAAGGAATACAGCGTTCGCGACAAATAGCTGCAATAAAGGGAGGTGGAAGGGTGTAAGGTAAGGGAAGGAGAGAGGATAAGTTAATTTTGAATCTCTATTGTCTTTCAGATCTAGTTACCGATAAAACCCTTTAACAAAAGTTTTAATTTTAAATAGTTTTCTCTTGAAATGGCGGTGTTGAAAACATTTTCATTTACCTTTGCGGGTTGTGGAATAAACACAAAATTTTATACAATTTCTTTAATCTCCTGATGCTATCTCTGTCTTTTTAATGACGGAAGTTGACTATCATCAATGGAATTAAACTATAAAGCAGAAGTATTTAACTTTTTTATATTTTTGTAGAAAACAATAACTTTATGGTTTGACATATTTTATGAAATGAATGAATAAATTTGTATAAGACTAGAGTTTTTTTTAATGTTATGCATATTATCTGTCTCTTTCTCCCTTTGTTATAATTTAAATGTTTTTCTATTATTTTCTCCCTGTTCTCTAATTTTATTTTATATTGTATTCTACCTCTGTTTGTATAAATGACCGAACACCATGTTTATTTTTTTGTTTATAGTATTGTACCCTGATGATGCTTAGGCTAAGCAAAATCCGTCGGTCATAAAAAATAAAATAATATCTGTTGTCTTTATACAAAGTTATTTTTTCATTTCATTATTTAAATATTTTTCTGAAGCAGTAAAAACTCTTGAGCATTAATATTTGATGTTTGTTTTGTTATTTTGGGCTTGCGACGTCTGTTTGAACATGCAAATTGAAACGTTGGAATAAAAATTTAACTGTCAAAAAAAGAGACAAGATTACATATATATTTTTTTACATATTTTAAATTATTTAATCAGACAGTAAAACATTCAAATATAAGCGACGAGTATTACATAAAAACTTGTGTTTTGATACATAAAAAATATTCTCTTCTCACATGGGAAATTCCAAAAAATGCTATTTTTTTCTTTCAAGAGATATTAGCAGACAATTCTTGTATCAAAAAACTCTCTTCGGATACAAACTTTCAACTGTTGTGTAATATTTACGTTTTTTGTGTATATTGTAAAAAAATCACGACACGCAAATGATAATTCTTAAATTGCGTGCAGGCAGCAGATAGTTCATCATCTGGAAAATATTATCAAGAGACCTTATGCGGAGGTTATCTCCAAACTCTCACCGATAAATCGTATATCCTGGTTTGTTAAATAGCTAAAAGGCAAAGGCGAGAGAAGAAATATGGCAGGGAAAAAAATAAATTATTTCCTTATTACAATGAAATACTGATTGTCTTAAAGATACAAATAAATACATTATATTAGATTAAAATTTGACCACATCCACAGTTTTTTTTTTCAAAACAAAGTTTTTTTTTTATTTCGACTTCTGTTAATGCTTGTCAGTTATGGATATTAAAAAAAATGTCACCCGTTAAAAATCACGAGATGTAACTCAACTTGCTGATAATAAATATTACTCTTCATTTTTTTTCAAAACTGATGTGAATCGAAGTTGTGAAATTTAAAAAATAATCTTTTCAAATCTTTACCTAACTAATTTAGTACCTACATATAGTGTTTTTAAGCAGACATTACTCTATATTTAAAATGAGAATTACTATTTTTTCTTGACAAGTTAAGTTAAAATTCGTTATTTTTACTGAGAACCACAACTATTAATAAACTATAAATAATGTATTTAGTGAGGACGTACGTACGTCCGAGTGTAAGTTTTTTGGGTTGAGCTTTGAATCCATTGCAAAGATGGCTGCCAAAAATCGGAAGAAATTAAAAATAATATTCATGATTTTTAATGAAAATATAAAATTGATTAAAATTACACTTTCTAATAAGGTCCCAATGATTAGATTAGTAGAAGATCCGAGTTAGAGTCTCGGTTGTGACCGTTGTCTTTTTATTTTCTGGCTTTTTCGGTTTCATAATTATGTTTAAGATTTTTGTTTTTATTTAAATATTTAAAAAAACATAAGCAACAATGCATTGAAGTTATATCCAATTTTAACATTGATAAAATTTATTTGTCCACGCCAGGATTTTAACCCATGGCCTCTGGAATTGTAGAAGAGCGTCTAAACCACCCAACCATGGAGACCGTCGCTTACAGACCAGAAAAATAACGCAAATATCAACTTAAGGTCAGACCGCACTAGCGCGTCGCTGCGCGTCACTTTTGTTGTTCGCCGTGCCGCGCAGTGCAGCGCCGCTGACGCGCTAGTGCGGTTTGACCTTAAGGCATTGTTTTTTTGCCCCGAAATCTTAATTTTTATCTTCCCTATCTACTTTATTATAACCCTGCGAGATTATGTGCTGCAAAATGATATATCATCTATTTTATGATTAAAGTTCCATGCGTATGAATAGGCTTGCGCCATTGTTTAGCTGACAGTTAGGAGTGTCCCGCCGTGGCTTATGTTCGGTTGCGGGATATTAATAATTTTTGGGGTTGAAAATCGAAGGGAAACGTGAGACGAAGAAGTGCGGAAATCCCCAAAGGCCCACGAAGCAGTGATGCCGTCATTAAATATTAAACAATAATTATCAGCCAATTTAGTTCGTCCTTAAATCGGTTATGACATCACTGAATTGAACTCCTCAAATAATGGTTGATTAACTTCATAATGTTTTAAATGTGATAATTTTTACGCGAGTGGGAAGCTTTTTCCATAAGTGTTAAAAAAAAAAATTATTTTATTTTTATATTGAATACAGCACCAGAGCCTTAACTGCTACCAACCGTATAGAGCCGTTGGAACTATGGCATCTCCAATCGGGGTATATTGCGAGGTTGAATTAAGTGGGGAGGGGAAGGAGATGAAAAAAAAAAGGCTGAATATTTTGATCTGATCACAAAACACGTCTAAGCAATTTAAAGCAACGTTTTGATGCTGAATGGTGCTCTTTACCCAGGCGATACTGAAAGTATCAACCACTCTGGAACGTGCCTGTTTTGTGTATTATTTTTAATGAGTTGATTGTGAAATAACACAAATTAATTAAATGAAATATATTTATAAATAGAACACATATACTTTGTTTTTAACCACTTTTTTATTTAATATTTTGTCTACCGGTTTCGGAAGTACCCTTCCATCATCAGGACAATATTAAATTAATCTTTAGATAATAACTTCATCTCTTCTGGAAGAAACATATGTGGAGATAAATTCTGTACACGATCAAAAAATGTATGTTTTGAAGTATCTATATTTAAATATATCTATCTGTAAATATTTAAATAAAAAAGTGGTTAAAAACAAAGTATATGTGTTCTATTTA
Source organism: Drusus annulatus (assembly GCA_022651775.1). Classification (NCBI taxonomy): domain Eukaryota; kingdom Metazoa; phylum Arthropoda; class Insecta; order Trichoptera; family Limnephilidae; genus Drusus; species Drusus annulatus. The sequence goes on from JAGWCC010000610.1 coordinate 56,432, forward strand.
TAAATATGGCAATCCACAAAGTTAATGCTTTTTACGAATATATGAAATATATTTGCCCACGACGGGATTTGAACTCGCGACCTCTGGATTCGTAGTCAAGAATCTCAACCACTCGACCACAGAAGCCATCAGTTGTACGTTACAATGTAGTTATTTTCTATTTATGGTGGTTTACTCACAAACAGATATATCTCTGGTTGAAAGCATCAAATATTAATCATGCATGGTGTACCGATTCCTCTTGTACTCATTAATGGTTTTGAAAAATACAGTATACACATATATATAAACGAGATATATTTACATAAATATATAAATATAAAAAAAAACATATACTATATATATATATATATATATATATATATATATATATATATATATATATATATATATATATATATATATATTTGTATTTGCAAATAAAAAATTGTCTAATGAAGCGAAGCTAGCAGTCCACAATCGAGTGCTTATACTAACCCTGATGTATGGCAGTGAGGCATGGAACTGGCAGAGGAAGGATAAAAGTAGGTTGAATGCTGTGGAAATGAGATCCCTGAGACGTATGTGCGGTAAACACATGTATGACCGTATTAAAAATGTGGATATCCGAAAAGAATGCAAGGCTGATATGAGCGTAATGAATAGGATCAAGAAAGGGATATGATGTGAAAGTGAATAGAAGAAGAAGTCGAGGACGCCCGAGAAATACATATCACGATCAAGTAAATCAAATAATTGTGAAGAGTTAGAATAACAGAAAAGTATGTATGAGACGATGTTTGAATGTGAATGAAGCAAGGAGTGTGTGCCAAGACAGAGTTATATGGCGGTCCATCCTCTCTGCTTACTCGTGCGGGGAAACGGCGTGATGGTTAGCTGGTGTGTTAGTTTTTATATATAAATATATATAATTGTATATTTATGATTAATAGTAACTGACAAGTGGGTAACATTTAAAGATAACACTCAAGGAGGATAGTACTTGGCACGCATCATGCCTAACAGATACTTGTTGGAACTTCAGATGACGTCCTCAGTTGAGAGAGAGACACAGAGGTAACACTGATTGTGAGAGCTACTAAAAACTAGACCCTGTTAAAAGACGGATGCCAGACGACATCCATAAACTTACCGGTTAGTTACCGAGTGTTCCAAAGCTCACACGTCGGGTTCAATCCTTTGCTTATTAAAACCTCCATCATTGCAAATGCAGTATTTTTCGCTTTTACTGGTGGTTAAAGGCGGAACTCAATCATCCAATTAGATTAAAGACCAGTTAGTAAATGAATGGACAAACGCGTCGGATTCCCACCTGGGCGTCGCGGGTTCAATTGCTCTGCTAGCTAAGTCCTCCATCATTGCACAAGCAACATTTTCCGCTTATTTTGATGGTAGTAGGAGTTTTTTAATATTCTCAGGCAATTCACAACTCGGGAATGTTTGTCTTTCTTTTTGACAATAAAAATTAAATAAAAATCAGATCCCGGAAATGTGTGTATTTTTTTGAAAAAAAAACATTTTTTCTCAGTTTTTATATTTCAGATTTTCTTGCAGTTTGTATCACAAAAACCGTTAAAAAGTAGCTGGAACCATGTTTCATCACAAAAAAAACCCTGGTTTCTTTTAAATATAAAATAATTTATCTTATTAAATTTCGTTTATTCCCGTCCGCCACTGAAATCAGAGTCTCCCTTAATGATCGTCACCCGATACGTTGGGAAGACACGTGAGTATGAGTGGGCGTGCGTGTGAGTGTGTGCAAGTGTAGGGTGGCCATGGTGCGTGCTGGTAATGGGACTGTATTGAGGGTGGGGTTACCATTAGCACGACTAAGGTTACAATTTACTCGCTACTAATGATACCATGTGAAATGCAGTAATTTATGGCCATACCATTTTCACACATTTATTCGAATAGTAAAAATAAGTATGCCCAAAAAGCGGAAAAATACATATTAGGCGAAGTGTATCAAAATATAAACTGAAACTTAAGCGACAAATCATTGGTTTTTAAATCCGACGAATTTATAATTATAACATTTTTGACATTTAAACATTGTTTGAAAAAAGATGAGGTACCACCAACACACCCATAAATAATTATCTTTAAGGTAAGGTTAATGTCTGTGTTCTGTTAATTAAAGAAAAATAATGTATTTTTTATTGTATTTAATGTAAGCAGTACCTGGTCTTGGTCATTATGAACATAAGTCAATCAATTCAAAAGGCTTTATGAAATTCGAAAGATCCTTTAGTTGTTCGAGTGAATCAAAGCGCCGGTTTCCCATTCCGGCATCGCGGGTTCAATTTTCTGCTAGCCAAGTCCCAACATCATTTTCCAAGAAATATTTTCCATCTCTTATGATAGTAGTGAGAGGAATTCAATTTTTTCTGGTTATTCGAAGCCTTCGAATGTTCATCTTTCATTAAAAAAAAAATCGTTAACGTTCTGAGACTTAGTAGATATTCTATGTATCGCTCTGGTGAAAGACCACCATTCAGAATCGAAAGGCTGCCTTAAATGTCATCGACCGTGTTTAGTGAACAGTTCTAAATAGCTAGCTACCACTCAACCTTCCTCTTCCCAACTTGTTCTCCTTCTCACTGCCTTTTTCATAACATTCCCCCATTAGGGGTGCCACCTTGGAGTAACAATGTATGGAGAGAGAGCTAATTATTTTACCCAATCTAAACAAACTTGCGATAAATCACTTTCTCCAGGTTTTTACGTCGTACACCATGAGAAAGAAAGAGACAACAAATATAATACACCGCTTCTATGTACTGTCGCGATGATCTTGGGCTCCTGGGTCACCACGGGACTCCGCCCACATTTTTTATCATGCCACTAAATTTGACACAACTAAACGTTTTTTTTAGATTATATGCTAAATTTTTGTTGATAGCAATACTGTGAAAAAGTGGTTTTACGAATAAACAAAAATATTATGTCGATATGTGATATGAATGGAGGTATAAATACTAGTCCGGTAAAAATCATCAAAAACTGACTACACTGCCTTGGATAGATACCACTCTATATACTCTAAGGGGAAAACAGTCTCACTGACTTCATACGGTTGGAAGCAGTTGAGACACTTGTGCGGAATTCACTATTTAAAAAAAATTAGCACACCGCACAAATATCACAAAACTGTGTTTTATAAATTCACCATTATTATTGTTAGTCCAAGTGAGTTAAATATTTAAAAAAATCAAATACTACAAAAATACGTTTTTTATTGTCATCATTTGTTGAAATTGAAACGCTCCCTTATCACTATACCCCTCAAACTTAGCTTCTTCACATTAGTACAGTTTCTACCGAGGCCTCATTCGAGATCAGCTCAAAGCCTCATCCAGCTTACCAGTGTCAATTACTCCCGCTAATTGGGTCAATTGAAGAAAAGGCCCTCCACCCCACCCCCCTCCTTCCCCTTTCTCTAGAGGCGGGTAATTGGCAAAACGTGTAATCTATTCCCCTCTGCTTTGACGTAGGGGGAATCGGGAGAAAAGGGATCAAGGTTTTCTTACCCAAGAATGATGTGCTTCTCAGCTAAAACCCGTAAAATAACGCAAACATTAAAATGTATTATGACCGCTTTTAATTTGATAAGAAAACAAACAGATGAATTTTATTTCATGCGATAGAACGGCCGTCTGAGTTCATTCAAACAAAGTAAGAGGCATTTTTTCAGAAAACTGATGGCCTCCGTAGTCGAGTGGTAAGACGCTCGACTACGAATCCAAAGTTCGCGGGTTCAAACCCAGCGTGCGCTAATAACTAATATTTAATTAATTTGTGGCATAATTCATTTAATTCATATATATTATTAAAAAGTATATTTGCGGCACATTCCAGAGTGGTAGATACTTTTAAGTATCGCCCTGGTGAAATACCACCATTCAGAATTGAAACGTTGCTTGAAACGGCTTTAGCCGTGTTTGGTAACCAGATCTGAATAGCCAGGTACTTCCCAACCTTTCTCTTCCTCATCTCCTTGCCCTCCCCACTATCTTCGCCTCACAACATACCCCTATCGGGGATGCCATAGTCTCACTGGCCCTAGACGGTTGAGAGCAGTTGAGACTCTTGTGCGGTATTCACGTGAAAAAAAAGTTTTATTTTGTAGTTGGTAACTTACCCGGTTAAAATCTATATTGTTCTTAAATTATAACTCTCAAAAGCGGTATAGAAAAAAAGGTCATAAGTAGACATGCAGATTTGCAAAAAAATAAATTAAACCAAGTTTTGTTTTTTTATTATTTATCTTGGTAAATACAAAATTTTAGGGGTTGCTCCATGTTTGTCTCACTAGGAAATTTCTGTGCCAGGATCTCATGTTTAAATATTAAGACACCTACAACTTGTGAATCAGAAGTAGCTACCTATGGCTACCTTTTCTGTGGACTTACCAAAGGTTCTACTACTTTTCTTTTTTAATTAAAAAAAAAAAAAGTGAAACTCCATTTAAATTCATGTTATTTATTTTATCAAATATAATATTATTATTATTTCAAAAGTTCTCCTTTTCTAAGATTTTATTTTTAGTGACAGCTGTTTTGGCGTTCAAGGCCATTATCAAACTATCATTAAGCAACATGGAAACGAGTTATTTATATGATTTTAGTTTTCTTCGATTTCTAATTTCGGTAAAAAACCAAATCATCTTGAAAATTTGTTTTATGTGGTTCTTTATTGTTTTCCCCATTAAATGATCACAAACTATTATTTCTTTACTAGATGTATGTTTTTCTTAATTGTTCTGCCATTAGTTTTACTTATTAGTAATGCATAGGATCAATAAAGGAACGCTTAGATGGTTTGGGCATGTAGAGTGAATGAACGAAGAAAGGAGTGTGAAAAGAATATATGATGCGAAAGTGAATGGAAGAAGAAGTCGAGGACACTCGAGAAAGACATGGCACGATCAAGTAAATCAAATACTTGAATCGGGTCATGTGAAGAGTCAGAATAACAGAAAAGTATGTATGAGACGATGTATGAATATAAATGACGCAAGGAGTGTGTGCCAAGACAGAGTTGTATGATGGTCCGTCCTCTCTGCCTACCCCTGCGGAGGAACAGCGTGATGGTTAGTTAGTTAGTTTTACCCCGTTTATGAATATTAGATTACTACATTTATGCCAGACGTTTGCTTATGAGATCCCTTTCAAAACGGTCCTCCTTACAAGCGGAAAAAATGCGTAAAGTGCTGCCCAATAAATGATGCCATCAAAAATTCAATCTATGAATTGTTGAAAAATGTATTATTTAATTTCGGAGTTAGTAGGTGCTACCGCAGAGTGAAAAATAATTGAAACATTGATTATATATCCAATAACCTTGCCAAGGTTCTAATTAATAAAATGTACATAAGTTATTTTATTGAAAAAGAGAGAGGCTAAGAGAAAGGTGTTATTTTGTATTTCATAAGCATTTAGCCTCTTATCCATTTCTTTGTTTTATATATGGAGAGCCGAGAAGTATCATTATTTTATCAGGTTGTATACTATGTAATAAACCTCCTCATTCAGATGTGTTCACTAAACATATTTAAAAGAATAATTATATGTCTTTTTTGTATAATTCCACTTACTCCGCACAATAAGTAGACATACATATTAATTGCGAATTCTGCATGTTTTACGCGTTTTTTTACCTTTAAATGACCTATGACTTCCGTGGCCGAGCGTTTAGGATCCTAAGCTATATATCCAGGAGTCATGGGTTGGAGGTCCAGTGCTCGTAAATATATATATTTATATATATTTTTTAACGTGGTATTTCACACATTTCTACTAAAATAAATACATTTAACCTACTCCAAGAAACACACCCTTTTTCCTTCAGATAGCTCAAAATAACGTTCCTTTGTACAAGTCAATTGTTTTTTATTTAAATTAATATTTTTTATAGTGAATACCGCACAAGAGTCCCAACTGTCAGAAGCCAGTGAGACTATGTCATCCCCAATTGGGGTATGTTGTAAGGTGAAGGTAGTAGGGAGAAGAAGGAGATGGATAAGAGGAAGGTTTAGAAGTACCTGGATATTCAGATCTGATCACTAAACAAGACTAAAGCCATTTCAAGCAACGTTTCGATTCTGAATGATGGTCTTTCACCAGGGCGATACTTAAAGTATCTACCATTCGCAACCTGCCGCAAATATACTTTACATTAATTTATTTGAATCAAATGTGTTATGACACATGTTATTTGGATAGAATTTATTTGCGCACGCTGGTTTTGAACCCGCGTCCTCCGGGTTCGTAGCCAAGCGACTTACCACTTGACCGCGGAGGCCTTTGATGGCACTACTACTGTTAACTATAATTCACTTGTAACGAATCTGCTACCCCTGCTGATCCCACCGTTTCCACTAATTCCAGCTCTGTCAGCGGTGCGCTAGAAGATAGTAAAAGGATTTGTTAAAAATCAGTACTTTTATCAAAAAGACATCGTCGAAAATACGATGGATTCATTTTAAGGTTAATCCCCTTGGGACACAATCAGCCCCGGTTCCTCCAGTTCCTTTAATTGCGTTTTATCTCTCATCTACGTTCCTACGTGTAAGTTCCCCGTATTTAAAATTTCTGAAGGAACCTAAAGCAATTGACAGAAGTCTTTCAGGGAAAATACTCGTTTATTGTATTTAGACAAAAGGATCGTCTTTGAAAAATAAAATTGAAGAGATCTTTATAATTCTGGGCCCACAAAAAGCCTATTTTTATTTTATGTACGAATACTTATTACCTTAATACCCAATTGAATCTCTTATTGTAGATGAAGACTGATTTGGCAGATGAATAAATTAACAGAGTAATAATTAAAAATATAGTTTGACCTTTTTCAAGGTGCTTCATTTACAAAGCGTTGCTACAAGTAAAAACGACTCTCATGCTTAAGACCGCTGAGACCATATGTTTTTGAGATTTTATTAATACCAATTTTTGAACTTTGTTCTACTATTTTTTTATTATTTAAGACCTGACCGGTTTCACCTGATGACAGGCATCTTCCGACTGGTACAGTTTTATGTTAATCTATGGCATGTATACTATTAGTGTCCGAAATGGACGCTTTTTCACTCTCGTAGTGAACATCTGCGACCTTGTGTTTTATTTTATTGCTGACTGATTTGGGTAGTTTTATTACCTTCTGAGAGACGGGTTACATGGGATGCGTTAGGTGGGTCTTTGTTAATTAATATTTAATAAAAAACCACAGACGAATTTAATATTTTTAAAAAAAGACATTTTTCGTTTTTGTTTGGTTAAAATTATAGTTAATATCTTTTAAAATTTATAAGGTTTTCTACACGACTTAAATTTTCCAAAGCCAGTACCAATGCATATTCTTGTAAATGATATATTCACTTTATGCTTGTTAAATAACAGTAATGCAATATTGCAATCTGAAATCTTCTTCAATACAATGTTACACATAGGTATTCTTTGAAACGTTACAAGAACGAGTTCTTTAAATAGCTTTTATAGATTACGTATGACTGTAATCGGAAGTTAATTAGAAATGATCATTTGATACTCTACTAAGGGCGGGTCATCTCTTGTTCATCGTTATTTTAGGAAAAAAATGTTTCAAAACAGAACAAAATATTTTACTTTGAAATATAAACTTTACCACCTTATTAGTGACCTGTGCTTAATAAAAAAACTAAAATGAAGACTCCTTATTTAGCTAGATTTGACAGTTTTTGCGTAGGCGGACGTTATGTGGCGACGAGGATGGTAAATGGGTCAAGGCGAGGGCGGCGCATCAAACGTCCAGGTGTCAGAGTGGGTAGATGCATTAATTCATTGCCACGTGGTGCGGTAGAATTAAACATGAAGCCTCTCTTAAACCGTACTCACACTCTGGTGTTCAAAGCTTCACTGCCCGCTGGGTGGATATTCTTCCAAACTTCCAACCTAACCTTTACTCCCTGAGCGCGTCTTACCTGATACAACCTTGGCTCACGGAATGTCCTACCCTTTTTACGTGTCATTTGGTGATGCCGCTTTTTAAACTAATCGTCGCGTGTTTTGCTCTTCACGGCATTATACGTCCGGATATGTTGCTGATGATGTTAACACGCAACGCTCAGCACATAACACTATCGAACCAAAGCTGTTGGGCGTACTGTGATTCGGCAGTACCTAATTGGGTCAGTGAAGAGTAATATTCGTAATGCCATAAAAAGAGACCTGGTATTACCGCATTATATTTAGCCTCATCTTTTCAAATCTTCTTTCATAATTGTACCGTGTGATATAAAATTAAATGTTTTGGTGTGATTCCACAAATAGTCGGTGAAACCATGACATCCCTATTTGGGGATCGTGAAGGGGGTGGTGAATAGGATATTTTGACACTTTATGGCTTTTCAGATCTGATCACTTAACACGGGTAAAACCATTCCAAGCCTCTTTTGCTAGGTTCAGTAGTCGAATGCTTAAAACGCTTTACTTTAAATCCAGAGTTTGCGAGCTTAAATCCTGGCATGCGCAAACAAACTTTATATATATAAATAAATAAAACAGATAAAAATTGTTTTAAGCCCGGAAGCACCCTTTCATCATAAGGAGAATACTGAAATTAAACTAAGATACAGAGTACTGAGATATATATATATATATATTTATACATATTTAGGTGTTAGAATGGGAAAGAGAAGGGGTAATTGAGGAGATTATGGGATGGTAATAATAAAGTGGTTTTAATCAAATTTTATCTGTTTTCTTTATAAATATGGCGAGCCACAAAGTCAATGCTTTTTACTAATATGGAATTTTATATAATAAGAATGTTATATTTCACATTTGATTCACATAAAACAATATACTCGTATATAATAGTATATTTGCGGCACATTCCAGAGAGGTAAATACTTTAAGTATCGCCCTATTGAGACACCACCATTCATAATCGAAGCGTTGCTTGATATGGCTTTAGTCAGCCGTGTTTGGTGACGAGATCTGAATAGCCAGGTACTTCTCAACCTTCCTTTTCCCATGTTCTTCTCCTTCCCACTACCTTCAGCCTTACAACACGTCTCACTGGCGTCAGACGGTCGGGATCAGTTGGGAATAAAAAAAAAACAACGCAACCCTCGATTCTAAATGGTGTTTTCTCACCAGACCAACACTTAGAGAATCTTACTATCGCAATAAATTGAGCTGTACATGAATGGCACACTGTTTTACCAAACTTTTTACGTTGAAATAACCCATTAAAAAGGAGTAAAATTGCATTAGCGAACGCCGTATTTTGAACTCGTGACCTCTGTTTTCAGACCCGATAAGTTCGCCGCCTTACAGCGGAAGTCACAATAAGCTTTGATTTCATCTGCCTACCCTTATACGGATGCAGTGCAATGACCAATTTGTTAACAAAAGCTTTATTGAATAATATTGTAAGCATGCCTCGGCGGGAAACTCTTCTCGGAGCTTTCATTTCACTATAATCATTGTCAGCCAATGGAAACATAGCTTCAGTCAATATTCATTAGGCGAGCTGCCTTTCCAATATAACTTCAATTAGTTTGATTTGCACTTTTCCCTAATGGATGTCTATTTGTAAATCAATTAATTTCAATTGCATTTTGAGTGCTCTCTTTATAAAACCAACTGGGCAGGTCAACTGAGCACATAATAAAAGTTACAGCAACTAATTGTAAAGTTAGCGTCCAATCACAAAGGGAAATATTACTTCGATGTTCTGATACGAAAAAATATATTGATTAGAAACACAATTAACTTTTATTTAAATTTTAAGATTCCCGCATATTTTTGAAACTCTTAATATATAATAAAATTCCATTGTGGTGGTTTGGTTTAAAAAATTAGAACTATTTCAATCTTTTTACTTGTAGATAAGCCTGTCTCGGTATCAGGCTGTCTCCACCATCTTATGACTGGTTCATATTTTTCTCAACCTAAGGTCAGAGGCGCGCACTCCATAAAGGCACGTAAGCACTGCTTACCCTGCCGTTCTCGGATAAAAATGTGTATAATATTGGATTAAATAATATGAAATTATTTCACAAAATAAATCTACACTTTCAAAAATACACGTGAAATTTAGTAAAATTCCAGCTCCGCGAGTACCCCACTGACCATCCTGCTATAATTCAAAAGCAGTAACTACATATGTTCGAACGCCGACAACGTCAGAGAAGATTATTCTATGTTTACTAGACTACACAAAATATGTATGCGGTGAGCTGTTGTCCGTTTAAGTGGCTCGTTTGTGTATCTTTGTAAGTAACTAAGGCAGTACTTTTACAGAACAAATCCAAAAACAATCAGTAATATTTGTTAGTACCTATTTATATTATCAATTAATCCGGTGTTTTTCCTACTGCCTACCTTAATCAAAAACTCTGGGCAAGCCACTGGCTAGGGTATATACAATGAACAGAAAATCCCTAGAAATGATTTTTACTGATTTTAAAGAAAACTGTTGTCGGCAATTTCCACAGATCTTTCGATTTCTTAGACTGACCAATGAAATTGATAATCAGTTCATAAAGAATTTCGATATTTTAATGTTTTTGATCAATTCCACTTGAAGTAAGAAAAAATCGACCGTACTTCGGTCACACAGACTCGCCCACGACACCTCTATCCCTTTATATTTCTAGTGGGTATATAGGAAAACACTCAGGGTCAGGTGGTTAAGTAATAATTTGAAAGTTTTTTATTTATATCATTTATCATCACAAAATATTAAAACTATTTTTTTTTGTGAAAAACTTTTGTTCAATAACTATTTTCAAGTTTGACAATGCCTTTGAAAATCGAAACAGCTTAGTACTTACCTTCATTAATCTGTAACCCTGAACGTGGTTGTATTATTTCCAATAATTACGTACATACTTATATAATTCTGTCATCCTTATGGCTTTTGCAGTATTTCCATCACACACGATTTTTTTATTTCCATCTTAGTATTTGAACACTGGCGCAAGAGACAAAGGTTCTATATAAACCAGCAGCTTGCGACGGAGGTTTTAGACCTCGAATGAAGCTCCCTTCTTTCAAATAAAGCCTTTTCCTTTCACACCGGAAGTCTCGGGTGTTCTCCATGGAAATTCCCCTTTGAAAATGTTTAGCATAATGCTACCCTGATATCGGTGTTCTAATGGTAAATACAGTTGCTTTCAATTGGTCCACGAACGTTCAATACCATTTTGGCTTTGAAGAATAAAATGACACTTTTTATGAAAGCAGGAGATTTGCATCAACTTTTTCTTGAGGAATTTCGTTTAAAGGAAAATATTTATTTGCATTTTTATTTGAACTATGTTTAAGGTATTTTAAAGTCTGCGGAGTACTTAAATAAACTAATTTTATTTTGCTTTTTAGTCGAAAGATTGTAGGTCTGATTTTCATGGGTAAGCAATAATAACGTATCCATACATTTTTAAATCTTAAAGTTAACTCCATGGATCAATCATTTTGTAAGGTCTATTGTAATGTAAATTGAGCAGTAATGTAAATTAGAATAATGTTTAGTATAATTTTTGATAATTTTTCTCCTTTGTAAAGCTTTTTCATCGTGATATTTCACTGTAACGACGTTCTTAAGATGGGTACTATTATTTTTACGTTTTTAAGGAAATTTTCTGAGTATGTTTATATGATTTTGGCTTGGGTGTTATGAACAAAAAATTCTCAAAAAATTAAAAATATTTTACAGCATTGTCATAACGGTCAAAAGCCCTAAGTACCTAGAGCCAGTGGGACTATGGTATCCCCAAATGAGGTAATTGGTGAGGCTATGGGGTGGGGAGGGGAAGAGGATATGAAAAAGGAAGGTTGGGAGGTGGCAGCCAAACAGACATTCAATGTTTAAATAATATTAATAATTTGAAACACAAATATGAAACAGAAAATGCCAGAAAATAAAAATACAATAGTTACAACCGAGAATCGAACTCGGATCCTCTACTCTATTCGGAAGTAACGCCTTGACTAATCCGGTCATTGGGACCTAATTAGAAAATGGCATTTCAATCGACCCCATATTTTTATTGAAAATTAAGAATATTAATTTGAATTTCTTCCGATTTTTGGCAGCCATTTTTGTAATGGATTAAAAGCTCAACCCGAGTTCATTAAATACCTAGATGGTGTTATAGATAAACATCCATTTTTTTTAAAATATGGAAATTCTTTTGACTTCTTACATTAATTGCCCTAGGTAAAACATAGCTCGGTTATCCGTATTTGATTGGTTAGTCCCTTCTAAGCTCCAATAGTAGTAGTTATAGTTTTTGTATTAATAATATAAGCTAATCTAAATTATTTGCATATTCCTTTTCTTTATCCACTTAATTAACATTTGCTAGGCCATAAAAACACCCATTTATAGCGAGCCCTGAATGGAAAAAGTTTAACTTTCACCTTGTTATTTTATGGATCAGTTAAAACCAACTGTTCTTAATCGCACCTTGAGGTCCTCCAATCTTGGGCACGAGGCTGGAATTTGAAATTTTCTAGATAATGTAACAATAATAATACTCGGATAATTTGCAAAGCGCTGTTTTTGTGAAAAATTACCTCAAGGACGCTGTGTTTATGTAAAATAAGCTTAGAGGATAAAAATTAAGATGCTAGTTCCGAGAGACCTCAAAGTTTTACAAGAAACTAATTGTAATACTCCAGATATTTTCATTGCGGAGTAGTTTGTTAGTTAAATGGGATTTTCTTTATAACCTTTGCGTCTTATTCAGAATTATATATGTATTACAACTTAAAACATGTTTTTGTTTATCTATATCACTTTATTTAGTTAAAATTATTTTTATATTTTTGTACAAAGTAATCACTTTGTGGTTTGACATATTTAAAGAAGTGAAAAATAACTTTTTATAAGACCACGAATATTGTTTTCATTTTTATGACCGACTGATTACGCTTAGCCAGGGTAAAAAAATAAACCGAACAAAAATCTAAAGCGTGCGGTTATATATACAAACAGAGAGACGACAAATAATATAATAAAATAAAATAGGAATGCCATAGTTTCGCTTACTCTAGACAGTTGGGACTCTAGTACGGTATAAACCATTAAATAAAAGTGTAGACAAATCAGACTGGAGGGGTATTATATAACTAATAAAGAAAAATCACCATTGAATAATTGTTGATACCTTTCACAATTACAAGTGCAGTATTTCTAACAAATAAATTCACTTCTATCTACAAACGGTTACAGAAGAACCCTTATATCGTCAGACATTATAGTGACTAATAGGTTTATCTAATTTTCAACGCCGCGGCAAGAATTATCACCGACGTATCAAAATATTCACATATCTCAGAGCACCTCAAAAATCTTCACTGAACTAAATGTCTCGAAAGAATCCAGTTTAAGCTTTGCTGGATGGTATTTAAATCAATTAACGGAATGGCTCCGGTTTATTTATCGGAACTGTGTTTAACTAAAATTCCAATTCGCGACAGTCAACCCATAGATCGGCAACGTCATCGGCTATCGGAAGATTGAAGGAACCAAAGCGCACACCAGACACTATGTTCGGAGAGCGTGCTGCAGGAGTGTCAGGTTCCAAGGCCTGGAATAGGCTATCACATGATTTGAGAATAATAAAATACTCGACGGAGTCCAGAACTAAACTCATAACTCATAATTCCAGAAAATCATATCTATAAATTACAAAATTGCCCTAATTAACACAGCTAGACTAACCCGTTAGCAACTTAATTCACCGGTATAATAATATCTTTTCAAGCGATGACCCGCAATCGTCAATCCTTGATTTACTGCTAAACAAAAAGTTCGTCAATTTTTGACAGCTCGCGACAAATGTAAATGACTAATATGTAAATATCAATAAGGTAACATATTTGTAAAACGCATTAACTTTGTGGCTTGCCGTATTTATAAATAAAACAGATAAGTTTGTTTAAAACCACTTTAGTTTCAATATTTTGTCGACCGGTTTCGGAAGCACCCTTCCATCTTCAGGACAATATTAAATATACAGATTTAAAGTACTACAATAGAAAAAAACGACAATATCATAATTTTAATATTGTCCTGAAGATAGAAAGGTCCTTCCAAAACCGGTCGATAAAGTATTGAAAATAAAGTGGTTTTGTTCAAAGCTTATCTGTTTTATTTATCAATAAGGTAATTTTATCTGTAGTTTTATGGTGAATTTAGTGATAATTTTAAGTTTTGTAAAGCGCCCTTGAGGTGATATTTCACAAAAATGGCGCTTTATAAATAAGCCAAGTATTATAGTTTTCATTAATTTTAATTCGAAAGTATCTTTAATGCAAATGAGATTTAAGTAATTTTTATCTTCGTCAATCAAGACACAATGAAGAAAGAAAAGATATCACGGAAAACAGTTCTGCTTCTTATTTTATTCACTAAAGTATATATATAAAGATATATATTTCATCTGTTTTTATAACAGAATACATTGATTCTACACCTACAGTGTACATTTATTTCCCGTGATTTTTTGTTTTATTTTTCAATTCCAGCTTCTTTATTTTGTTAACCTTTTTGTTATGTTCCTTCACCATCTTGGGACAAACAACACGATTAAATCAACTTTTTGTTGAGGATAAGCCTCACGTGTTTTTTATTTAAGGGCGCCCGAAAAACCCTTCCTGCATGTCAAAAGAACCTTTTCACTTGTACATTTTTAATACAAAAGACATAATAGTTTAGGCAGGTATTCGGTCATTCTACACAATTCAAATGCTGGAACTCAGGAATGAGTAGTAAGTTAAAATGGATATAAGTCCATAGACATACCTGCTGAAGTACTAGTGTATTTATTTTGTGCTTTTATTTAAGAAAGATAAACTTTCCCTGGTTAAGAATAACCTGAAAATTAAAAAAAAATATTACTGCTATCATAATAAGCGAAAGATGTTGCTTGTGCAATGATCGAAGACTTAGCTGGTAGAGGAATTGAACTCACAAAGCTTGAGTGGGAGTCCAACGCGTTTGTCTACTTGGCTACTAACCGTTAAAAAAAGCTTAAAAAGCTTTAGGACGATAAATACAGGAACGATGGAATTATTAAAAAAATTACTAATACTTTGTCATCAGTCAATATGGGATTTAAGGCTCCGATATCTTTGTCATAATTTTTTTATATGTAAAATAATAAAAAAGCACAGAAAACGAAATTTTTATGGTGTAACGGAGACACGAAATCGAAATCTCTGTTTTATTTGGGAGCAGCGCATTAACCAACTTTCCATCACAACCAATTCATTCACCGTCGTTTTTAACAATCTCGTACTTCTGACTATTAATATTCTTAATTTTGGGTTGCTTTTTAATGATATTTGGCATCCATTTTTATAATCGTCAGAAAAGTTCTAAACGAACACAATTACAAACGTAGATGGCGCCATAGGTCTAATTATCCATGTTAATTTTAAGATATTTTACCTTTTTATTATGACGAACGACAAATACAAGATGACCCAACTGATAATTTAAAAAAAACATCGATGAAAAACCTAGCAAAGTATTATTACATGAGTGCCATTTCAGAGCGTTGTTCTTCCTTGTATCCAGAATGGAAAAGATTGGCTCGATGAAAGTCGATTTCCGATAGGAAAGATCACCACAAGATAAAGTAAATTTAATTAGACTTAACTTTGAAGCTTTACGCTTTTTTATTTTGATATTCATTATTGAAATAATACCAATAATCTTTAAAGCAAATATGAAACATAAAGGCCATAAACTAAGAAGAAGACACTATCTAGGTATACAATATTTGCTCGGGTAGAGATTTTTATTCCATTACAAAGAGGCACATCGGAAGAAATTGAAAATTTTTATTAACAATTTTAAAATGCCGGTTTTTAATAAGGTTTCGGTAGGTCAATTGGCAAAGGCGTTACTTCCGGATAGAGTAGAGGTTCCGAGTTCAAATCTCGGTCACGATCATTATTCTTTATAGTTTCTGACTGTTTCTGTTTCATATTTGCGTTGAAGATTATTGATATTATTCAAATAATTAAAGAAAATAATAACAGAAGAGTATGTATGAGACGGTGCATGAATGTGAATGAAGTAAGGAGTGTGTGCCAAGACAGAGTTATATGGTGGTCCATATTTTTTGCCTACCTCTGCGCAAAACGTCACAATGGTTAGTTAGTTAGTTAAGATAAATAAAATGACTATGTGGTTTGACAAAGATTAAATATCTCTAAAAAAATACCATAGTCGTGTAATTTATGTGTAGTGCCATATGAAAAATCACGGGATGCAACTTGACTTGCCAAAAAGAATATTGGTTCCTTTATTTGTCCATTTCAAATATAGAATAAAATCTGCAGCAATACATTGGGGATTTTGATAGTTTCAGTTCCAAATTAGATAAAATATCGTTTGTAACCCACTTAAAAAGGTACCTAATTAAGTAAACATTGAATTTAACATTCAGCAAAATGAAAAGTGCAATGCCCGCAGTAGAATAGTGAATGACCCCATCTCCGCTGCAGAAGCGTCCGGGGCGCACTCCGCATGGGAGTGAATTACCGAGGAACTTTCCTCCCGTCAATATTCACCACCGCTTCATTTGCAATCTTTAGGAACGAACTATTTTCATTAATTCCTGGTACGTGATTTGAAAGGCGGATTCTTCAGCGGATAGTGAGGCAGGGGCCTTCAACATTCCTTAATCGGAAATATGTATCCTAGAAATTTCTCACGGTTTGTCGCGCCGCAGTACTCAACAGTTATATAATAAAATACATTAACCTTAAAGAGACGGGAAAATCATAGAGTAAAATCAAAAATAGCCAAATGTTAAAAATAAAGCTGACAACCATAGATTTATTATTAGTAGACTTATATATTAAAAAAATAAACCCACGGACGCATCTAACGCATTCCAGGTAACCCGTCTCTCAAAAGGTAATAAAACTATCCGAATATTTTTTAGTGTTATTGTAAAGCCTCCTCTGTCAGCAATAAAACAAAACCTAAAGTTACAGATGTTCACTATGAGACTCAATCAGTGGCGGCTCGTGAGTTTTTAGTGTGCTAGAGTGCTAAGATTGAAAAATACGACATTTTTTGTGTTGTGGCCGAAAATAATATTTTTTTTCAAAAAATTTTTTTTTGTATGAAGATTTTCAGGATTTTTCAGTTTTGGTGGTGCACTGCACAGATTTCTGAAAAATCTTCATGCGAAAAGTTGAAATTTCGAAAAAAAAAAAAACGTTTTCGGCTACAACATCAATGATGACGTTTTATTCACTCTTACCAACCTAGCACACTAAAAAGTCACGAGCCGCCACTGGACTCAATACGCGTCCATTCTGGACACTAATTGCATACACGAGTATGCCATAGATTTACTTAAAATTGTACCAGTCTGAAGATGCCCGTCATAAGGTGAAACTGATCAGGTCTTAAATAAAAAAATTGTGGAATAAAATTTGGTATTATTGAAATCAATTTAATTGTGCATACTGCACTGAGTAGGTTTAAATTTTCACAACAAGAATGTATTTGTTACTTCTTTTATTCAAGGATCAGAAAAAACTTTTTACAGAAATGTCCTTCTCACTGGGCTTTCCAGTGCTGAGGAAAAAACATTTTTCATTGCTAATTTAAATAGCAATGTTAGCTTATGATTTGTTGTGTATTTTTTCCCTTGTATTTTTTTCTCGTAATTGTGTATTCTTTGGAGTTTATGTTGGATGTTGTATTTTTTTAGTTCGTGTTCAGTAGGAAATATTTTTTCAATTCTATGTTTTAATTATTATTGTTTACTTATGATGCAGCTTTCATCATTAAAAAAACATTAACCTCGAATCTTGTGGTGATTGAGAAAGTTTTGAAGAAATTATTAATTACTTATTAAGTTCAAGTATTTTTTTATGAATGAATTAAAAATGTATTGAAAGCTATGCTCCAACCTCAAAATATTCCCCAAATTTAGAATGCCTTAGTTCCACTGGATACGGGTGGTGTGAAATCTTGTTGGACAAATAAGAAAAACGTTCAACTAACTTTTTTTTATAATATTATTAATTATAATATGGTGTGAATTAGTCTATTCAATAATTCTTGCGATTTGAATGCAACCTCATAGATAAATAAACATTAATATTTCCAGCAATTCGTTTCAATAATGTAACAAAGAATTTTTAAATGACATGATTTTTTGTTTAATACCAATTAAATTGGTAACATTTTAGACGTAACCTTACTAACATTAATAACTAAAAATATCATGCTGAATATTTCAACTTTCTCTGATATCAAAACAGGTTATAGATATTTACTTGCGAAGTAGGTTGGTTTATTACCACATCAAATTTATGTACAAGTCTAATGATTAAAATATTCACCGTTTTATTATATTGTACGTATAAATCTATATGAGCTGCAGTCTTAAACGAATATAATATAGCCAATTATGTTTCAAATAATCTACAAATTATTTTACCGTAACAATGCGTCAAAAAATGCAGCTGCTTTTTCACGTTTCCCTGAAGTTTGCAGGTTGCAAACCCCTTCCTCACTAGACTAGATTTGGTGCTTGAAACTACTTTGTTCATGGCCCGCTCGGAAGGTACGCGAACTAAATTAAGCCCGCGGGAGGGAGGGGCGGGGGGTGCGGGCGTCGGGGGTAGTCGGCAGTGAAGCCTTTTGTAGTTATGTAAGTGGGGTAGGAAAAAAATACTTGACCCGGTTTTGCGTCTGAGAGGGCGCCGAGGGAAATTGCGAATCGCCTCGCTATTTTATTTTACGCGACGAGCGGGACTGCTGCCGCCTTTACCCTTTACTCTCTACTCTATACTCTTTACCCCTTACTTCTGTCAGGCAGTTTCGTTTTACGTTTATAATATATGTCAATAGGCATTTGAAGAGAGTCACAAACCAACTGCTCCACGGTGTCCTTTCCTTTCTTTTTATCACCAACTTTTCAGTCAGACTTCGCTTGTTAGAAATATTTTAACGTGAATAATGTGTGCCTATATTTAAATGGAATACTGATTAGCTTGTCGCCACGTGAAAGGTTGATGAGAGACATCTAATCACTCGAATCTTTGCCTTGGAAAACACTTTCCGATTCATACTGAGTTTCATAGGTTTGTTTTACAATTTGACAGGGTTCAAATTAAATTTTCTGTGAAGTTCCTCTTTTGTGAATTGTTTGCTGGTAACTCTTTCTTACTGACTATGACTAAACTGAATATAAATAAAACGTAGCTGATACAGATTTTGTCGTGAATCGAATTTAAAAAAAATAATTTGGCACACACGCCCTGCTTCAATCATATTCATACATCGTATTATACATATTTTTCTACCGTTCCATCTTGACTTAACTTAACTCAAGTATGTGACTCACTTGATCGTGTTATGTTTTTCCAGGACATCCACGAATTCTTTTTTCTCCCGCTTGCGATTTTCTTTTTGCAATGCAGTCGTTACTGGTTTTGTTATACGTGCGTCCCAGTGATTTCCATTTCGAGAGTTGTTATCAAAACTGTATTACGGACTACTAGACTCATTCTTTTGATCATTTTTTTTAATAGCAAATACTAGAGACTAAATCTTGATTAACCCATAGTAATCTGAGGTTATTGATTAATAACTCAGAAACTTACAATAACAGTTTATTAAATGATTTCCTTCCTGTTATAGTTACTAAATATCTTAATAATTGGAAATTCTATGTAATCATAAGATTCTTCCACGTCTACAGATTATTAAAAGCACTTAATTTAAGCCTACAACATGACGAGAAAACATTTTCACTCTCCAGTATTGCCATCTTGGAAAATATAACAGTATGAAATCAAAACCTTATTAAGTACTTACTTAACGTTGCAAAACCTTAACAAAACATAGGTTGATAATTGATTAGATTTTGTCTTACACATAAATCACTATTTCCAATAGATGACCCTTGTCAATGTTGTCGTCTGTTGAAACATGACCACCCTGTTTAGAAGATGCGATCTGTTGTTTGGTATTGATAAACTAATTTACGTAATGCACCATTAATTCCCCATGATACAACAATATTGGATTCACCTTATCACAACAAATAATATTGAAATCTATTCACAATAAGGCAAGGCTTCATAATCTTTACAACCCATTTAACCGTTGGGAAAATTCAGCACATACACATTTTAATCAAATCATTGGACAGTATTGATCTAATGAAAACAAAATTAGCGGATGATATAAGAAAAAAACACAAATTTCTTGACATTGCATGATCTGACCCCCAAACTGTACACAATCTAACCTAACCTATCAAAACATAGCCACAAAAAACTCTAAAATATACCTCTGCGTAGGTATAGCGCCCAGTGAGACCTTTGCATTATTAATTATGAATAATTTTCGAAACATTTTTTTTATTTGTGAATTAAAAAAATAAAAACTGATTATTTACCAAGTTGTGGTGTTTCATTTAAAAATGTTTCACCACAGAGTTATTTATTTGTTTCCAAAATATTAAAAATAACTTTGAAATCGTTGTAAATCCTTCTTGTATGCTATATCCTGTTCATGAACTTTTTTAATTTTATTTTGCAAACACAGTTTTATACCAATTACATTGAAAAAGCGATAAAAAAACACAAAAAATGCTAATTATAATTATACAATTATAATAGTTCATAATAAAGTTAAAACTGAATAGTTAGTTCTTGCTTAAACTTGTAGCTCATGTGATATCAAAATTTTCTGCTAGGCAGTTAATTTATTGATTTAATTAACCTAGTTAGTCTTCCCAGAGGCATGACCATTGATAAGTTAGTTCTGCACCTGGGAAGAAGTACAAGCCTGTGTTTGCGGCCTCGTGTGAAATAATCAGGGACATAAAATCTAATTAACGCCAGGATGTCAGGTATTAATAATACATCGTTCAAGAGTTTATGAGCTAAAAGCAGTAACGCTATATCCCTCCTCGAACTAAGGCTGCATATGTATTATATACTTGCAACTCATCTATTTTCATACGTTTAAACTACTGCCAGTTTATTTTGTTTTTTTATTATTCTGTGTAAGCCCATTAGGCTATGAATAACAAAAAAACCCAATTGGGTCACTTAACCAGAACAAAGTAGAGCGAGTGATTTTGATCAAAACATAATAACATCTAACTCAATTTTTCACATCGGTCAAACGCAGGGTAGGTTTCTAGAACAATGAGGCAGTACGTGTACAGCGTACACGCAGTGTGAGGTAGTGAGGGGGCAGGGAATGGGTGGCGGGGGTAGTTATAACAACCTCCGCCGCGCAGCATCCCGACGCCTCCCGGCGTCTCCCAGCGGCGCCGGCGTCGTCTCGTCGGAGCGGCGCCAACAATAATAAGAGTACACAGATATTATGGTACATTCTTGCACAGTGGATTTGTGTAATTTCTTTATGCAAGGTTCTAAAGCATTTAATGTGAGAATTTATGAAAATTATTTAAGCTCTTTATTTGACGCCTCTTTTCTAATGTCTTTTTTTTCAGTTTCGTGACCTCCTAACCTCACCTACCGGAGGTTGATTGAAATTTGCAAAAACTGTAATAGCTACATAACTTTCAAAGGCATGTGTTGCGTTATATTCTCTGCAACGTTTTCTAAAATTTCCCCCTTGGATTTTCAATTTGGTAATATTGTTTTTGTTGGTCGTAATATAAATACAGTCCATCGTCAATGCTGCGGTGAGAATGATATGTTGTGAGTTTAAATATTGTCACATAACTTTAATTCTGAATCGTTTTTCTTAGCTTTGATGCCCTAAAACAATAGAGTCTAACATTTGCTTAACGATCTTCAAAAGACTGCAGGGAATGGCACAAGCCTATATATCGAATATGTGTGTCCGACAAGACTAAGTGATAGACAGCTTATATTGAGGTCAGCAGATATTGATGCTGCTAATCGATTAGTTGAACTACCTCAATCAAATAAACCCGTCCACTTTGATCGCGTTTTGGTATATCCGTGTCAGTCATCTGGAATAAGATTTCCCTAAATCATTTTAACATACAGAATTGAGCAAAGTTCAAAGGGGTATTAAAAAAACAAATTGCTTAAAAAATCGTACATATAATACATAATTTCATGTAGGTACGTGGAAATAAAATTTAAAGCCAGATTTTTTTTGAAGGTTCTTAATTCGTTTAGTTTATCTCTACAATTCAATGTCCTAACTGTCTACTGAAAACCATATACTTACTGTCATAAAATATTTTTTTCGGTTTTTCGTTACTTGTTATACACTGTTTGTATTTTTATAATCATATATTATGTACAACTTACATTTTTACTTTGATATTGATGTTTTTAAGTACCAACAGGTTAATTGTCTTCAATATTTTTTTCCTTTATATTTTTTTTCATAAGAAGCAACCACTTTGTGGCAAAACATTATTTTAAAATAAAAAGAACACTTTGTATTAAACCCCAAATGTATTGTGTTGAAGCCAACTGGGTTCGCTTAGATCAATCTTCGTCATGGCACAGTTATTATATGTGCTTTGACGAAGCTTGATCTAAGCGAAACCGGTTGGCGTTCAATACAATAAATTAATAGTTTAAAATAAAGTGTTATTTTATATTGACTTGGTTCATATTGATAGATACCTTTCCATCAGGATTTTTACACATTTAGCTCCTAGTAAAATGTTTATATTCTGTTGAAGTACACATTCATTGTTATACCCATATCTGAACCTTTATTTATGATGTATGATAACGATCATGATTTTAAATCGTTATAATTCGTATACATATTATATATTTATTTATCTATAAACTAACGGACTATTGTTCAATTTTTTTTTAAATAACATGAAATGGGAAAAAAAGAGCAACAGAGGAAGAACAGCACATACATAATATTAAATGAAGCAATGACAAAAATAGAACAAAATATACACCAGAAAGAACATTCGAATCAAAGCCAAGGTCAAGTCAAAGTTTTGGTAGAGTCGTAAAGAATGACAAAAAATATTTGGGCTGGTATATTATTTTCTGTCATAATATGTTGAATAATTTAGTGAGAAACGCACTTGAGGTAAACTATCACAAAACTGCGATAGAAAAAATCACTGTTTTTATTATTATTGGTGTAGGTAGCGATAATACTTCGTCAATGGACCAAGATATTAACGATTTCTCCTTAATTGCATTAAAACATATTTCCTCATAAATGCTAAGAACTTTTATTTTGTATTTTCTTTAGTATGATTTAGTGAGGCTGACTGTAATAGATCTCCAACCTTTCTAAGACGGGTAGATCTTTTGTTTTCGCTTTTGATACTCGTGTTGACACTAAAAAAAAAAATTTCTTTTCTCTTAAATCAGTACCTACACTATAAACAATATCTAAAATTGCACTATGGTAAGAGACTAGTCATCTAACATGATTTTTCTAAAGATTTTCTATAATAATTTCACACTTTTTAAGCCACTCGATGTAAGAATACAAATTTCCATCATACAAAAACGGATTTGAATTTAGCAATTGAGTGTGCAGATGCTTCACTGCGATTGGTTGTGGTTTTTTTCTAGGAAATTGCCAGCAAACACAATTTACAATCAGAATTTTCACCTTATATTTGACTCTCTATTTCAAACGTTGATATCTTTGATTTTCAATTTAATAAATACGATTATTTATTACTGGCCACACCTAATCATTGAACTGTTATTCTTAAACTGGTTCAACTTTTCAAGTTATATGCTAATAAGTTTAATGCCGCAATTAACAATACTTCGCTTTTTACATTGTAATGCAAACTGTTAATTTTCTTTAAAAATATTTACATAAAAATGTGTTTTTTCCAAAAAACAAGCATTAGAAAAGCCTAAATTTTTAATAGTTTTGTAGTAACAGATTTCTTTTAACCTAGCATATTTGTGGGATATTTAATGTCGGTTACAGTTTATTTAGTATTTTTTTATGTATATTTAAAAATAAACAATTGGTGTAAAAAAATAGGAAACGAATTGTAATCGCGAAGAATGTTTATCTACCAATACGTTTGTTATTGAATTCGCTTTGTAAAAAACAACGTAATTACCGGATCCTTTAAAAAAAATAAGAATATACCGAACACGAGACTAAATACTCGGAGCCAGTAGTACTACGGCATCCTTAAATTGTAGAATTTCATAAGGATGGGAAGTAACGGTTTATTCATTCGAACATGAGTAAAAAACAGAGTAAAATCTTATTTATGCAAGGCTTCGAATGTGGAGAAGTCTCTTAATAGATTTTTACTGAGGTAGTTATTTTCGACTTTGAAACGAGAACGAGTAAATTATAATTCGTTAAAGGGATGTATATCGACTGTGTTTAGCTCAAAGACGTTATTTCACATATTTGTGCAAGCTAACATAGGTCTAGTGGCTTAAGCCACTGTCGCAAATCGATAATTAGCGCCAATATAAATATTTTACCGTTACCACTTCAAAGAATCACCCCGATTATCAACGATGCTTGGCCTGTTTCAGCACATGATCAAATAACGAACAGGTGTCAAGCATAAAAATATGACCACTTTGCCTAAATTTCATTGCTAAAACACATTAAATAACGCCTTCGACCCTAAATGTTGAAATATAAATATATTTTTAAATAAATTTTCATGCTGGTTTTTGAACCCGCAATGACCGTAACTTCTGAATTCAGAGACGGAGAGTAAAATTGCATTAAAAATGCATGCAAAAATGCATTGAATAAATAAAAATATCCGTTGACTTAAAATTTTCGAAAATAATTCATAACTTTTTCCGTCATTCTTTTATTATTTCTTAAGTAAAAGTAAACATGATGTTGATAAGCGCATAAAAAAATAAATAAAAAAATAATATTACTTTCTTCTCAGGTCAATTTCCTTTTTCTGACGACAAAATAAACCGGAATACCCCGCGATACGAACTAAGGGCAGTGCTGTTTGTTCGGGAACGACTTGCCGATATGGTTTGAGTATCGGCTACGCGTGATAAAAATGACAGAGCCCCGGCGTAGAAGATCGCCGCTACATCGCTAGATGTCACTTGTAAATAAGTCGGCTTTTCAATTTTCCAAAGCTCAAGGTTTTCCCAACAATGTTTGTAAATAATAAAGCAGTGCTCCTTTTGCTTGCAGCACATTATTTTCTTAGCAATGCTAATGTTTTTTTTTTATTTTTGAATAAATATGTTTACTCGTACAACCTGTACTTATTTTTATTTTGAAAATGTTGAAGGTTCACGGTGGAAATGAAGTGTTATATTTTAATAAAATAACTTTATGACTTTTTGAAAGGGAATTAATTTTGAGTATTCATAGAAAGATAAAATAAGTGTCGTGTTAAAGAAGTGCTATATAAAGTAAATGTTTTTTTTTTTTGTATATTATCATACATACAGGAAAAATATGTTTGATTTTTATTTTGGAATTGTTTTTTAGAGGAAAGGACTTGAATGATTAAAAAGATATTGCTTTTCAAAACTAGCGTAAAAACAATTGATATCATATCAGATACCGTTTAAGACATATTTTCAATTCCTATTTATTTTAAATATTTTCCTTTACCCTCCTTGTCTCCGTCCAAATTCCATCTTGTTCCCTCCCTAACCCTGTTGAGTGAGCTTAAATAAAAGATTGCTATAAGCACACAAAACACAGTCTATAAAATTTCACTTCAAGTACTTGTATACTAACATATATACAAAAAAAGCCCTATTGTAGCGAAAGGCAGCCCGCTCACCGGGTAGAAAAGATTATCTCTTCATTAAGGCACCTCTAACCACAATATTGACACAGGCAGAGGGAGAAATATCCCCCGGCACTATTCCAACTTTTTACAGTACGATATACATGTATATATATAACACGGAATTTTTATTCCGAATACTATTTTTTTTTGTAGGTCATGCGTAAGATATCTGTGATAATTAAACATAACACATGTTTCTTATTTCAAATGATTTATTTAGCCATAATTGAATAAATTCATTTAATTTTTCCAATTAGAAATATTGTTTAATAATAATCACAATTATTATTAAAGTTTTATTCCAGAAGGTATGCAGAAGTTGTGCAATGCAAAACATTCAATAATTGATAGTTAAACATAAAATTAAAAAGAAAAAATATAAATTCAGAATAAATAAACAAAATAGTAAATGTAAAAATTGTTAATGGAGGATATAAGGTATCATGTCTACAGAGGGCCATCAAGAGGGAGTCCATCTTAGCAGCGTTAAGATTGATGGGGCAAATATCTTACTCCAATTAGCTTCTATGCTAGAATTCAGGATCTGACAGGATTCCATGATGAGGTCATTTCTAGAGTTGTTGATCCTTTTCCTCATTCCTGCCACCCTGGTTCTCATAAGGACTGCAAATCCTGGAACTCGCCCCTCGGTGAACATACCGGAAACACTGCAGTGCTTGAGAAGACTGAACATCATGCTGTAAGCGTTTAAAACGATAAAAAACCGTGATTAACAAATTTATAATCCGAAGAAAGTTTGGGGTAAGACATAGATATAGTTAGTTCTACTGATTTGTTTTGGGCATCCGGCTAAAGACTGCTATTATAAGGAATATCATCGATAGAAGAGAACGCTGGAGCATGTTTGTACAAAACACATTTGCCCACTAATAAATAAATTATAATTAGTTCTATATTTGTTGTAGATAAGAAGCGGGTAGCGGCGAGCGGAGGAGACGACTGTTTGACTGGTGACGTCACGGCTGGTGGGCTAACAGGCTAAGCAAGATGGCGGCCTTTGTGGCTAAACAGATGGTGGGGAACAAGCTGAGCGCCGTCAAAGGTAAGACTATTATTTTATGCTTTTATCGTAAAATAATAACCCACAGATATCGTACATCCAGAGGCGTGCACTCCGTATAGGCAAATAGGCTCTGCCTACCCTGCATACAAATATGAACATCATTGAATTAAATTATATAAAAATATTGCAAAAAATTAATCTACACTTTTGAAAATACGCGCACATTTCAGCTAATCGCACCACCGCTAGCGTCACAACGACAGTCTTACTATATATAACGTTTCAAAAGCAATAACTACATATGCCTAAACGCCACCAACGTCAGAGTTTATTATTCTGTGTTCCCTTGACTACACAAAATATGTATGCATGCATGCTCGTTTGTGTGAGTACCTTTGTTAGTGTCTAGGCAGTGCTTTTACAGAACAAATGCAAAAGCAATCAGTGAAATATATTTGGTACATGTTTTTATTCACAATAAATTCGCTTTTTTTTCTACTGCCTACCACGATCAAAAACTGTGAACATCATAGCAACGCAAATAGTTTCCATTTGAATGAGAGTTCAAGATCGGAAAATTATCACAAATGATAACATCCGTTGTATTGTGTCGCTTTTGAGTCACTGAGTGAATGATTGAGTTCTTTTATTACTCAGTTCCACAAAAATGTATGTTATATCAGGTGGAACTGTTTCCGGGTAGGGATGCAATCAGCTTAATGTGAATATCAACATATAGTGAACATCTAAGTGACTTCACAATCAGCGTATATCAGCTACTAATACATCTAACATGAGCGTGTTTTTACAAAGAGTGTATTACACAAATCATAATTCTCCCAGCACTCACACCAAGCCAATTGTCCCTTACGTAGAAACAGATATTTTTCTAAAGTGAATTCCGCACAAGTGTCCCAACTGCTCCCAACTATCTGAATCCAGGGAGATTATGGTATCTTCAATTGAGGTATGTTGTGAGGCTGAAAGTAGTGGGAGGGGGGGAAGGAAATGGGGAAGCGTAAGGTTGAAAGTACCTGGCAATTCAGATTTGATCACTAAACACGGCTAAGACCATTTCAAGCAACGTTTTGATTCTGAATGGTGGTCATTCACCAGGGTGATATTTAGCATATACCGCTCGATATGTATCTAGTTATCATTAGTCATTCAGTTAAAAAGTCTATAAAGTGACTGATTTTTCACAAAAACGGCGCTATACAAATTATCCAAATATTAAAAAGTAAATCTATTTTTCGTAAAGTTTTGACACCAAAATATTGTTGGAATATACACATATTAGTGAAACAATTTTTACACAAAAAAGTCTTCTAATTTCATGCGTTCTCATTTGATAATATTAATAATTGAACACTTTCCTTATACATTTCTTAAAACGCATTACCATAATAAAGAGAATACTTATTACCAAGTTTTAAAATTAAATGTTATTTCTCTGCCCCACAATATGGTATTTTTTTCTCTATAATTATGTTAAAATTATGGTTTTTACTGTAAGGGGAGATAATAATGGTCTTTTTCACCAAATAATGCTGAGTGAACGCGTAAAGTTGGTGAAAAATAAATTGTTTATTTCATTTTACCACTTTTTGAGTGAGTTTAAAAACTTGATTTCATGTGTTAATTGGTATATGTTTTAAGAAGTTGGAGCTTTTTACGAAAAGCTTATTACCTTCAAGCTTTAATAACTGAAAATATATTAGACGATTGTATTTTAACAGTTTAAAAATCAAGGATGATTTATTTTAGAAAAATAAAATCTGAAAACGTTCATTTTCAAAAGGAAATCGCAGTATTTTTTTCTGAATATCTCAAATTAAATGTATTTTCCATAAGCAGTTACCTAATTAAAATGTTCAGATGGTGCGTTTACCTCTGCCCCCGCATCCGGTGAGGCAAAACGGAAGTGAAGCGCCACAGGAAGTGAGGCGGCCTAATTAACAAGCTTATTCACAACAGAACATCCGCTTCACCAATACCACCATCGCCACCGGGTCATGGAAATGACTACAAATCGCAAACGTTAATTTTATATTTAAAATTACGTTACGTTTAAAATTAAATATATTATGATAAGCTCTAAATACTTTCAAAAGCAAACACAAGTAATTAATAAAGTCAAATTTTAAACGGTCGTTAACTTTGTATGATTAAAACGTAAATACAATTTTTGCTAATTGAATAAGAATTCATGCAATTTACAAACAGGTAAGGAACTTGTATGCACATTTAATAACTAAGTCACAATAATTAGAGGGAAAAAAAATAAATTTTATAGCCACCATATTTAATCCACAATTCATAACGGAACTTAAGCTACACACGGCTTTCCTTTTGTTGGAGCATAGAGCGATGCACACCACTGGTGACCAGATATGAATAGCCAGGTTCTTCTCAACTTTCTCCTTCTTCATAATCTTTTCCTTCCCACTCTCTAAAACCTCACACCATACCCTAATTGGACGTAGCTATGCAGAAAGCATGCAACTCCAAAAAGATGAAACTGATAAAAGGGCGTTTGAAAATATGACGATAAAAAATACATTAATATGCGTAATCAGCATTTGTTAAGTGAATACTAGTTTTTTTTCTTTATGAGCATTAAAAAAAATAGGTAATTTGATTGAAAAAAAAAATTCTATGTTATTCTACATTTTAAAATGTTTTTAAACATCAATTTAAATCAAATAATAAAAAAAAATAATTAACAAAAATTTATTAAATTTGAAGCTTGGATCTTTTTAGCAGATAGAAATCTCGTATTTGTTCATAGAAAAACATGTAAAACTCGATTTTGGCAAATTGTGGGTAATAAGCTTTCTACATAACTACATCGAATTATAATTCGAACTTAAATTACACACGGTTTATCTTTGGTTATAGAGCAATGCACACCATTGGTGATAAGATATTAATTGCCATGTACTTACCTCTTCCCCATATCCTTTCCCTTCCCACTCTCTTAAACCTCACATCATACCGTATTTGGAGTTATTTTGTTTATTTCACACGTTGTGAAAAAAATGGATTGCTTAAAATATTGTAAATTACACGTGATAAGAATAACTATTATCTTGTCCACGAAGACCGACACACACTCGTATAAGATCATGGATCTGGTAAACCTATAACTATAGAAGATTGACAAAGGGATAGGGTCTTTCCGTGATGATAGCCAACCTCCGGTGGGGAAGGGCACTGAAAAATAGCATAAATACGTTACCTTTACCAAGCCAAAATACCAATTATGGCGTAATGTGTTTTATTAAACATTAAGTTCACAAAAAAACATCTCCAACTTAGACTCACTTAGAAGTAAAATCTGAATTATTCTGTTAGATGGTGGAGTAGACCAAATCGTCGGGTTTACAGTCAGGCGTTGCAAGTTCAATCCTTTGCCTAACTGCCTAGTCCTCCATCATTGCTTAAGCATAAATAGAGTATTAAACGCTGTTGACGTAAATAAAAAAAAAATATCCAAAGAAGCGAAGCTAGCAGTCTACAATGGAGTGCTTACACCAATCCTGATGTATGACAATGAGGCATGTAACTGGCAGAGAAAAGATGACAGTAGACTGATGCTGTAGAAATGAGATCACTGAGGCGTATGTGCTTAAAACCATGTATGACCGTGTTCAAAATGTA
This sequence comes from Drusus annulatus, assembly GCA_022651775.1. Taxonomy (NCBI): domain Eukaryota; kingdom Metazoa; phylum Arthropoda; class Insecta; order Trichoptera; family Limnephilidae; genus Drusus; species Drusus annulatus. Next base: position 86,869 of record JAGWCC010000610.1, read on the forward strand.
GATATCCGGAAAAATGCAAAGGCGATGTAAGCATGATAAAAAGTATTGAGAAAGGGACGCTTAGATGGTTTGGGCATGTAGAGCAAATTAACGAAAAAAGGAGTGTAAAGAGAATATATGACGAAAAGCGAATAGAAGAAGAAGTCGGGGACGCCCGAGGAAGACATGGCACGGTCAAATGAATCAAATAGTCGAGTCAGGCTATGCAAAGAGTCAGAATAACGGAAGAGTACGTATGAGACTAAGCATGAATGTGTATGAAGCAAAAAGTGCGAGCCAATACAGAGTTGTTTGACGGTCCGTCCTCTCTGGCTACCCTTGCAGAGAAACGGCGTGATTTTTGATAAATTAGCTGGTTAGTATTAGGAAGAGTTAAAATATATTTTGTTGATTAATTATTGATGCAGGTAAGTAAAAATAGCTTGCGGAAATGAAAGAATTCTATTGCCTTGTTACATTTTCTTCAAGGGTTTTGTACTGTATTTGTTAGGAGGTGAGAAAACAGTTTATAAAAAGGAAACAGTGAGCCGGGTGAAATAAAATTTGTAAGAATCCCCCCCACCCGGGGCGGTATGCAGACAACAAGCATTCTCCAGACTCGAGAAATCTTTAAATGAACGGAAAAACGAACAAAAGTCACGGATCCCGTAGGAAGACCTGTGCACCGATAGAAAAGGGATAAAACATTTTTCCTTTCAACTAACCATTCATCGCGCCAGGCCGTTTCCTTAGAGGGGTAAGCAGAGATGATAGACTGTCACAACTCTCCCTTCTAGTTTATTTTATTTTAGTGATTATTGCACAAGTTTCCCAACTGCTTTTAACCGTCCGGAGCCAGTGGGACAGTGGTATAAGCAAGCCCCAATCAAGGTATGTTGTGAGGCTGAAACTATTGGGGAAGAGAAAGAAATGGGGAAAAAGAAAGCTGAAAAATACCTGACTATTCAGATCTGGTCACCAAACATAGCTAAAGTAATTTTCAGCAACGTTTCGATTCTGAATGGCTGTTTTTCACCGGGGCGATACTTAGAGTATCTTCTACTCTGTAAACTATTTATATATTTTATTGCATTTATTAAGTTCTATGTTTAAACTCTTAAAATGGTTGTTTCGAATAAAATAACATTAAATGTAAAGTATTTGGTTTTTTTATAATTCATTTGAATCAAATTTAATATCAATAGTATTTAGTTGTTTTTTTTAAATGACTTGTGTTTTGGGGTTTAGGACCATTATCAAACTGTCCAAAATAATGATGAAATTAAATTGAATTCAATCAAATTATAATAAAATTACAATGGATTTCTACAAAATAAACAAAAAACTATAACTGTATTTGATTTACACTTAAAAGTAATGTGAAGTTTCTGAAAAAAAAATTTATACTTAGGAAAAAATTACGAAATAGTTTTTTTTTTAATTTTCAATTGAGTGTTTAAAATATACGCGTTGTATACATTAATTGGTTTGTGCACGAGTCAAACTCAATGATAGTAATATTAGACACGTCTGTTCATGAGCTACATAGTGCATTTATTGACTGATTAGTTTGTCAGCGGTCAGTAGGTATCAGACAATGTTAAGTAGCGTGAAGTAACCGCCAAAAGTGTTATAGTATACGTTCTCTACGATTTTTTTAAAATTATTTTTTTATTTACACCCTAATGGGCTTTTACATAGAAATTTAACATAAGTAAGTGCATGAGTACAGTTCAAAAGGATGTACATGAAATAATACAGTAAAACGTTTTGAGAAATGAATAGCAAAAAAAATAAATAATAATAATTAATAATAGTTCCCATACATTAACGACCAATGAATATCTCATTTGAAAGTAATTTAATTTTTGGAAAATTCATATGAAAGATGTCAATATTCGAGGTGTATTCATTCCCGAGTGTATGTAGGCGAGAAATGGGTGCATGTATGTGGTAGTTGGTAGTGAAATTATTGTTGCAGGAAAGTATATTTTATTGTTTCTTTTAACGATTTAAACAGATATTTAATGTAGACTAATACGGCGAAGCCTTTGTGGATGAAAAATTGACTTAATTTATAACTATTAATAAATAGGGAATATTATAAATAGATAAATCATATCAAATCGGCGCACAAATCTCACCGGCGAGGCAGTGTTTTAGCAGAAGTCATAATACGGTAGACTCACGGACTTTAGTACGGGGCTCCGGAAAAACCTACTGGCGGCTTCATGAGCCAAATGTAAAGAAATCACGTTCTCGCAGATCGGTTATTCTTTCCCAGCCCTCCCGAGAAACTCTCGCCTCTTTCTGTTATTACGAACTTTGCAAGATCATCCCATTAAAAAAATATACATTTCCGATAGAAACTGATAGAGGATAACTCCGTTTTGTCACGATCCTAAGAATAAGACGTTTTATTATTTTTAGGGGCTCGAAAGTTCGGAGTATGGAAAAAATATATATTGTTTTTTTTTACCTCGATAGATTTTCCTAACGCTTATTTTTTTATTATTATAACACGAGAGTCGGATTCTTTTGAAGACGTAGACATTTTATTTACCCAAATGTGTAGCAAATTCAATATTGACGTATAAATGTCGACGTTTTCTAGCCCAAGCTTACGATTAACTTGTAACGTTTGTGGATATCGCTCAAGAATCCCAACTGCTTCCGACCGTCTAAAGCCAGTGACACTATGGAATCCTCAATCGGGGTATGTTGTGAGACTGAAGATAGTGAGTAGAGGAGGGAGATGGGGAAGAACAAGGTTGGGAAGTATCTGGCTATTCAGATCTGATCACAAACGGCTAAAGCCATTTCAATCAAGCAACCTTTCGATTCTGAATGGTGGCTTTTCACCAGGGCGATACTTATATTATCTACCACTCTGTGAGAATTAAGAAAATTACATATTTAGGTATAAATTCTAAATTGATGTAAAAAATACTAATTAATTACTTCTATGTTTTTTGTCTAATTATGAATAATCACCAATGCAAGAAACTGAAATAACACCATTATAACGAAAGATGGCTGAAGTGTGCTCGAAAACGTGTTTCTTATAGATATTTCATAGCATAGTTTTGACTACAATTTAAATTTCCGAGCTTAAATTGATGACGACTATAGTTTTCGGATTTTTCCTCGATAAAACAATTGATAGTAGTTTCCAAGTAATATATTTTATAAATTTATAAATATGTTAATTCGTTAATTAATTTTTCACAAAAAAAACTGAAACACTGAGATGTTTCACGATCCTGAATATTAAAATTAAATCTTTTTATTTTCGAGATTTGGGGAAAAGAGGGTCCCTTCCGCCGCTTGCAACGGGTTTCCTAACTTTTGCGATAAGGGTTTGTCTTAGCCAAAAGTTTTAACGACAAAAGTAAAAATCCCCAAAGATTCTGGTGACTCCAGGGCGTGAGAATTTGACGAGTAATCTAGGTGGTTTTTAGGTAACGTAACTCTTAACCAGCGAGGGTTTGTTGGCTAACTTTTAACTGACGGAAGTTTCAATGCTAAGATGATATACAGCGAAATCCTAAACAAGGTGTGTCAAGCTCCAAAGTTACTTTTAATTATTTATGTAACATAAGTTAACACTTTACATAACGCATTTTATGACGGTAGATAAAAAAATGTTTTTTTAAACAACCTTATTTCATCATATTTTGATCGGCTGGTTGTTTTATGTCCGGTAAGTAATCGTGTAGACAAATGCGTTGGATTCTCACTGAGGCATCTTCTTCTAGATACGTCCTATATCATTGCACAAGTAACATTTTCCGCTTATGATGATGATAATACCAGATTTTCAAATGTTTTTTAGTTATTCGTTGCCAAGCAATGTTTGCTTTTCTTTTTATATAAAAAACACTCTTTAAAAGCCAAAAATCAGTGTGCTGTAGCAGTATTAAACCATGTCTTGTTGACATCTGTAACTTTTTTTAAGGAGATTTTATAGGTCGTTCGAACTACACCTTTTTAGCTCACAGTTTTATTTCCTTCAAGAGCTTTTAAGCTTTTAAATTTAGTGTTGAAACAATGCAATTTTTAATTTGCATAATATTAGCTTCGCGAACGTTCAATTTAATTGGTTATTGAATAGTTTAGTTCCATTGACTTTGTTTATTTTAAATTTTACATATTTAATTCATTTATGTCAATATCTGTTTGATTTTTGGAGTATTGTGCCGTGTTTTGCTTCCTCTTCTTTAAGTCAACGTTTCAGACAGCCGTGCAGTAACTATCATCAGAGAAGATGTGTAGATTGTTATGAATGAGTACTTATTGGTATAGAAGTGATACCAACAGAATTTCAAATCATATTTCCTCTATATGTTTGACTAATAACAGATTCGATCAAAGTAAATCACCAAGAAATTTTAACCGCATCCACCAAAGTATTTACATTTTGCCGAGTGATAAGGTTTTCCTTTTGATTATTTGTAGCTCTGTATTCGTTTGCACAGTACAACTTAAATTATGCATTTTGCTTTTTGTATAGACAATTTCGTATTATCGTAAAGTCATTTTTTTCACAATATCATTATTGCAAATATCTCACAGCTGTCAATAAAATGCATATAAAGCAACAACCACAAGTCACTATACGGTTTTAGCAACTCATGCATGGTTTGTTTTTGTCACAAATCTATTTAAACATTGAGAAACTGCTAAAGCTCTTGAAAATGACGTAAAATTAAATGTAAAACGTAAAGTTTAGTTGTTATGTAAATCGTTTTTAAGCGCTTGGCACTGATTTTAATATAGCGAGATGAAAAACCATCAGTATAATATAATTTGATAAAATCACTTTAAATTCCTCATCTCACCTCCCACCGTCGGAAGACTGAATACTCCACGGGAACACCTCCAATAATAATAAAATCCCCAACACCTCAAATTCTAAATATCTCCCGATCATAATTCCTTGGAGAATTAATAATATTCTGAATTCCTGGAAAAAGTCCTATTCGGGCCCTTAGTCTCTCGACCCCTCCCACCATTCCAGGTCTCTCTGGGTCCCTCCAGGTGGCTCTGGGTGGCTCCGGGTAGCTCCGGGTCTCTCCCTCGTTCATTCCACTCTTTTCATTCTAATCAATGATGAAATAGTTACCAGGCAAGTTGAAAAATATTGTGTCAATGATCCTTACGCCTCCATATTAGAATATCGCTTGAGTTTTTACCATGAAGCGTGGCACAATAATATCTTCTCGCAAAATGGTACTCATTTTACTATCAGCATTTTGTTTAGGTGAATTGTAAGAGAGAAATTAGCAAAAACGTTATATATTGCAAATACTTTGCTGACATTATGGGTTATTTATTAATCGTTAATTTTTTTTCTTAATTTGTTAATAAAGAATGTTTATGTTTTCGTAGAAAGCAATCGCTTTGTGATTTAACATATTCAATAATAATGAAATAATAAATTTGTACAAAACCACTCATTCATTTTGTGATTTTTTTAAATGTTAATCCATTGTTTTCTCAATTTTCTTTTATTTTATTTTATATTGTGTTCTCCCTCTGTACTCGTATGTATATATAACCGCACACTTTGTATTTTTTAGTTTAATTTTGTACCCTGATGATGCTTGGGCTAAGCGAAACCGGTCGGTAATAAAAATTAGAATAAAATCTGTGGATTTATATAAATTCATTGCTTTAGTTTCTTTGAATAATGTAGTAAGGTATTCCGGTATTGCATTAAAATTAAAAAAATCAAAATTATCCATAAAGATTTCTTTTTTGAATACGTACTGCAACGAGCTTTTCAAAAGTTTACAATTCGCACAAATGATAGAATTAAAATTATGAGCAACACAGAAGATATGAATTCGCTTATAAAGTTTTTTTTGTTTTTTTTTTGTTTCAAGAAATATATTTACTTAATATAATATATCAACCTTGTAGTCTTCGTGATAATGTTAAAAATGTAATGCTTTATGCTGTATGCGAAATAAAGAACGGAATGAGTAAAAAAAACAAGTTTTGAGTTAAGTATTTTTTATAGTATTCTTTTCATCATTAAAATACAAAGGTGGTAGCGTTGTGCCTGTCTCGCTAGGAATACCTGTGATGAGAGCAGGCGCACATTACAGTTAACAGTTAACACTTTACAAAAGTATGCAGAATTGTTCCTTAGATACATATGTAACATGGAAAAATTAGATGTGCGAGAAAATAAAATAATGTGCGATTATTTTTCTAAGTACCACATGACATATGACATGATTACATACAACAAAACAAAATTTCTATATTTATATTTTGGCTCTCATGAAAACCTGTTTTTTTTTAACATTTCGTTCATCCTTTCGCACGCAGAATGGTAAGTTAATTGTTAACTTTGCGCTGTCTGTGCGCTATGAATGTATTTCTTTACTTTCAAACCGTATGTAAGTGAAATCGGAAGGTTAAATTAAGTAATACAGAAATAATAAACACATATCATCAAATGTGCAAAATAGAGTGCTTATACCAACCCCGATGTATGGCAGTGAGGCATGGAACTGGTAGAGGAAGGATGAAAGTAGAGTGGAAATGAGATCGTTGAGACATATGTGCGGTAAAACCATGTATGACCGTATTAAAAATGTGGATATCCGGAAAGAATGCAGGGCTGATGTGAGCGTAATGAATAGGATCAAGAAAGGAACGCTTATATGGTTTGGGCATGTAGAGCAACTGAACGAAGAAAGGAGTGTGAAAATAATATATGATGCGAAAGTGAATAGAAGAAGAAGTCGAGGACGCCCGAGAAAGACATGGCGCGATCAAGTAAATCAAATACTTGAATCTTGTCATGCGAAGAGTCAGAATAACAGAAGAGTATGTATGAGACGATGTATGAATGTGAATGAAGTGTGCCAAGACAGAGTGTATTGTATGGCGGTCCGTCCTCTCTGCCTACCCCTGCGGTGAAACGGCGCGATGGTTAGTTAGTTAGTTAGTTATCAAATGTGGAAGGCAAAACATTGATAAAAGATAAGATAAGACAACTGCATAATATTATGAAGTGATTTCAACATAATTTTTCAATTGCGTCTTATTAACGAGTGGTCCATTGTCTCTCTGCATCCCCTCGTTTGGTTGTGCCCGGATTCCTTACCCTCCCCGAGTGGGTGGGTGGGTGTGGGAGGGGTGTTGTGAAGATGCCTCGGCGGATGAAGTCTTAGGCGATGATAATGTAAATTCCTCTGCGGCCATTGGGATTACTCGCGCCCTATTATTGGGAATTCCCCGCGAGCCGATCTGATCGGTGTGACGCGCCGCAATACAATACCCGCAGACTAAGCCCAGCGCGAGCTTTGCAGACCTGAGCCAAGAACTATTTATTTTTCGCAGACCTTTATTAAACTGTCTTTAAAGTGTTTTTAATAATACAATTTTTTACTTTATTCCACCTGTCTGGTTTCGCCTTATGACAGGCATCTTCAGACTGGTACAATTTAAAGTAAGTTAATGGCATAAAAACTATTATGTCCGGAATGGACGGGTATTGAGTTTCATAGTGAACATCTGTGACTTTAGGTTTTGTTTTATGGCTGACAGAGGTGGCTTTACAATAACATTCAAAAATACATTCGGGTGGTTTTATTACCTTCTGGAAGACGGGTTACATGGGATTAGGATTGGTTAGATGCGACTGTGGGTTTTTTTAAATAAATTTATATAATGTCTAGTCTTGTCCATCTAATCTTTCTTAAAAGTATTTTCTATTTGTTATATTATTTGTAATCAAGGCTTTTTTACAGGGGTTTTTAATGTCAAACTTTCTGAACAAAGTTCGTTTGTGATTAGCTCTTTTAAATGGCCGTTTTGTCATGACTTAGATTATTGAATAATCATAAATTCATTAGTATAAATGAAATTATAACTGCATAAGACACAGATTTCATTTTAATTTGTATGACCACCCGGTTTTGCTTGGCCTAAGTATCGTAAGGGTACACATGAAACTGTTTAATGTTGTACTCTGATGAAACTTATACTAAACCGATCGGCCACAAAAAATAAAATACAATCTGTGGTCTCATTCAAAGTTATTATTTCATTTTGATTAAATATTAACTACAAAGTGATTGCTTTATACAAAAGTACATATAAAAAAAAAATCATTACATATTAATTCTTGTCTTACTATAAATGCTAAAAAAAGATTTAAAAAAGAACTATCAACCTCGGTCTACTTACATATACACTCATAATTTTCTTTCTTACAAAATATTTTTGTATTGTTGAACAAAATATTGAAAGCGATGTAATAAACAATATGGCATCCTGTTTTATTTGTTTCCAGCTAAATGGATATTTTAAAGCTATATAGTTCACGATAAAAATGATAATGCGAGCTTTTAGTAAAATATTTTTGCTGACCTGGAAATACCTGATATAAAAACTCCAAATTTCATTTTATCAGATCTCACCATTCGCGATTTTTTGTTTTTTTCTACTTAACAGGTAATTTAAAAAATATGTATTTTGCTTATTCATCTAAATTATTATTTAATGAATAAATATATAATATTTATGGTACCAAGTGTAAACATATGTAGTTATTTTATTATTTTTCATAGAATACCCCGCTCCGAAAGTGTTTAATGCGAGGTATGTTCATTTCCTTTCTAAAGGAACGTCTTAATAATACAAAGAAGGAAGGTACCTTGAACCAACCCCCCCCTTGGCTTTAGGTACAGGACCCATCAACACATACCGCCGCAGCCTGCATGGGGTTGAAATGGCGATATTAAAACATAATTGGAGTTGAGTAGAATTAAATGTGCGAAAGTTTTGATATATACCTAACTACCTGGAAACTGGGTCACATTTAATATTATCCTTCAATTCTGTATGGCCTTAAATAAATACATCAGGTACGCCCAAAACAAACATAACATTTCTTCAATGTTGATACGCTCTAAACTTTATGACTCTGAAACAATTTCACCCGAAGGAGAGTTTAATTTCCGCATTTAAAAATGTCCAACTTTAACCTTATTAACTCGGGTAAGAATACAAGTTCCTCAATTCAACAAAAAAATGAACCCATGATTAAAACGACATTTGAACACGTAAATTTTCATTACTTCTCCATCAAATTAAAAGTTTTTAAAGGTATTGCCAATTTAGCGGATTTCAAAAAATATACAAATACATGGTAAAACTAAACACAGATTAATGCTCTTTCTTTCTGTTCTGTTTACCATCTTCTACACCTTTTAAAACTTTTAGTGCATTTTATTTTTAATCGTCTTTTTCTTCTTTATGTACACATGTCTTACAAAGTATTTTACTTGCTACACAACTAGTGTTAATACATAATATGTAAAACATGTTAAAATTCACTTGTATTAACTCAATTGATATTTACATTACAAAAACACCATGTTTATTGCGGCGTTAGACCTGGGTACCCCAAAAAGGACATTTTTCTTTGAAAACTGTAAAAAAAAACGAACTAACAAATGAATATACAAGATAAGTGAAAGATTAAAAATAATGTTATTCAATAAACGATTTATTAATGTGACTTTTTATTGAGACATTGGTCAGCAGAGTGACAACCTAATAAAACAAAACTTAGGTGGCATTCTCACACAATGAATGTTGACCTATAATAGTATAGAAAATCTATAACTTTATTTTAATTTCTAAATCTACATAAGGAAATAATTTGCAAAAAATATTAAGAAATGTAATGTCTAAACAATTTTGTAATTTTCTTATTTGAATAATTTTCTTAAATGATTAAAACGATAGGATAACCGTGTATTTACCGTGTTAGTGAAAATGCGAAAGTAAATGGTACAAGAAGTCAGGTGCGTTCGAAGAAGACATGAGACGGGCCATGTCAAGAGTCACAAACATAATAGAGTAAAATGTTACGATGTATTAAAGTGAATGAAGCAAGGTTTGTGTGCTAAGACAGAGTTTTGTGGTGGTCCACCCTATCTCCCTACCCCTGTGGAAATGGCCAAATGGATTATTCATTATGTTTTTAATTTATTTTTCCAAAATTTGAGGAGCGTATATTAAGTAAAATAAAAAAATCGCTAGTTTTTATTCATGGTACAGCAGTTTTGCTTTAGGATCCCACGATCTTAAATTTGAGATGTTTTACAAAATTCCCTCTTAAAGACAGCATATATCGCACTGCTGTCCGGATCACTAATAATGTACAATAAATAAATAGTGGGTAAAATGTCAAACTTTGTTTTGCAGAATAATGCTTTCCGAATTGTTCTAATTACTTTAACAGATAGGTACTCCGGGCGACGTATACTAATTATTGTCGATGGCCATTTATTTCCTCCGGTGGTTTGCTCTTTGAAAAATGTGGTTAATTCTCCATACCGGTGGGAATGGCTGCAATTTTTTACAAATGTTGTCTTGAGATTATAATTGAAGCAAGCAACTGGGCCTTTCATAAACAAATGTTAGAATAATTTAAGAGGTAAAGATTTTTGATAAACGTAAATACATTTTTACTATGCATTTAGAATCATAATCCAAGCATGCTTAAATCCTGAGATACCATTATTTCCTTTACTCTTGTACATGCAGGTGTAAAACAGAGTAATTAAAGTTTCAAGAAAGCATAAAATAACTTTATCTCTTCAAATGAAGTGCAACGTAAAAAGTAATGATGTTATTAATGAAAACGAAATAATAACTTTGAATAAGACTACAGATTTATTTCAAAAAAATATGGACGACCGGTTTCGCTAAGTCAAAGCATCATCAGGGTACAAAATTAAACTTAACAAAAAATTCACAGTGTGTGGTTATACGAGTATATACTCGTACATACTGAAGGAGAACACAATATACAATGAAATAAGAGAACAGTAATCAAAAAAATGAATAACATTTAAATTATAATAAAGGAACAGAGAGAAAGAGACAGATAATATGAAATGAAAGAGGCAAAACATCAACTGAGAACGTGATAAAAGAAAAATGAGAAATTTTATGAGTTTACTGGAAATATACCTAATATTGGATTACTGGACAAATTAAACTGAATATTGAGAATGTGATTTTAATGGCTTTCTTTATTTCTAGTGCTTCTAAATTATTTAAGCTGTTTCCACGACCATTTTTGTTGAGAATATGAGCATCAGTGCTTTTATTGAAGGTATAATCTTTACCAATTAGATAATTTAATTTTTAAATTTGTTTTTAACTAAGCAGATATATGCTTCGTTCCAAGCAACTTATTTCAAGAGTTAATCGGTATTGTAAGGACCATTCACATGTCAGCACCAAATTTGAACTACTAAATATTGAAATAAATGCATAGAACGAAATAGGGTGTAGGGTACAGTAATTATACATTTAATATTTCTTGAACAATGGATCTTCTAAGCTCTCTAAATTTAAGCCTTTATAATAAAAATGAAGATTATCCATCATTTTCGCTTTTATTAAATTACCGCCATGTTTTTTTTGTAACTATAAGATGGACACAAGGAATTAAGATATATACAGCGCCCTTGGGGTGATTTTTAACAAAAACGGCACCTTACAAAATATCTAAATATTATTATTACTATTGCACCCACGTAGAATATTTGAGTACTGTTATTATTAAGATGAAGTGTCTTTGGCCTTATCTTTATTAACATGATGTGTGAGTAGGTATTTTTAAAGCACCAAATGTTCAAATAATCTATTTTTTCCGTCTCACCTTGTAACAGATACAAAACGAAGGACAATCAATAAATTTAAGTTTTTTTTAATAACTTTTACCATTAAAGGAATTTCAGGTTCGCTTGAGAAATAGTATAACTTTACGCAGGTATTTAGTATTTAAACCAGATAAATATTTTCACATCCAATAAATTAGAATATGATGCAAATAATTCGCATTTCCACTGTCCATTCCAAATGCCCGTCTTTGATTTCCGTTGAAAAATTCAGTTCCGCTCCCCGTGAATAAGGCTCAGGCGGGGGCGGGCTATAAGGTATGAAGGTATAAAGGCTCTGTAAGGTTCTATAAGGCTAAGGCTCTACACGGCTGGGGTTGGCATGGCTGGAATTTCCACGTATTGCCGCTCTTATATAGGAATTCACGATGAAATGCAGTGTAAGGGAGGTTCATTTTTAATGCACGAATACCTTTGCTGAATAAAAGCTCCACAGCCCTGATCACGTCACACGGAGCTTAGGTCTGGTGGGGTAGTTTTCTAATTTAAGGTTTTATATTTACTGTGAATTGGGGAACTCGATTATATAATACAACGATGAGTTTTGTTTTATGTAGGTATTATTTCGAAGATAAACCGAAGATTTTTTATCGAACATAGTTTTCAACCGACTGTTTATTGTTTTTGTGGTAATTTGTAAAATTGATATTTTGAGTTGTTTAAGTTTTTTCGAAGTTCGTTTCTATTTGTTTTTAAAATGCGTACAAGCTGTTTTGACGATTATGTTGTCGAAATTTATGAAAGTCAGTGACTGATGATTTGTTTTTTTAATTATTTTTTTAATAAAGCTGTCTTTTTCATAGAATCGTTCGAAAAAAAACATCAAAAACCTGATGCCACTATTATTTTTTTGGATAAATAATTAATGTTTTAAATATGTTTTAAACACGTAATTTTTTCGATTATTCTAAAGTTTTAAACACCTTCGAATTTTTTTTCAAAATGTTTTTTGATTCTTCTTATTTTATTGCTTTATGCCGGGTTTTTTGGGATATTGCGAATCATTATACTTTCCGTTTTTTTTTTAAAATTTTGTTGAAAGCGAGTTATAGAGATTAATGAAGAGGTATTTATATTTATTTCTTCAAAAGCACGTTTAAATGTGGGTGTTCATATTTTCATTATATTGTTAGTTCGACTTTTTAACTTTTTTAAATGTTTGACTAAAATATTTTTAGCGTAGATATTTTGTCTGCTTGGGACTACATAACTTTAAAAAAAAATGTTGACGTCCTTATATGAGCTATGAGGATGTTTTTTTAAAACTCTTCTAGGTTATGAATAATGATGTGAGGTGGTATATCCTAACTCCTCTCTAGTATATCACATCCGAAAGTAAATTGTATTTGAGGCTTTGGTTATTTTTTTTTGTTGTGACATCTTTTTTCCGAGATTTAAAAATGATAACTCAATAGTTGATAATTGAAAAGCAGTATGTCGCAAGGCCCACGTTCATGTTAAAAATAAATAATTGAGGTAAAACATTTGCCAGCCTATAAATTCGAATTTCGGTCACGTCCGGGGATTTGTACGTGAGGCATTATGTGGATGATGATTTATGCTCTTAATAGCCGTCATTTAGATCCCATCGAACCGTGGGGGGTAAAAACTACGAGGATGAATTCGGTGATCATTAATTTATAGCTCGGATTTTTTAAACATACCCTTTCTCTTATCTATAATGTGTTTATTCAAGTGCCTAACGACCTGTATTTTATAAGAAGAATTTTTTACGGCAATACGAATTTAGTCTCTCTCTTCGCTCAAGTGATACGAGAACCCTTGAAATCTCCACCCATCACTCTTGATTATTGAAACATTTTTTCGAAGTGCAAGGATCATACCTTTTTATGAGTTGTTCTTTGATCTATGAGATACCCTATTAAATGGCTCATTTACTGCTACTAACAATCATACGTGGTAGATGCTCTACGTATCGCCCTGGTGAAAGACATCCATTCAGAATCGAAACATTGCTTGAAATGGCTTTAGCCGTGTTTGGTGACCAGATCTGAATAGCCAGGTACTTCTCAACCTTCCTCTTCTCAATCTCCTTCCCCTCCCCACTACCTTCAGCCTCACAATATACCCTACTTGGGGACGCCATAGTCTCACTGGCTTTAGACGGTTGGGAGCAGTTGAGACTCTTGTGCGGTATTCATATAAAAAAAAAAAAAATCCGATCTTTTTTACTTTCATCTCCCTCACTTATTGTTTAAAAAAATTTTCCGTTTGCTACTATTATTTTTATTAAAAATTCATTGTTCTTACTAAAAAAAAGTGCCTACCCATTTTTTAAAAATAAATATGTAGATCTGTTGGAAAAAAATGCCGTCTGGCAATAACTCCATCAATATTAGCGATAATTAATAAAAATACAAAAATGTTAATCAGTAAATAGGCAATGGTTACTTAAAGTCAGTATCGAACGGTTGATGATTTAAAACGCCTATATTTGTGAATTCTGTAGAATACAGTTTCTTTCAAAGAAAGTAAGGGATATTTAACCTGAAAGTAAAAATAAAACGTACGATCCGAAATGGGCTAATGTATTTACCCTACTTGACCTTGCTTATCATGGTATGTTCTTGACACAATCTGAGAGAGATGTAGGTTCATAATATTTCAGCCATATAAGATATCGCACTAAACTCTAGTCCGGGGTAACATTAGAACCCCCCTTTGGAAAGGGCAGTAGTAAAAATATAAAAAACCCTTGTTGTCAAAATGTATCCTTGCAAGTTAGACTATCTTAGGTCAAATCTTCGATTAATTTCTGAAATATGGGTCCTTGTCGCTCCTTGCAAAATTTATGACGACAGTAAGATTCTTTTTAAAAGGTTTCGAAAGACCACGAAGATGAAAACAACAGTGATGGTTTTATTTTTAGAAAAACAGATGTTTTTGACGTATCAGCAGGAAAACTAAGGTGGGAGTGCTGGGAGAATATAATATTACAATCTTTTATTTAAACAATAAAACATGAAAGTAAAAATAAATAGTAAAAAAAAACACACTACACTTTTTAACAGCCTCCCAACATTATCGAGTGAAAACATTTTATAAACCGTTTATTTAAAGAAAGATAAAATATATTACCTACTGATTTTAGTAATACTGTATAGAGATACATTGTCCTGCATCCAAATTCCTTTTTTTATAGTGAATACCGTAGAGTCTCTACTTCTCCCAACCGTCTGGAGCCAGTGGGACTATGGCATCCCCAGTCGGAGTATATCGTGATGTAAAAGGTAGTGAGAAGGGGAAAGGGAAAATTAGAAGGTGCCTGGCTATTCAGATCTAGTCACCAAACACGGCTAAAGCTATTTCAAGCAACGTTTCGATTCTGGATGGTGGTTTTTCACCTGGAAAATAATGCGAGTATACGTCACTCTGATTTTACTTGTGTCATCAAACCCTGTGGCTACAGAAAATGGAAATGTTTAAAAAAAAACTATGAGTGGTAAGACGCTCGACTGCAAATCCAAAGGTCTCGGGTTTGAACCCGGCGTGCGCAAATAAATTATATTTAATGTATATATATCATAACACATTTAATTGATATATAATAAAATATAGTATATTTGCAGCTCGTTCCAGAGTAGTAGATACTCTAAGTATCGCCCTGGTGAAAGACCGCCATTCAGAATTGAAACGTTGCTTGAAATGGCATTAGCCGTGTTTGGTGACCAGATCTGAATAGCCAGATACTTTTCGAACTTCTCCTTCCTCATCTCCTTTTCCCCACCACTCCCTTCAGCCTCACAACATACACCAATTAGTGATGCCATAGTCTCACTGGCTCCAGACGGTTGGGAGCAGTTGAGGCCTTTGTGCGGTATTTACGTAAAAAAAATAAAATGATAATAGCAATGTCAAGCCTATAAGTAACGAATTTTAAATATCCTCTAGATACCTCCCAAAAGCAAATATTTTTGAATTTCTCATATTTGAAGGTACATCGGTGGCTACTATTGTATGTACTTTACTGCGAGGTTTTCCGGTCGGACTATTTTAACGAACACATAATTTCTGGCAAACACCACCTCGACCACCTCCGAACCCATTTGATCTCGCGCATAAACCAGCGCCGCCACGCTCCACGCTAAACACGTAAATTGCTTCGAAACCCCCAAATAGTTGAAAAACAACTGCTCGCGTATCGAGAACAAGGGGCTTAGACAAAGCCATGCATCCTCAGCAAAATACCTTCCGAGGCAGCTATCTACAAAGCGCCTGCCTTATGAAACTTTATATTGGTGAAGTACAATACATTTTTTTAATAATTCTCGCCTAATTTATTATATTTATCAGGGCGCTCACTATGTGACACCTCGCGAGATATGTGCTCACTGTAATTTGCTGATTTTGTAGGTCATGAGGAAACCGAAAACAATTTGAATCTGGTTATGAGAGCAAAGACGAATTTCGGTAGATCGGTTTAATCAGAAAACCAAACCGATCTAATGCAGTAGATATTATCATCTGTAGACAAATGTTTCACACTTTGCCGAAAAACACGAATCTTACCTTGCACCTCTCAGATTTAACATCTTCCTGAAAGAAATCTCTCAATACATAACTCAAAACAATATAAAATGGTTTTAATAATAATAATAATAACAGTGAACTTTTATAGTGCAGTTGTGTGATATTTCACCTCAAGTGCGCTTCATACTAAATAAATTATGCCAGTAAGATTAACTAATGAGGAGAAAATAACACATAATATGTATACAAATTACAACTTTCTAAAATCATGATCGTTATCATACTCGTAAATCATGAGAGAAAAAGGTTCTGATATGGATATAATAGTGCGTGTGTACACCAACAGATTAAAAAAACAATTTACCAGAGGCTAAGGGTATAAAAATTCAGATGAAACATATGAATTCATATAAAATTATTATAAAAACTTCAACAAATGGCTAATAAACAAAATAAGGAATTGCATCAAAAAAACTTTAAGCACTCCTAAATCTCTTTATTTAATTTAAACACATATTTATTATGTATCTTATTTATTTTTAACATTTACATTTTTGAAAAAATAATTGTCGCTAATTTTAGGTACCTACCCTAAGACGTTTTTTATATTTTGATCCTTACTTTATGTATTTAAGCATATTTTTTATTGTTCCTAATTTTTTTTAATTGTTACCCGTCGCAGAACAGACATTGTCTAGCGAGACTGGTGAAAAACATGTTTTTTTTAAGAACCAATGTAAAGCCAATAAACGCCCGGGTTGCCGGCAGTGAAATAAAACATTCACGTCATGTCCACCAAATTATATGCCGGCGCATCTGGGCATAAATTATTTATGCTGCGCAATCATTCGAACAGACTCCTCGCACAAAAATCCAATCAGAACAATGTGCGATTTATTTAATCAAAATCAAACGTTTATAAATCCCGACAAATTCTTTGATACATGCGGTACTTTTAGTCGAAAATTGAAAGCTGTTCACATGTAAAAAAAAAAAACTAAAAAAATAACCAAATGATTGTATTTTGTGTATTTTTTATCAGTTCTCTGTGCAAAACCATTTTCATTGAACTATTTATTTTTTCTTCCCTTTAAATTTTTCAAAAAATATTTTCAAGTATTATTTGTCTGCTGCTATTCTGTTAACACTCAGAACTTGTTTTTTTTTACTACCCAACTATCTGTTTAGATTTATTTATCAGCTACTTAATATGTTAATCCGAAAAGAAATAGTTGGGATAGAGGGGAATTCTCCAGTGAATGTTTTTTTTTTTATGAATTACTGCTTGTATCTGTGTTTTCTCCTTAAATAAAAAATAAAAATTCTGTTAACAACATAATTCACCTACGCCAAAACAGGTTTTAATGACCTAGTGAGGTGGGTTATGTGAAAAAAATAATATAAGAAACAATAAGTTGATAATTTTTTCATTTTAAATCTATTAAACGAACCATCCAGATACGCATTTAGATCGGAGTGATAATTTTTTTAATGCATTGATAATACACACTTTTCACTTAGCATTATGTGTTGGAATAGTTAACTCGATCAGTCAGACTGCTAACTGATCGTTATAACCACTAGCCTATCTAAAAACTCTGCTTCATTAAACATCCAACATACATTTAAACACAAATACATCGCGTACTTTGTTCAACAGAAATCTTCAAATATGCTTGCGCAGTCTGTATTAAATTTCATAATACTTGTTGTAGTAGTTCATTCAAAGAGCTTTGTCGGCAGGATGTGATTCTACTCGGGGATGAAGTGTAAAAACTTGCTCTGCTAAAATCGAACCGCTTTAAATCAACTTCATCTGCAGTAATCGCTGAGTTGACGCCTTAGAGTAACAATATCTAGAGACCTAACTTTGCGAAATTTTGTCCGCACTTTTTGACCAAGCAATGACCAAAGGGTGTGGCCTAAACTCGGAGTAAAATCACTAACAGGGTTGTCACAAATTAAGTAAATTAGGTATTTTGTTGTGAGTAGGTAGTTGTAAATCATTAAAAAGAATGAATGTTGTATATTTTTTTGTTTATTCAAATATACATTAATCAATAAGATTATTAAAATCTTATTTATAGATAAAAATATAAACGAATTAAATTATTAGTACAGAACATTTTATAATACATATTATAAAATGAACTTCAGTTCCATCAACAAAATAGTTTACAAACAAAAGTAAAATAAAAAAAAATGTACGGTGATAACAGATGTTAAATCATTTTCTTAACCTTGGAGTAAGAATATATGGAGAGATCAATTTTTTTTTACCTATATAAATTTGCGATAAATCACTTTCTCTGCGTTTTACGTCGTACACCATGAGAGAGAGAAAGAGACACAAAAAATTCACAAAACATGACACCGCTTTTAAGTATTGTAGGGATGTTTTCCGTCCCGCGTTATTTTGTAAGGAAATTTCGAATGCAGATAATAATAACAGTGAACTTATATAGCACAGTTTTGTGATATTTCACGTCAAGTGCGCTTCATACTTAATTAATTAAGCTAATAATTCTAACTAACAAGGAGAAAATAATATATAATATGTATACAAAATTAAAACTATCTAGATGCATATCGTTATCATAAATCATCAGAGAACAGGTTCAGAAATGGGTACAATAGTGCATGTGCACATCAATAGATTTAAAAAAAACAATTAACTAGAAGCTAAGGGTATAAAAATCCAGATGAAACGTATGAATTCATATTAACATATTTGTTAAATCAAAGAAAAAGAAATTAGATTTTTCTCGTCTTTTTTCATCCTTTGGAAATCTAAAAATAATTAAATAAATAATAATATTCCAATTTTGGCATAGCCCTGAATCTTGGGACGCAACCGAAATTATAAATATAACTAAGAGATAAACACTATTCTGTCTTTATCTGTTTGCCAACAATTTAGCGTTAGTATCATGAGAAAGAAAAGAGACCGGGATAATTTCAGAAGCCGTACAATATGGGGATTCCCCCCTTGTAATGGTTTCTTATGTGACAGCTAGTAAATATCTCTAAGTTAAAAATATTACGAATCCACTAAAACTCATTTCAAACGGAAGTTTATTATATTGGAACGAATAGTCCAAAGATTAATTACATATTGGTGTAAGTTACTAGTTGTTTTGTAGGTTAGAATGTTAAATATTTGAGATCTAACTAAAAAAGACGATTTTTATGGTACATACGTGTGAAAACTGTTTGTTTTTGGTCCTTTTGTACTTCGATTGAAGCAACCAAGTATAGCACATATGGCCATGATGTTTTGCTAGATATCGGACAAAAAATAACTCAAGTTTTTAACTATTTACGCACTTTTGACAGTCCGTTCGCCTGACACTCCAAACGTGAATGAAGTTCGTGCAGTTCAAATATCGCGGACATGGTATTTAACCCGCCCCAAATCGTGTATTGGTTTCAACAATTGTTTGTCTCTTTTTCTCATATGCGTATAGAACCGAGCATAAAGAGAGAGCTATATTTTGCGAGTTTGTCAACGATTTGTCACAAATTAGTATGGTCTCTTTATATTGTTACTCTGAGGTTGACGCTATGTGTGTGTACCTTGTTTTATAACGTAATGATCAACAGTGTTAACTTCGGATAAATCAAAAAGAACCATATCCAATGACCCTTAATAAGAAAATAATTCGAGTAGAATTTTATAAACTAACAATCGATAATGTTTGGCTGAATTTTTAAGCACCTTTTTGAGAATCGACTTTTAATGTATAATTACGTGTTGTAATAAGATTAAGTGTCCGCACCCTATAACATACTTTTTTTTAAATTTATTTTTTATAGTGAATACCGCGCAAGAGTCCCGACTGCTCTCAACCGTCTAGAGCCAGTGAGACTATGGCATCCCTTATTTGGGGTATGTTGTGAGGCTTAAAGCTGTGAGAAATGGAAGGGTATGGGAAAGAGGAAGGTAGGAAAGTACCTGGCTATTCAGATCTGGTCACCAAAGACGGCTTAAGCCATTTTAAGCAACTTTTCGATTCTGAACGGTGGTAGTTCACCAGGGCGATAATAAGAGTATATACCACTCTGGAACGTGCCGCAAATATACTTTTTTATTATTTTTATGTGAATAAAATGTGTAATGACACATATTAATTAAATAAAAGTTATTGGCGCACGCCGGGTTTGAACCGGCGACCTTTCGATTCGTAGTCAAGCGTCTTACCACTCGATCATGGAGGCCGTCTTTGAAATGGTTGATATTCATTACGTTCATCGATCGGGTATTTTCAGAATTCGTTTTTGTTTTTATGACAACTATCGTGCTACTATTGACTTTTGTTGTAACATTTAACTGTGGTACACAAATCAACGCGAATATTATTATATATAACAATTAAATGCCAATAATTTTAGTTCCAAACCATCAACATTATACTGTCAATATTGCGATAGCATGAGTACGTATGAATCGGATGTGTACGAGTATATTGTAATAATTGCTAGAGGATATCCGCCGCCAATAAACTTGTTTCCAATTTGTTTGCCGAAACTAAACAAACTCATGCAATATTGTAGAGAAGTAATTTAATTCGCTGTGCATTCGCCAAGTTGGTTGTTAGTTATTACATTGTTAGAAAACTTTATTCAGCTACGCTTTAATACCATCGAATGAAAATATGTTGGATTATTCGATTTTGATATCAAACCATTTTTGTATTGCTTTCTTAATAGAGACAAGTTTGAATTACTAACTAACTAACAATCATGTCGTTTACCGGCAGGGGTAGGCTGATACAGTGGTCCTCCGCACATAATATTACCGAAATCTATATCACTATCATTGTATATTATGTTTTTTATATATAACTTGTAAATATACATACTTATAAATTTCTTCACGACTGGTTTCTCTCTACAACGTGCATCTTCGGAATAGGATAATTTTAAGCTAATCAATTAAATAAATAGGTGAAACAAAATCATTTGTTTATAGTACATACAGCACAAAAGGTTCAACCGTCTGGAGCCAGGAACACTATGACATCCCCAATTGTGGTATGTTGGGAGGCTGAAGGTAGTGATTTAAAAATTTTAAATTACGGTTAAAAATATTTAAAAGTGTTGAAATACCTCTGAAAAGTGATGTTTTATAATCGTTGTTTGGTCTCATTTGATCGTTAACGCATAGCACATATCATCGTCATGTTTGATTTATTTTTATAACCACTGCAAGTTTTTAACCAACTAAAATATAGTAAATAACCTCGAAATCTGTTGACGTATGTTATACGACTCGATGATGTGAAGTTAGCGCGGACGGAGAACATCCTTACATACAAAGAAGTTCTGCGATATTATGTGACGACTTTTCTTGTCTCTTTTTCTCTCATGGTATACGACGTGAAAACCAGAAGAAAATTTGAATGGCTTAGGTAAAAATATTAGCTATACCTCCTTATATCGTTACTCCTAGACTCACTAGACATACCTGGGTATACTCGTATATGTATTTATACTTTAACGTTGTTGTAGGAATACTGCCGAATAATTTTGAATCGTCTTATCTCCAAATTTCTCCGAGATTCTAATGATTCTAACAAAAACAGTAAAATTTTAATGTTTGAAAAAATTATCTTAATTTGTATTCAGTAACAAATAATACTGAATCCACTAATCAAATTTTCTAAAACGTTAATCATGAAACTAACAT
The DNA here is from genome assembly GCA_022651775.1 of Drusus annulatus. Lineage (NCBI taxonomy): Eukaryota > Metazoa > Arthropoda > Insecta > Trichoptera > Limnephilidae > Drusus > Drusus annulatus. Next base: position 108,751 of record JAGWCC010000610.1, read on the forward strand.
GATTGCACTGGAGCCAATAAAGGTGAGTTAGTGTGATAGTCGTTTGTAATGGTAAGTAATTATCTCGGGAGTCGTATCCGCTATAAGCTGAAGATCATTGTGAACTAACTCCACGTGAAACAATCTTAATTTACTGCGCTTCTAGTTCAAGGAGAAGTGTAATTTTCTTCGTTTCAGAATAAACTAACATTATTAATCATACACGTTCAGACGGTTAAGCTATTTACCTCTGAGTTGGTAATCCAATCGAGCAATTAAACAGGTGAGTTCATTGTGCCGAAATCACTTCGGCATCAAGGACAATTTGTGAATTGGAATTTGCAACAAAAGGGTATCATATAAATGTTTCGTGTTCCTGCTTGAAATCGAATGGAGGATATATGCCTATATTTGATTTCACCCTTTTCACTTAATATTATGTTCGAAATTTTTTTGACTTAATTTTATATCTCACGTTAATCTTTCACCTTCTACGATTCTGTTAACGTTTCTCATTTAAAACAATTCTCCGTCTTGTTTTATTTTTTTAATAGTGTTTAACGAAAAATCTGTCGAATGAGCTTTTGCGTCACGAAACTTGAAAAGCTTTTTCTGTCTGTGAATTTTGATCAACGCAATTATTATTAGCTGACAACGTCAACTTCATCATGCGCTTTAGCTTCAACAAATATTAGTTGTAATATTTACCTACTGCTAAATAATAGAAAAAAAGAAACTCACATAAATTATGGTTTTTAAATTTACAAAAATTAACCAAAACTCGTTCAAATAAAGTATTTTTTTCCTAATCAATTGTATCACAACGTTTTTTTATTAGTCTAGGTAACTTTAGTGTTAAATTAATTACAAAAAACATGTTTATTCAGAATTTATTTTTTTATCTCTGTATTAACTGCAATTGAAATTGTTGAGATACAGTTTTAACAGTGTCTTACCTTTAGAAGTTAAGGGCACCCACTGTATTCACTGAGTTTTATCAACCAATCCCCAACATAAAAATTCTCACCGTGTTTTCCTGACAAACCATCGCACGGGAAAGTCGAAAAAGCTGACCTGCCGACTTGGAAATGATTTCGTGGAAATTGGGTAGGGAATTTCACAACAAGAAGTTTGTAACAAAGTCAGACAATTTCACGTAAACAACTAACTTGCTATTTTCTCTACCGTTGTATCATTTTCGCGCAGGGATAGTCAGAGAGAATGGAAAGTTACACTTTTCTCTCCTGGTGCACTCTCTCTTGTTTCATTCGCATTTATACATTGTATAATACATAAATTGAGTTTTATTCAGAACCGAAACATGACAAGACCAGATATTTTGTCTTTCCAGGATGTTGACGATTTATTATGAGCGGTTGGTAGCTGAGTGGACAAACGCGTCGGATTTCCACTCGAGCTTCGTGGGTTCGATTATTCTGCTAGATAAATCCTCTCTCATTGCACAAGGAACATTTTCTGCTTATTATGATGGTAGTTGGTTTTTTTTCATATATCTTTAGGTTATTCTTTAAAAAATCCATTAATTTCAACGTCACTATTTGTATAAAATAATTTTAAACCCAAAAAAAAAATTGTTTTGTCTTAAACTATACTTCCTTCCAGTTCTATAATTCAAACTGTCTTAATCAATGTTCTTCTCGTAAAGTCTTAAAAGGGCGAAACGGCTATAATAATAACAAAAAACCAAGCAAGACTTAATTGAGAATCCAAAAATATGTTTTTCGATTTTTGGTTATCATTTTCTTTTTCGTCTTGATTTTTCATATTTTACTGAATGTATGGAGATTTTTACTCTTTACTTAATTTTTTTATTGATTTTTATTTTGAATTAAGCAGTTTTTTTCTTATTTTTTTATATATTATATGCTGTATGCCAATATAGGTTTCATATGCATTGCAAAATCGCTACGTGTATCTCAAAATACAAATTATTAGTATTGATTTCTACAAACTAATCATAAATATTATATATTCCTGAAATGTATCCGTCTGTCCACTCTGCATGTCTAAACCATCTATAAGTTGGCTGAACACGCTTCGGCTTTGTAATATTATTGAATCTCCTCATTTGTATTTCGAGCATACGTGGTTTGACTAAACATACGAGTACGTCTCAGAGTAGATTCCGAATTTCATCAAATATTGCGGTTAACGCGAATTTAAAATTAATTATATCATTTCAATATTCAACAATGAAACAACACTAAAAACCATATGAGTTTGATTAACTTGATTTAAGAAAATGCAATATTATTGATAAAAATAGTTCTATTCTTTTTTTGCGACACTGAAAAGTCGGAGATGTAATTAATGAAATGGTTGATATCGATGGTAGCGAACCTGTCGGCCTTTCCAAGAGTCAAAATAAAAAAAAAAGAATTATATGTTTGAGAAGACGAATGAATGCGAATAAAGCAAAAAACATGTGCCAAGACAGAGTTGTGAGGTGATATATCTACTCTGCCTACCCCAACGGAGAAACTATTAGATGTTTAATTAATCAAACATAATATTGAACGCCTGAAATCGCTTAAAACGATAGAATTAAATGTACTAGAGTGCTCGACACGTTCCTGTATTCTATTGAAATTGGAAAACTGCAAAAAAAAATCTTCTAGTTTTTTAATTGTTATGGCGTTTTTATGTTCACGATTAGCCTTTGTTGGATTCAAAGCTGCGATAAAACACTGAATGAGTTTTCAGCTTTGCTGAATTTGAAAAATAGTGGACTGTAGACTGCTAAACTATACTACTTGATGGAAGTGTCTAATTGTAGGTTGTGGAAAGATTATATGGAATGAAGAAAAAATGGGAAACCATTCACTCACCGATAAAATTAAAGTTCTTGATTATTTAAAAAAATGTATGTTGTTAACGAAATGAATCACAAAAAAACACCACACTTAATTTGAGTATGCTTATTCACAAAAAACACATTTATTTTTATATAATTTCGAGATCAAACCGACAAACAAACCAAAAAACCCAAAAAGCAACACATTTTGTCACATCAAACTCTTCTGTTTGATTGTCAACTGTTTCAAACACGGTGTTGCTGAATACGGAAATCGAATATTGAAAAATGGTAAGATAGGTAGAAACGGATAAAAAACATGTAGGTAAGAACTAAACAAATTATCTCTTTTAAATCCAACAGCCTTTGATATCTAATATTACTTTTTATACTTTTTTTATGTGTATAAGGTATACTCAAAAAGTACATTGAAGTGTGCTGATTTCTATAATATGATATATATATATATATATTTTTTTTTATATATATATATATTTATATACATATATATATATATTTATATATATACATATATATATATATATATATATATATATATATATATATATATATATATATATATATATATATATATATATATATATATATATATATATATATATATATATATATATATATATAAATATATATATACATATATATTTATATTTATATATAAATAATTAACTGTTATTTTCTTTAAACTAAAGTTAATTATTTTATTATTTTGTCTTGACACTACAAACCGGTTGTACAAAAGATACGATTATTTTTTCAAGCGTCGTCGTTCTGGCTGAGTGAAACACCAATAAAAATGCAAATTCATATCGAAACTGAGAGGAAGACGAAAAAAGATGGGAAGGGAAGGAAGTTGAGGAATTTCTTGGGAATCCTGTCTCCTGGCTCTATTGTATTATTGCTGAACGGACTGGGACTGAGAGCTGACTGACTGGGGAGGGTGACCACTGTTCCGTCGTTCTTAGAGTAGAAAAAAAGGAAATTTATTCCATTTACTGATTGGTTGAATATATCAATCTACTTCTTTAATTATTTTCTGGAGTCTTTGGCTTCAGCAAATGAGTGGTTGATGGAATTAGTTTGTTGAACTCACTGGGAATAAATAATACGTTTTTTTTAAATAACATAAAAAGGCACTTGTAGTAATTGATATATTTTCTCATAGATACTATTAGTATTGCCCTGGTGAAATACCACCATTCAGAATAGATACGTTGCTTAAAATGGCTTTAGCCGTGTTTTATTACTAAATCTGAATAGCCAGGTACCTTCCAATCTTTCTCTTCCCATCTCCTTCCCCTGTCTTCTGTCTCACAACACACCCCAATTGGGAATGCGATAGTCTCACTGGCTCCAGGCGGTTAGGAGCAGTTGGGAGTCTTGTGCGTTATTGAATATAAAAAAATAGATCGGGTTAGAAATGTTCGATAAATCATTATATGCGTCTTGTCTTATTTTTTCACAGAATATTGAATCAAAATTGATTGAAAATTGAAAATGAGGGGTTGTAAATATAAACTATTGAAACTTCGAAAGCCTATTTTATAAAACGGTCGAGTGAAAGTTAAAAAACGTCACTGGACACTTGTTTTGGAACACATAATTTTTTAAAACATTTATTAGAGTATGTTTCTCGTTTATGGGGTGCGGCCAGTATTACCGGCCCTCCATCCTAGCAATCAAATTCTTAGACCTTACAAATTTTAGGATCCCATCAAAGATGTAAGCAAGTGCAAAAAAACATAAACCATAACCCTACCGTGAAAACCTCACAAGAGCCTCAACTATTTCTAACTCTCCAAAGCCAGTGGGACTATGACATCTCTAATAAGCGTATACTGTGAGGCTGAAGGGAGCGGCGAGGGGAAGAAGATGGGGGAAGAAGAAGGTGGGAAATCATCTGGCTATTCAGATCTATTCAATCAACACGGCTGTTGCCATTTCAACATTTCGTTTCTGAATGGTAGCTTTTTACTAAAGCGATACTTACAGTATCTACCACTCTGGAATATGCCACAAATATGATTATTTGATTAGATAATATTATTTTACATTGATTTAATGTGAAATAACACTCATTTATTCACAAAAACAAAAATTACCACACTGGGTCAGAACTCGCGACTTCTGGAATCGTAGTCAAAGATTTCAGCCGCTTGACCACGGTGGTTGTCATATTCACAAAATTCCTTAAAAAATCTTCAGTCGGGGATCCAAAAAAGTTCTTAAATTTTCAATTGAATCTAATTGGTTGTTTGGTGATAATTCAGAAAAATGGCGCTATTTAAATTATGTTAGTATAATTATCATCGTATAATGATTCGGTCACTAGTGCGTTAAGTGTTAAGAAAAATCAAACCTAATTCCGGTAGGTATTGTACAAAGATTGATAATTAAAATTTTATTGAAAAAACCTTCAGACTACCCAACGGATCGCCTATTTGAAAAATTTCAAGTACCTACATTTAAAGACCTTTACATTAAAAAAAAATATATATTTCAAATCATTAAAGAAAAAGACAAATACCATTTTTTAACTGAAAACTGAACTCGACTTAAATATATTTTTCCATGCCCAAAATTAAATAGTTCATTTGCTCAACTTCATTATACTTACTAAGGGCGATCTTTTCTCAATCGACTATCAGAAGAAATCAGAAACATTAATGGTAAAACCTAACTATTTAACTCTATCAAGAAATATTTTAAAAACATTCTCCACAATAAGAATGTTTCCAATTGAATTGAATGAATGTCTCTTTATATCGCATTTACTAACAATATGTACCATAGGATATTTTTTAATCAATAATAATTAATGAACACTCCTCTTCCGTACAAAAGCTTATGCTTCTAATGGAAGAGTACTATATTATATTTGAAAAAAAATGACATTGTTTGGTTGTAATTAATATGTGAAATAAAAAAGACACTTATAAACTTTAGTGATTTTATCTTTTAGAATAACACTAACTTCTCAAACACGCCACGTAGTATTCGGTATTTGAACACACCTTAAGAACTTCTTCATTTCAAAATACTTTTTTTTTCGTTTTTCTAAATATATCATTTTTTCGTCATTTTTTTTTTCCTTCACGTAAATTATTTTTTTCCAAAATATGTTTTATATATTTACAGCCTTATTTACATATATTTTTTTTAATTCTGTCTTATGTAAGACAAGCATAATCTAATAACGCAATTAATTAATCATTGCTCAAAACTTTTTTTATAAGTTCATCAATTTTTATTATTTCCTAAACATGTAATTCTTGTTTAAAATAAATGAAAAAATAACTTTGTATTAGAACACAGATATTATTTTATTTTTTTATGATCGACAGGATTCGATTACCTTAAGCATCGTCGGGGTAAGAAAGTAAACTATTACAAATTATTTTTTCATTTAATTTATTTAAATACGTCTATCACAAAGTAATAATTATTTATTAATTATCTTCACTATTATTCATATTAGCCTCATGGGCGTGTATTCAAAATACATAAATAACATAGATGTAAAACATTGCTTCGTAAAAACATCTTCTAACATTTTTTTCTTGTATTTCTGAAAGACATTGATTTGAATGCTATTTTCACGCGGCATCAATTCAATATAAAATCATCCGCATTGACACCCTCGTATCACACCTCACCCCGCTTTATAGCAGTCAGCAACGGCGGGAAGAACTCGTTTAGCACCGGAGGGTGAGCCCCCCCCAGCTCCAACCCCTCCATCGCCTCCCGGCGGGATAACAAAGGATGGTTCGGCTGCCTAAGTTACCCTTATTGTTTCGATATCACTGCAGTAAATTTACCCCTACGAGGCGGTGCGGGCGGCGGGGAGGGGGTGTGAGTAACAACCTAACTATCACTTAGTGTGTGACAAAGAGAACTATTTATTTGATAGCCTTATGCTAGTGTGACATTGACGGCAGTTCGATCTTACGTTACAACATGTTGTCGTGATTTTTTAAACGAATTTGATCAAATCTTGACTTAAAAAGAATTATTTCATGTTTAGATGCTAAACCATTACCCGTAGTGCGAGATATTGTGTATATACTAAATAAATTTTTAAATAATCATCAAAAAAAATTTTTTTCTTAAGGATATTAAAAATCTAATCTATCTTCAAAGCAATGTTATATAAAAAAAAAATGCTTAGATATTTAATATCATCATTGTTAAGCTTCATTTTTTTCATAATGTTAATAAAAACGAACCACGTAGATATTTAAGCGAAAACCAGACAAAGACACGAGTGAAATTCAACATAATAGCTCTTTATACCTAACCTAACCATCTCGACGTTTCTCAACAGAGATAGGTAAGTATGAAGGGTGGAATGACAAAAATCTCTTTCTGTATCTTACCTAATCTAACGTAATCTAGCCTAGCTTTTAATAAAAATATATAGTATCTGTACATTTTTCTATCGAACATTTTTATGATTATTGAAAACAATTACAGTTAAATAATATCAGTCATTGGATCCAAAGCAGCGATAAAAGACCTAATGTGTTTTCAGCTTCAGATTAATTTGGAAAATATTGGACTATAAAACGATAAACTATATTTTTTGATGAAAGTGTCTAATTATGGATTTGGATAGATTATTGGGATGAGGGGAAAATGGGAAACCATTCACTCACCGATGTAGTTGATGTGGAAGTTCTTGATTTTTCTTACATAGTTATATTGCTAGCAAAACAAATCATAACAAAACACCAAACATAATTTTATATAACTCGGAGAAAAACAACAAACCGACGAGCAAGCGAGAGACCAACGAAAAACACGAAACACGTTTTTTCACGTAAATCGTATTTTTCGGTTGTCACTTGTTTCGGACACCATGTCGTTCCATACAGAATTCGATATTGCAAAATAGTTGGATAAGGTAGAAACTGGATGAAAAACATGAAAAAATCCAACAAATTACATGTAAATTCGTTTAGACCAGAAGAAAAAAATTTTAGGGTGTCTTAAGCTCGGCGCATGCGTCATGGCTTTTTCCGCTGCGGCCCCACAGTGAAGTTTTCAAAAATATTCAGAGATTTTGTTATTAAATTTCAATAGCCAGAAAATTTGAGTTTGTACAAGTTTTTAATAATATTTATTATATACAGAAGTCCTAACCGCTCTCAACTGTCTAAAGGCAGTGAGACTATGGCACCCCCAATTTGGGTATTTTGTGAAGCTGAAGGTAGCGGGAAAGGGAAGGGGAAAGAGAAGGGGAAGGAGAAAGGGAAGGAGAATGGGAAGAGGATGGCTGGAAAGTACCTGACTATTCAAATCTGGTCACCAAACACGGCTGAAGCCATTTCAAGCAACGTTTTGATTCTGAATGGTGCTCCTTAACCAGGGCGATAATAAGAGTATCTACCACTCAGGAACATGCCGCAACTATACTTATTATTATTTTATATCAATTAAATGTGTTATGACACATATTAATTTAACAAAAATTATTGGCGCACGCTGGGTTAGAACCCGCGATTTTTGGTTTCGTAGTCGAGCGTCTTATCACTTGACCATTGAGGCCTTCAATTCAGGGGTATCCACTTCGTAATCATATGAGTTTCGCTTTTTTTTCAATTTACTTTCGCTCGATATCTCTAAAATTTGCCCCGATTCGACTATTTATGCAGCAACAACTCTCACCGAATTGCCGACGGCCTTTTAGCAGATGTCAATATGTTTAAATTTGCCGACAAATGGTCCAATAAAACGAAAATCAAATACGGCCGTAGTGGGCCAATCCCCTTACCGAGATCTCGCTCCCGCCTGATCTGCGCGGATGCTGTACAACGGCGCAGAAAATTTATTTTATTACTCCATCGCCGGTAGGTCGCGCCATTCTCTTCTTTCACTATCGCGAGATCAAACTGCGAATGGACCGGTAACGATGAGACATGTCTACGACGTGTGCGAGCAATAAACTGAACGCGGCAATAAACCCTGTTCATCCACTATTTGATTTCCTTCTGTTTATAGAATGTATTCCGCTTTGAAATGTAGGCTTTTCCTCGCTCTTTATCGTCTACCAATTCAAAATGTTAGTGACGACCTCCGCGGTCGAGCGGTTGGGATCCCCGACTACGAATCCAATTGTTGCGGGTTTGAATCCCGGCGTGTGCAAATACATTTGTTTAATAATATGCCGCAAATTTGTAAAAATTAACATATTTACATATTCCTCAATCATCACAATACTAATTATGAGTATACTTACAGAGAATACCGCACTAGAGTCACAACTGCTCCCACTCGTCTAAAGCCAGTGAGACTATGGTATCCCCAATCGGGGTATGCTTTGAGGCTGAAGGAAGTGGGGAGGGAAAGGAGGCTATTCAGATCTGGTCACAAACGGCTAAAACCATTTTAAAAAGCAACTTTTAGATTCAGAATGGTGGTTTTCACCAGGGCGATACTTACGAGTATTTACAACTCACGTGTCGCAAATACACTTTATATTATTTTATATGAATTAAATGTGTTATGACGCATGTAAATTAAATAAAGGTTATTTGCGCAATTCGGGTTTGAACCCGCGACTTTTGGATTCGTAGTCGAGCGTCTTACCACTCGACCATGGAGGTCGACTTATTGTATCGTTTACTGTCATATCTCGTCATGTTAATATTATTTTGTTATACCAACTCTAGACGAGATCAATTTCAAGGATTTGATTCACTTGATTATGTTTTGTCTTTCTTTGGCGTTTTAGTTGGTTACTTCGACAGTTGGTTTTCCCCGAATAACACTCTTTCATTACACACTCTTCAGTGAGCGTCGCCTTTCAATAGTTAAAGATCCAATACCGATTTGCTACCGGTTCGTTTCGGTATCAGTAAATCGGCCCGTTACCAGTTCGGCGGGTAAACCGAGCAGCGCCCGCGGGAGATAGCACGACTAACAAAACCGGAACGAGTGTGTCAACCATTTGTTTTCGCAAACGGAACAAGCAAACCGGAACGGAGTGGAAACGGCTCGCTAGCGCCGCAGGACCAGAGGTCCTAGAACAAAGGAGGTGCAAAACAGTGGTGAAATTATTTTAGCGTGTAATTCTGATGCAGCGAGGATGAGGTGGATTAAACTTGCAGATTTAGGGTTGATTCGTATTGATTACAATCAATAGAATGTTTGGTGGAAAGGTAGGGTTAAAACCTTGGAGTAAAAATGTATTTGGAGATGTACCTTTGCGAAACAGTGTAGCCAGTAGTGTTGACTTTATACTGACTCGATAGAAAAAGACAAATATTAATTAAAGAATGTTGGATAGCCTATTAGTTACCGCCCACGTAGAATTCGGACATTTTTAAACACATTATCAATACACCATAAAAATGATTTTTGAAGTCAAAATATCATACACAAACACTAATAACATAAGGTTTGCCTGAATAATTATAAAAGCTTTTTGTTGATTTTGTGTGTTTATATCAATAAAATGTGAGAATTCTAAAGTTCGGTCAAAAATATTTTAAACTGTTGAAATACCTCTGAAAAATTGTGCATTTTAATCTTTGTTTGGTCTTATTTGAACATTCACGCATAGCACATATCACCATTATGTTTGATTTGTTTGTATAACCACTGCATTTTTTTTATCAACACAAATATAGGAAATAACCTCGAAATCCGTCGACGTAAATTATGCGACTCAGTGATGAGAAGTTAGCGCAGACGGAGAACATTCTTACATACTTAGAAGTGTTGCAATATTATGTGAGGACTTTTCTTGTCTCTTTCTCTCTCATTTTAAACGACGTAAAAACCCGGAGAAAGTGATTCATCGTATGTTTGTATATGTTGGGTAAAAATGTTTAGCTCTCTTTTCAAATATATTCTTACTCCAAGGTTAAAAAAATTGAGTTCCGTTCCATCTGCTAGGAACCTAACATGATATCGACGATAGTATTTTTTTATAATTAAAAAAAAAACACACACAAACACAAACATTCCCGGGTTACGAATAACCTGAAAATATTTGAAAAACTTCTACTGTCATCATAAGAAGCGGAAAATGTTGTTTGTATAATGATGGAGGACTCCGACGCGTTTGTCCACTCAGCTACCGGCCGGCCATATTACTTGGCTTATTTATATATCGCCATTTATGTGAAATATCACCACGAAGGTGCTCCTTACAAATTGTAAAATATTAAAATAAAATTACACTTTGTTTTAAACCACGCATTTATTATGTCTTAACGCTAACCGGTTAAACATAAATCAAGCTTCGTCAGGGCATATATATATATTTTTTTTTATTATACACGCCTTAATGGACTTTTAAAGTGATTGGTTCTTATATATGAAGTATGACTATTTAATATTTAAAGTATCAAGTACAGTAAGTATATGAAGTATCAAGTACCAAACGGATAATAGGCATCTCTTCAGTACAGGTGCCAATAATTCATTTATTTTGGTTCTACCTTGTATAATATTATTCATTTGCTTTTTGTTTTTTATTAATTTACTTTTGCATTTTTCACAAACTTTTACTTGATTACCTACTGCTGTTAAATATTCTAATTAAATAAACACTTGTAAATGTTTGCTTTGGGACCTGTTATATTTACATAAATAAAATAAAATTATGAAACAATTGTAAAATAAGCTAACCGGTGCATTTTTATAAGGCTTTCCTACCCATAAATAAATATGTTTGCCAATGAGTATTAAAGTATACTAGTTTTCAAGCATAGGTAATGTTATTTCACATTTTTACATCACATCTCTTGTCATACACGTCAATATCAAACTATAAGTTTAATTTAGTACAGTTGTTGTTATTTGATAAACTAATCTAAACTAATAGTTGGACCTATTACTTAATATTATTTATTTCCTTTCTTTTACAATATTTTTCAACATGTTATTAGTTATTTTTGTATCTGCTATTCAATAGTCTTTTTTATTTTTTCTATTTTAACACAATTCTTGCACTAATGAGGTTACTGTTTTGAAAAAAATAAAATATATTAAAATGTTTGTAAAAGCCTAAAACGGGCGTAAATAAATAAATAAGTAAATATTATTTTTTTGATTATCTTAATATTGCTTTTGAAAACTGTACTACTTTGAATCACTTTTCATACCATACTCAATCAGCGTTTCTTACAATCATAAAAGTTTATCGTTCTTCCTTCGTTCGCTGTATTTTCATTTCCTTTTCTAGTTCGCGAAAAGATTTTTTTCTTTTCTTGAAATGTAGCAACTCGTCGTCCAGATATCTTTCACCATTGCTGGGGATGTAAGACCATTTGCCAGGCGAGCTAAATGGAAGTGAAATATTTTTCAGCTCGTAATGATGCTCTTTTAAAACATGTTGCCCGCGGCGCTATTATTCCCCTTTCAAAAGATACACATGTTAGCTTGCCGTGCCTTGCACATTGCCTCTTGCCCATGCCCGCAGCCTCTGTAAGGCAGAAGGAAAAAATAAATATATTGATTACTTTTACTATATTAATAATAATAACAATAAACTTATATGGCGCAGTTTTGTGATATTTCACCTCAAGTGCACTTCATACTAAATTAATTATGCTAATAAGACTAACTAACAAGGAGAAAATAACACACAAAATGTAAACAAATTAAAACTATCTAAAATCATGATCGTTATCATAAATCATGAGAAAAAATGGTTCAGATATGGGTAAATGTGTACATCAACAGATTTAAAAAAAAAACAATTTCCCAGAAGCTAAGGGTATAATCCAGATGAAACGCATGAATTTGTATTCGTCAAATCAAAGAAAAGGAAATTAGATTGAGTACAGTTAGTATGTTGGTACTTAAAAACATTAATATTCAAGTATTATAAGTAAACAATTCTAAAGATGCAAATAGTGTAACTATAACTAGTAACAAAAGAACAATAAATATTTTATGACAATGAGTATATGGTTTCAGTAGACAGTAAGGGCATTGAGTTTAAAGGATACAAGTAAGGAGAAAACCGAAACAAAGCAAATTAAGGACGTTCTTAAAGAAATAAAATTTTTATAAGTTACGTTTTGTATGTAGGATTTTTAAAAAATTTGGTAGAAAGGGACGCTGAGATGGTTTGGGCATGTAGAGTGAATGGACGAAGAAAGGAGTGCGAAAAGAATATATGATGCGAATGTGAATGGAAGAAGAAGTCGAGGACGCCCGAGAAAGACATGGCACGATCAAGTAAATAAAGTACTTGAATCGGGTCATGTGAAGAGTCAGAATAACAGAAGAGTATGTAAGAGACGATGTATGAATGCGAATGAAGCAAGGAGTATGTGCCAAGACAGAGTTGAATGGCGGTCCGTCCTTTCTGCCTACCCCTGTTGGAAGACGGCGTGATGGTTAGTTAGTTTAGACCCGTTTGAACTCTAGGTTCGATAGCTTCTGTATGTTGGCAAGTACTACTGTACTACTATATTTAGTAATAAATGTTTCTTTCAAACTTACGAATTAGGATCCGTACTGCCTTCCTTCAAAATAACTCTATTCTAATATTGTACCCTAATCAGCTAAAACTGAATAGGGGATGAATGACAATTCAAACGGGAGAGTGATTGATTTCGCTTAACTCAAAACATTTCATCTCAAAGTTTCTTCAAAACAATCATATTTGTCGTAATAAAAAAGTTTTCGATTAAGTCAAGTATTATTAACGTCATTTTGGTTAGGTTCTTTTATGACGAATCCGGAGTTCTGCCAAAAAAATATTTTGACAAATCTTCATATCTTAAACTTTTCCGTTATTTAAAACCATTCTTTTAAACTCTTTGAAATATTCAACCTATGTTCAGTTTGATTTCTTAAAACGAAGTTTTGAAGATTTGTTTAATAAATACTTAGCCAACTCACAGCTTTCGGATAAAAAATTACCCTGTTTTATCCGTGGTATGTTAAAAACAATGTTTAAAATCGATATTGAGTCTAAATCAGACTTCCTTATTAGCAAATGTTTTTAAAGTTTTCAAACAAATTTATAACACTTTGCTTACGTCAAATGACATCAGTGCTTCACTGCTGTCTTGCGTTAAGTCATTTGGACCAAAATGTTCACAAAAACTTCACTTTCCGCTTTTTGCTAGTAGTTTCGTTTTTATTTGAATTTCATTAATGCTTGTTTCCAATTTGTTCATCAGTCATATATTAAAACTGTTGTTTTTTTTCAGGTCAGTAAATCCACTTTTTGGTATTTCTGCAAGCTGGGGGCTTCATTTGAGTACGTTTTGTGAGTAATTAGTTTTTCTTTTCCATATATAAATTCACTGAATTGCATCATTTATCGTTGCAAACGTTAATGGTTTCACAAGCAGCAATATTAAGTTGAAACTTTTATATGAGCAATTCATGTGTGGAGTTTTGCTCTCTGCTGCAATTTTTTCGTATACTAATATGAGAACAATTTGATATTGCTTTTGTATGTATGTTAGATGGGTAAAATAGTATTTTTCAAATAGAATTTAAAAAATGAACTTTCGAAAGATTTTTTTATTCTCTCGTCAAGCAAAATAATTTAAAAAAAAATGTTTCAAAATGTTCACACTTCGAAATTCAGACGATTATTATTTTTTTATTTACTTCGTGTTTTACTAAGTTTTTTTTTACCAGAACACGATAAAAAGAGTAAAAACACGAAGAAAAAAGGTTAAAGGCTTTCTAATACAGAAACAAATTGAAGATTTATAAAAAAGTATCTACGAGACTTAAAAAATATATTTTGACTTAAATTTGAAAGATAGCTACTACAATTTTGTTAGTCTCTCTTAAAACCCTTAGTTCTAATTAATCGCTTCTTTGACAGAATTCGAAAAACATTTAAACATATAATTTATTATTCACAGCGTTCTTTATTTGGCCAAATGTAAGGATCGTAATGAAAATATCTTTTTAGCGGTATTGACATCGATTTGGTGTTTTAAATATTCTGCTTTTATCTATGAATTTTACAGTAGTTCATACATTTTGCTTTTAGAATACGCTCTTAATACATTTCTTTTTAAATTTTGTAGGGATATATTTTGAGCTGTTAAATGGCACTAGACGCCCTTTCAATGTGATTTATTATTTTTTCTCTGTTTTCTAATACACAGCCAACATTAGTTAATTATAAATAATTTTTCAAAATATATATATTTTATGTTTTCAAACAACGGCTCAGTCAAAGATTCTGAAACACACGAGAAGAATTAATCTTTTTTTCCACCCACAATAAGGATTCGGGTGTAGAAAAGCCTGATACAGGAACTTTTCTAGTTTAACTCCATAAAACTATCGCTTTTTGATCTTTAACCTCTGAAAACCTATTAGCGATAGGCACTTCTTTAAGTTGGATTCTTAAATTAAGCAAATTGACAAAACTTCATAATACTATTTTTTAAAGTTGATTACTTAAAAAAATGAACACATAAGCAATACATAAAGTACTTAATTATTTCTGTATCGACTTCTTAAATAGCGCTGGTTCTAGATAGATAATATATTTTACCACAAAAATTTATTTTAATTTTTTTGCAATCTTACTTATTATGTTTTTTTCTCTTTTATTTTCATCTTTGTAAATTCATTTTTACCCATTTTTTTGACATCGTCATATTCCAATGATTAGCGCCATTTTTTTTAATTTGAAGGGTTCCCGTTCAACGTCGATTGTCGGTCCGCTTCAGCTTTTGAACAAATTGTGTTCAATAGCGTAATGGTCATGTTGTTATGCTTGGCGACTGATCACATTTTTTTCAAAAGCTGAAACGGGCCTAGAATCGACGTTAAATGGGGACCGTTAAAGTGTAAAAAAAAAAACGAAATGGCGTTAATCGTAGAATTGTAACGGTGTTAAGTGTGACAAAGTTTAAAACAACATACTAAATATATTTTGTGGAACAAATCTATCGTGTTCCCGTGCTGGGCATTGGAACCGAAGGGATCAATGACCCTAGCCCTTCTAAGCGACATACGTTTCAATACCAGCAGAACAAACACAAAGTTTCCATTCTACGTAAAGTATGTTCTAAACACTGCAAAACAGATTAAAACTTAAATTTTTTTATGAATTTAATCTTACATCAACATTTTTAATATGAATGCCCTTTTTTATTTAATTGTGTCTCTAAGACACTTACTTCTTACTCAAGAGTAAGCGATTAAAAAAAACGATTTCACAAAAAGGATTTAACTGCTACATTACAAAGGTAATGTGTCCACTTCAATTGAACACTGCCTGTGGAAAGGATGCGAAGCCTGAACACTGAAGCCAGGTTACATCACCCCACACTAAAAATGACCCCGCATAAACCTCTCTGCTTTACATCAAATCTCCACGGCGCCCTTTTTAAGCGGATATTTAAAGGTTCTATCGATTCGGTTACAATTGCTTCTCGGCGAATGTCTTATTCTATTTCCGCATCCGGATCCATTCGCAGGAAATGGAAGGTAGCCTGGTCTCGCGAGGGGGGAAGCCCTTAAGGTTCTGTTCCTAGCTTTTTTGAACCTTTAGATGGTTCCATCGAAAGGTGAAAGATTGTGTTTTTATTTTTTTATTTAAGTAATGGAAATCAAATATCGTAATTTAAATTGAAACGAGTTTGAGATTAGGGTTTTCTGGCTCGTTATTTACGATTACATAGATATTTAACAAAATTAACAAAGGATTGAAAATATTTGAAAGTGCTAGTCAAAACAGCAGGCACCAAAGATTTTTGTAAAGCGCTTGAAAAATATATCACGTAAAAAGCTTATCTTCTGGATTTTCGCTATTTCTTATATTTCACCTATATAATAATGGACCGTGTAAAACTTTTCCCTTTAATATTGGAAAGCTAAGTGATATTCTTCCTATAGGTTTTTTATGAGCGCTTTGATGAAAACTCGTTCGGAGATAACTATTGCAAATATTGTGATAGACAACTACACATGGTGGTTTAATGTTTTTAAAGATCTATGTAACGTAAATCACTTATCTTTTGGACAATAACGTTTGCTTACTATCGTTTGTTTATTATTGAATGGCTATTGATAGAAAAACTGAATGTTTCACTACATTGGGAAACGTGTTTTTGGATTAGCTTGAAAAAAACTACCGTATCAGCTGAAAATTCTGAAAAAATAATATATTTTCATAAAAATTGACAATATTGATGCATTTTTTTATATAATTCAATTGAATTAAATTTAATATTATTATTATTGAGTTCTGCTATTTTAAGTTTTTTTATTTTTGTTTTTAGTGACAGCTGTTTCGGCGTTTAAGGCCATTGTCAAACTGTGTCACACAGTTTGACAATGGCCTTCAACGCCGAAACAGCTGTCACTAAAAAAACAAAAATAAAAAACTTAAGATAGCAGAACTCAATAATATTAAATTTAATTCAATTGAATTATATAAAAATTAAAATGGAGTTCTACAAATTGAACAGAAAAACTAAAAATATTGATGCACTTTTAAGCAAATTTAAATCTTGACCAATCTGAACCTTTGTATTAAGATATTTTCTTTTGCGAGTACATCCGTACGAGTGTAAACTTTTTAAAAATAGTAACTGTGGTAAAAAAAATATCAAATTGAAAAATAATCTTTTCAAATACAGACAAGCAGTTAAGTAAGTACCAAAATACAATAAATTGAGTGAAATTTAACTGTCAGCTCTTTAATTTTAATTGCTGTTTCAGATTACACTGAAAGCCATGTTAAACTAGTAATATTATATATTGATATCTGCTTATTTAAGTAATGTTCTAAAAACTGATTTGTGTACATTGTACAACCCAAATATGCTGATATTTAATTAAAATACGAAACAGAAAGTATGATTATTAATTAAAAACGGAAATTCTCAACCTTAGCACGCATACATTGCCCACATATAAGCAGATTAAGCCATGAATATTTGTGGAAGAGCAAACTAATGTAGCATGAGAATCCATTATACTCGTTTATACAGTGTGCGTTATATTATTAAATTCCGCCTGATTATCTAAGGTAATTAATTGTATGCATCCAGATCAT
The DNA here is from genome assembly GCA_022651775.1 of Drusus annulatus. NCBI lineage: Eukaryota > Metazoa > Arthropoda > Insecta > Trichoptera > Limnephilidae > Drusus > Drusus annulatus. Next base: position 126,570 of record JAGWCC010000610.1, read on the forward strand.
TATGATACGCTCAGCCAATTGACTGGATAATTTGACTTTGGATCGTTAAGTTTATCCGCGCACTTCCAAGCAAATATTTATGGGAATTTATCGGATATTGTGTGGATATCAACTAATATGTTAGTTAAAAACACAGTAGGTATTTTTCACGTATATTGCTGTAAAATATTTATGAAGGTAGGTAGGTAGTTCTGCTGTATTTATTTTTTGTCTTAATCTAATGATGGCTTTTCTTGCATTTTAACTAAATCTTAAGTTTACGATTGTGAAGTATTTTATTCAACTGATATTTAGCCTTAGTAGAGCTTGAGACAATGCGAAACATATAAATATAAATTGAGTGGTATATTAAGGGTCAACTCTCAGAAAAAGACGCTTTTTGGCTTTCTAGTACAAGCAATACTACAAATGATTTATATATATGGGTGGTTAGAAAATGCCTGAGGTTTCCAGTGAATACAATTATTAAACAATAATCTTTGAATTTTTTTATGAAATGCATACTTTATGTTATGTAAAACGTTTTCTTGGTTTTTGAGATGCATATTCTACTGACATTTTAGTTTGTTTTTCATAGAATTTATAAGATTACAGCTTTAAAAAATTATCCACGCGAAACCTTATACAATTTCTAAACTACCTATTAAAAATTTACAGATACAATATTTACAGTATAACTTGTATTAGGATGCTGTAAAATGATGTTAAGAGCCATTTTTGGGTGATGAGGCCTTTTAAATTATGTATAAAAAGCATACTAGAATTTTAGGTAAAACGTTCAAAAAGGCCTTAACATTTAAGAATATTTTTCATTAAATTTAAAGGATAACAGTTGTGTTGTATTCACTGGAAACCTCAGACATTTTTCTAACTACCCGTAGAATTTTTTAAAGATACATCATTTGTAGGATTTCTTGTATGAGAATGCTAGAAAGTAATGTTTAGTATCATTTTTGAGTGCTGACCCTTAACAGGATTTTTTTCCTCTTTATTTTATTATGAGACGCCACCAAGTATTTGTTTTCTTCGATAAAAAGTATTAAATGACCATTTATTGTTTATAAAATAATTAAATTTTGGTTCGCCATACATTGGTTCAATTAGTTATCATTAAAAAAATAATTTAAACCCAGAGCTTTTCAGGGTGGAAGATACTATCAGTATCGCCTTGGTAAAAAAACCACCACTCAAAATTGATACGTTGCTTGAAATGACGCGAGTCGCGTTCAGTCACCCGATCTTAATAGCCAGGTCCTTCTTAACTTTCCTCTTTCCCATCTCCTTACCCTTTCTCATCTCCTTTACCTTCAACATCACAACTAACCCCGATTTGGGTTGCTATAGAACCTTTGACTTTGGACGGTTCAAACTCTTGTGTGTCGTAAAAAATCTTTTTAAAATTTTTGAAAATGAATTTGTTGATAATCACAGAAAACTTGTCACAATCGATGAAAATATCGAATACCTACGCATGTAAAAAACATTTTGGATAATAATATCTCAAAAATCAATTTAAATTATTTGATTGTGTTGACTTTCCCGGAATGAGTTGATTCGGGAATATTATATCAACTTATAAATAATCCAAATTGATTGGAACAAATACGGAAATAGCGATTTGTTTTTTGCAATTTAATACATAATACAAATAAATTAAAATTTTGTGACATTTATCAATAGTACAATTCTAAAAATTAATCAAGTTTCATATTTCTCATCCATGATCCGATACTTGTTGGTAGGAAATGATTCCCCTGGCCCCAAGTTGGTTACAAATTGCACATTGTGCATCCTGATTAGCTCCTTCAATATTGTTTAAGTGCATTATGCGCTATGTGCAGCCAAATGCAATCCTGCAGCCCGTACTGCTCTATAATACCACAACTGTATAACACTGCAACAGTAGCCGGTTCAGCTTCTGGTCAATGCATTTCCGAAGTTGCATTGTGACAGTTAATTGGGTTATGCTGTAAATTGTCCCCAAACAGATATTATTCAAATAATAATTTTCATAAATTTAACAGCAGTAAAATCATATCTTTATTCCAAGCGGTGATTTTTGCATTGCAATATTTTCACTGATTTTTTTTCTGATCATAAAGTCGATGCATCTATTTTAGGCTTACAGCATCAATTCTATCGTGAGATATGCGGCTCTGAATGATCAATCCAACTGTCAAAATACGATAGGGTTTTTTGGTTATTCAAATTTAAAAAATATTTCCGAAAAAAATATGTTAAAAGTCCAAACCGCTCCCGATCGTCTGGAGTTAGTGAAACTATGGAATCTGTGATTGGTGTATATTGTGAGGTTGAATGTTGTGGGGAGGGGAAAACATGGGAAAGAGGAAGGTTGTGAAGTACCTGGCTATTCAGATCTGGTCACCAAACACGGCTTTATCATTTCAGGTAACGTTTTGATTCTAAGTGGTGGTTTTCACCAGGGCGATATTTAAAAATATCTACCACCCCGAAACGGGCCGTAAATACGTATACAAAGAAAAATCATAAGAATTACATGTCAAATGTAACATAATTATTAAATAAAATTTATTTCCGCATGCCGGGACTTTAACCCGTTACCTTTAGATTCTCAGTCGAGCGTCTTTACATCGGAGCCCAAACGGAAATTAATTAATGAAATATTAATCTAAGAGATTTTTTTAAGAAGCTTCTAATATATATTCGTATTTTTTTTTATGATTGTACGATAATCAGTTTTTAAAATTAACACTGTTGAATAAATCAGTCAATAGCTTAGAACGTGTTTCACTGGAACAGGCCAAAGGTCGCGGGTTCAAGCCCGACGTGCGCCAATAACTTTTATTCAATTAAAATGTCCAACACATTTTGATTTATTTAAAAATAATAAAATAGTATGTTTGCGGCACGTTCCAGAGTGGTAGATACTCAGCCATTATATTGAAAAAATGAATCAATGCATCGTATTTAATTGACATGAGTTATTTCACATTTAAAATAATATACTTTATATTTGCGGCACATTCCAGAGTTGTAGATACTCTAAGTATCGCCCTGGTGAAAGACCTCTATTCAGAATCGACACGTTTCTTGAAATGGCTTTAGCCGTGTTTGGTGACCAGATCTGAATAGCCAGGTACTTTCCAACCTTCCTCTTCCCCATCTCCTTCCCCTCCTCACTACCTTCAGCCTCACAACATACCCCGATTAGGGATGCCATAGTCTCACTGGCGGTATTTACTGTAAAAAAAAAGAAAAAGGCCAATAGATTTTTGGCGAAAATCGACACACATCTTCATTTTATTGATGATTTTAATGAGATTGAGATAAATGCCAGTACTGAATTCAATACAAAACTACCATCCCACTATTTTTAGATTAGACCTCAGACTGGTTGGCAAATAGCAAGCTTTTCACTAACGATTTCTTTCAACCGCCTATCTCGCTATCTCCAAAGCTCGTATGCAATAAAACATAAGCCCGGCCTATGTCGCTGTACCCGCTTTAATAAGCCGTTTAGCCCGGGCCAGCGAGCCGCGCCGCTGCGCGACCATTCTAATCGCCGGCCGCTCCACGGACTGTATCTGCCGAGGCGGGTGGAATGGGACACGGCCCGATTCAATAACCCCACGATATATTGTTGAAAGGGGTTTATATTATTAATGTCTTGAATCGCATCTGCGGGAACAGGGTGAGAGGATTTTTTTTGATCTTTGGATGGAAGCTAAGAAAATGTAAAATTTTGAGATTAATCTATGTAGCAAGAAATAATTTCCGTAGTAAGAACTTTCCACCTTGCGTATTGATTGAATATGTTTTGTTAAGGCGTCTATTAGGAGCAATGTTTATTACCAATGAAATCACATTATTAAACGCATTGCCTAGGAAAAAAAATATCTGAAAAGCACCGCTTGCTTCACTACAAATACCTACCAATTAATTAAATGGTATGTAAAAACGAAAAATTCAGAAATCTTTGATAATGTACATACTTCGGAATGTAGATACAAGAAGGCTATAATATCATATATCTTTAATCAATAATCTTTTTATGTATTCAAACACTATTTTTCACTACTCTACAACTATTCCTTCTTTTGTTTGTGCATATAATTATCATTTTTTTTCACTCTGAATTGCAAACCTTTTAATGTAAAAGCCCTCTCGGACGTGTATAATAAAAATTTATCATCTTTTTACCTTTTAGAAAATCCCGTACAGCCTTATTAACATCAGAGCAAGAATATATATGAAGAAAGAGCTAAACATTTTTACCCATACCACCAATTTACGGTATATCAATTTCTCTCAATTTTTACGTCGTAAACCGTGAAAGAGAAAGAGATAAGTCGAGTTCTCACACAATATAGCTCCGTTTTTAGGTATGTAATAATAATAATAATATTTGGATAATTTGTAAAGCGCCGTTTTTGTGAAAAATCACCTCAAGGGCGCTGTGCGATGTAAGCATGTTCTTCGTCTCCCGCGTCTCCGGTGACTCCACCCACTACGTTTTATTATGCGACATAGCAGGACAGAACTCAACCGTTTTTTAGGTTATATCCTACATTTTTGTTTATAACATACTGTAAAAAAGTGGTTATACAAATAAACGCCACATTATGTCGATATGTGCTATGAATGGATGTATAAATACCCTAGCCCTAGCCCTAGTTACGCCCCAGTTAGGTAAAAATCATTATAACTGACTACACTAGCGCTCCCTCCTGGTATATTATTGCTCTGAGGTATTCCCTCTTAGGAAAGATTTGGAAAATGATTTTTTTTTTATTTCTTTTTTTTTTTCGCGTTTTAATTGAAGCGCTTTCACTTCTTCATAATAATAACAAGAACTGAATTTTTCAAACCACTCTGTACTGTAAAATACATAATAACCCTATATAATCCAAAATCTTGACAATATGTCACATTCCAAGCGTCACGCCCTTGGAGCGCCTCCTTATCTGCCCCACGCCGCCCGCCTGTGTGCGTTGGACTGTGAACTCATGTTCCCCGCCGCGGCGATAGAGGCCATAATGTGATTTGCACCGGTAAGTGTATTGGAATTCATCGGAAATTAAATGGCAAGGGATATATTCTGTATTGTCAACTAGAAAATTGCTTTTACAAGAATGTGCAATTTTTTTCGACACGCCTTTCACACAAATTTGATGTATGGAGTTTTTTTCAGACAGGTAGGTACTTATTAAATAATGTAAAATACTAACGTGGGAGAATATTGACACTGATCTAATATAATGTATTTATACTCGTATATGTGTCGATATCAATAAACATCACTACACAAACCGAAATGGAAAACTCGAGTAATAACGCCATAAAATAATTTTGAGTTGATTTTACTCAAGAATAATAAAAAGTTTTTCTGGATTTGGTAACCGTTATGCACGAAAGCTCTACGATTAAAATGAAACTCACTGCACTACGAAACAAGACTCTTGAATATTAACTTAAGAATTTAATTATCTAGAAAAACTCTCGGAAGGTGAGCTCTGGCATCCTGAAAATCATCATTGACCATCTATATCTAAAGTTTTACGTCATTAGCTATGAAGCTTTGAATTATTAATGCTTAATAAAACGACTTAAATTTGAAATATATATATTAATTGATTTTTCCTGTACATGACCCTTTTTGTATATATGTCTCCCTTAATGATAAAAAAATAATTCTCTGTGTTGTAATTGGAATCATAATACATCACTTAATTTATTTATTTTTTGTCGAGTTGAATATAAAACAGAGTGTATTTAAATTGAGATAATATATCTTACAATATAATATTCCTTATTTTTATAGTTATACAAATAAAACACCATTCACGATATATTTTCAAAGACAACGTTATTGAAAAGTACTTTTTTCACATCAGATATATTATTTGATGTTACCCTTTTTTTACATTTTAATATCGAATTATATTTGCTCAGTTTTAAGTCAAAGATATTTTTTTATAAAATTAATTACTCTACTTAAATATTAATATATTGGTATCTTCACTTCAACGACATAAAAATAAAATTTCCTTTCGCTTTAGACTCGTAAATTAATAATTATTTAAATAGCTTTGTTAATGAAAACTGTTGGGTCTTAACATTTTCTTAAGACAAAGAAAGAAACTAAAAAAATGTCAGAAAAATAATTATTATTATCCTCGATTTCCTAAACACATTTCAGTCCTGAAAGAAGATCGCAAAAAATCCTTCAGGAAGCTTAGGTTTCAGTAATCGCATTAAATTCCTGAAAGCGGGTGGAATATTGTCTCCAGAGCATCAGAACATTAATAAGGATAAGAGTCAAATTTTAATGAAATATGTCCTTACGTTTCCTTAAGGAGAGACCCGAGGGACTCTGCCAATAATACGGCCTCGAAAATACGGCGAATGCAAGAAGGATTGCGTTACTTTTACATTTTTTCATCGTGTAATTCTTGGAAAAGTTAATAAGGAAAGGCTTAACCTTTTTACATCTTTTCGGATTATTAATTTGGAAAGTAAATTATTTGATTTCTAAGAAATTATAATATTTCAATCGTTTTCTTATTAAAATTAATGATTTTGAATCTGACATTAACCTTACCTGTTAGTTGAATATTAATCGTGGATAATGTTTCAATTTTGTGAACCATTGAAAAAGAAACATTATTTGGCACGTTATTTCTCGGCGGAAATTAACGTTGGGAAAAACTTCAAAGTTTTGTGAATGCTTCACAAACTGCCAGTTCTTTAAAATGAACCCTTTGCGGCGAACACTTCAATTGGAGTCGAACTCGCCAAAAAATAGTACTAGTCGGTAGAGATCTCAATTCGAAAGTACTAGCAAATTGACAGAAATTCCGCTGAGAAAAAAAATACTACCACGTAGAGATTTGAAATCGAAAAGTACTAGCAAATCAACTAAACAAAAAATAGAACTGGGGAACAACCAGTTCCTCGCCAAATCTTTGTAGATGACCTTCAACTGAAGTGTGCGCTGCCGCATAATGGAGTAGTTCTTTGTGGTCTTTGAAGTCGAACTTCAATTGAAGTGTGTGAACTGCCGCAAAATGAAGTAGTTATTTGTAGTAATCGTAGTTCGCACAGAGCGGTCACAACGCTAGTGGAAATTCACTCTAAAATAGAAATCAAAAGGATATTTTTATATCATTCCAGCTTTTATGAGTGATTTTTTTAAATTTAGTTCACTACTTAAAACTCAATAAAATACCTGAATATATACAATATTATTTTTACCTATTATTTTGATGTTATTGACGGCAACATACTTTATAAAAGACGGGTTGTAAAATAAATAAAAATAAAACATGTGTAATTTAATTCAAACAAGAATTACTCAATAATGAACATGTGCTTAAATAAAATGGATACATTTAATTTGTACCAATTTTAGATGCAATTTCTTATTTTAAACAGGAATTTGGATTGAAGTTATAATTTAAAAAAAATATAATGCTGTCAATAGTTTAAAGAAAATATCTTGTAATATTATACGAAAAACCCTAACATATTGCAACGAATTATTAAAAAATGCATTAAAGTAACAGTATCCATTAAGTATACCATATTTACGGGACTAGAACGTGTACCGGGGCCATCAATAAAGGCCAAAATATAAACAGATGTTATTGCAATAGACAACATTAATTAAAAACAGAAATATGCTTTTTTTGCCATTACAGTTTATGTTAGTATAATATATTATTTCTGATTTTTCTGTTAATTCGTGGTGGAAGTCCATTTTTGATTTCAATAATACCAATTTTTTTACTTTATTCCACTATTTTTTTTTTAAGACCTGACCGGTTTCATCTCGTGATAGGCATCTTCAGATTGGTACAGTTTTAAGTAAGTCTATGGAGTATATATATATATATATGTATATATTAATATATAATATATACTATATATCATATTTACTAGTATATATCAGAAACATACAAACCAAAAGCTCTTTTAAAAGCAATATCTTTACTCACCTTAAAAACCAAGTTTAATTTAGTACTTAATATGTAGATCCTATATCTTCAAATTTATCATTTATTTATATTATTTTTATTATGTTTGTACTATATTTTCGATATCAACATGTTACTAAGTTGCTAAAAAAACCACTTTTGCAAATTGCTATCCCAACACAGGCTTATGCCTATTGGGATGAGCAATTTACTAACAAATAAATAAAGAATTAGGTTTTTTAATTTTATTTAAACAATAACTATTATTATTATTTTATTTTTTTAAAACAATTTTTAGTTAAAAGCTCTGCGATGTAATTATTTTTAGGCGTGACAGCTGTTTCGCCTTCTGAAGGCCCTCAGAAGGCGAAACAGAGCGTAAAAAAAAAATTGTTTTTAACTAAAAATTGTTTTGAAAAAAAATTAAAATAATAATTATTGTTTAAATAAAATTAAAAAACCTAAAAATTAAAATGGAGTTCTACAAAATAAACTTTAAAACCATAAATAAATAAATAAATGTATGTTCAAGTAAAATAATTAAAAATAAATAAGTATAATATAATATCGTATATATTATATAATTTCGCAACCGAATATTCTTATTATTAGAAAAATATGTTTGCAATAACGGTGTCACAATATGCATGTTATATTTTTTTATGAGAATATACAAGCGATGTGATTTACCTTAAGATTAATAAAAAAATAAGTCAATTTTATTGTTTGTGGCCGAGCAAAATATAATGAACGTTGTTAAATGAAATATGTTTTAGTAAAAACGAGTAAAATCAGCCATATTTTATGATGCTCACCAACTGATAGGTAAGTTATAAAATGAAACAAAGGGAAGCTGTAAACTGAAACAACACGAGTACAATAAACGTGCATATTTCTTGAAGATTTGTTTTTATTCAGAAGATATCTTTGAAACAATACAATGCGAACTTCTCTCCTAGGTGAAGAATTATATTCAAATTACTTAGTTGCAGAACAACTCCGTCGAAGTTTATATTGTCGGAATAAATCTGGGGAACATCTTTCTCGGGTAACTTTATGCAGAAGATGTAACATATTAACAAGACTCGCAGTGGAACATCGAGGAATCGCTTAGGATAGGGGAAAAATTATTTATTCAGAGCCAGTGTCGCTTGGGAGTTTTGGAGTACCGCTTAATACATGGGAAGTTGTATCAATGAGCACTTCTCAGTTTATACTGTATTTTATATTTAATTGTTGTACTTTACAATGTTTTATGTTCAAACTATTGAACGCTTATTATTGAGAGAATTAATAAAACACTAGCAGATAAAAACCCGCTCCCGCGTGGCTTAGTCACGACACACACGTCAAAAGGAACATAATGAGTAAATCGTAAAGGACTGCAATCGGAAGAAAATTTCAAACTTTTGTATGTATGAGCAATTTTTCCATAGAAGGTGGCAGAAGACGGCTTACGGTATCAATACTATCAGATTACTTTCAATAGTTACTCGTTTGGGTATCGCAGCGTTTATTGAGTCGAATACAGTACCCACATAGCTGGTTTTATGACGCCACAAAACGTAATTCTAGTGAATAAAAATAAATATTTTTTATTCGAGACAACATTTTCGGTTATTATTTTTTTTTTATCTAAGAAATAAAAATAAAGTACAGTTTTCAAATATTTAAAATACGAATGCGAACATGTGTTGTCCCTTTTACGCTAATTGCAATGAGAAGGCATTAACAAGACAGAATGCTTTTTCTCGGCAACATTTTTCAAGAACGTTGCTATCGGAAGTGAAAAATATGCATCAATACACACAATCCTCAGTAAGTTTTGTTCAAATGTTGTGAACAAGTAAATAAGAAATGGACTAAAAGCAATACGACAACCTTCAAATTCTCGAACGGTGAACTCTAGCATTATGAAATTGTATAACTTAACATTTTAATATTCTCAGTATCACTTCCATCATGAGCTAGAGAGCTTTGAATTAACTGCAAAAAAAAATTTTTTGGAAAATATTAAATTCCCTTTTTTTTTATGATTAGAAAAACATATCTGAAAAGAAGGTTAAAATTAATATGAATATTTTTCTATAAAGAAAATCACAATGTGTCAAAACCACGGATGTCGTTATCAGGTCACTGTTTACACGTAAAGATAGACAAAATTTGCGTATTTTTGGATTAAAATCTCACAAATGTGTTTAAGGTTCTGTTGTAATTAAAGTAGATTGCCGTCTCATTACTCTCACTAAAACAACGCAAACCTTAATCGGTCTTCAAACTAACTTTTCTTAATTTCCAAATTTAAATTTTCCCTCTTATTTTCGCTTCGAAACTAACCTGGAAATGATTTATCATGGCCATTTTGTTAGTCAAACGTGAGACGACAAAAAAGGGTGACTTCGTATAAAGTACTCAATTTTTAAACTAGAGTTTCAAGTACCAATGAGGTTTGGCTAGGTAATCTAGTTCGATCCAATATTTCCAGAACTACTTTTTTTCTCGTCACTTTTCTATGGCCCCTGACAGACGGCGTTAAAATCTCATCAATTCAAACATGGCCAACACTCGACATGGTTATGTGATTGATTGCAATAATTACCGCTAGATGTCTCTAGGCTCTCGCGCACAAATTAAAGGAGCCTTTGTTTCCAGGTCCTTTGGCGGCTCGCCATGATACCTGTCAAATGTGGGACCGTAAATTGATATGAATGGAAGGTCAGAGTTGATGTGAGAGGTGAAGTGGGATATTAATGATTTATGTGTGATATTGCTCTCAATAATTAATGTGATAATATATCACTGCTTGGGTTTTAAATCTGACTAACCAACCGTCACACCATTTGCCGCAGGGGTAGAAAAAGAGGATGGAACGTGACACTCTGTCTTGACACATGTTCTTTGCTTCATTGTACTTATGTTTATGGTTCACTCGATCGCTCCATATTTTTCTTGGTGTCCCCGACTTTTTTTATTTATTCTTCACCGCACAAGAGCCCCAATTGTTCTCAAACGTCTATAACCAACTAGAATATGGCATCCCTGATTGGGGTACGTTGTGAGACTGAATTTATTATGAAATAAAAGGAGATGGGGAAGAGAAAGATCGGGAAGTACCTGGCTGTTCAGATTTGGTCGAAAAACACGGGTAAATTCATTTCAAGTAACGTTTCGTTTCTGAATGGTATTATTTAGCCAGGGTATAGTACTTAGAGTATTTACTACTATAAAACGTGCCGTAAATACTTAACATTTATTTTATTTCAATTATATTGACACAAATTAATTAAACAAAATGTATATTGGCACCCCGGGATTTGAACCCGCTACCTTTGGATTCGTAGTCTAGCATCTTAATCACTTTACCACGGAGACCGTCATATGTTCTTTTTACGTGTGTTTATTTATCTATTCCCTACATGTCCAAATTATCTGAGGATCCCTTTCTTAATCTTATTTATTGCGTTCACTTCACCCTTGCATTCTTTTGGGACCACCAAACTTGCAATCCGGTCATTCACAAAGAAACATTTTTTTCCGTAAATAAATAAAAAGTTACGTTAGATACAAATACAAGATTATACCAAAAAAGAGAAAACTTGAATATTTTCAATCTTTCAAGAGCTTCAACTAAGGTTTCATATAAAATCTCTAATGTTTTCGTAAAATGCATGATATTTATCAGGGTGTTTTTAAAAATCCTTAAAAAGTTTTTCAAACTCGGAGACGAAATATCCTGAATGAGTTACATGGAAAACGCATCTACCCAGGGAATCTGACTTTTAGCTTATACAACTGGGAAATAAATAAATTTTGAATCGCTTTCAATGGTTTATGCTTTAAAACAACTGTTTCGTTAGACGCACTCCAGTTTTTTAGATATGTTTTAATTGAATCACTGTGATTTAAATTGCTTTATATTATTGAATCGGAAACACAAAATCAATGATAAACATACACTATCGACTACCCAAATAAACATCAAACATTGTTTTTTTGAGGTAGTCCGTTTAAAAGCTGTATCCATTTAAAACAAAAATATTTTTGTGACAAATAAACACTTGAACTTTTTCAAAGATAATATCCCAAAAAAATATTCATAAATCTGTGGGTAAATTGATATTTTTGAATGTTGGCATAAAAAAAAAATCGATGGCTTACAAATCTTAAAAAAACATGTATTGTTATTATATATGGCAATAAGTAATAATAGTGATTTAATAAAACAAATTTTTAACTATATTCCACTTTTATTTTATGACTGGACCGGTTTCAGCCTATGACGGCCATCTTCAGACTAGGACTAGACTAGTCTGAAGATGGCCGTCACAGGCTGAAACCGGTCCAGTTATAAAATAAAAGTGGAATAAAGTTAAAAAATTGTTTTATTAAATTATTAAAATGGAATTCCACCACGAATTAACAGTTTCAAAATTAGAAATAACAAAAAGTAATAATAGGTTCAAAACAACCTTAATAAAAGTTATTTAGAGGGGAATCAAAAATATATATTTTGATTTTGTTTCAGGAGGCTAAAATCAATAACATTGGAGTTTTTGCAAGAATTTAAAGCTGTTTTTAATGAAACAAATTAAAATACATTATTTTGTTCGAACCACTTTATTTTAATATACTTGTCGAGTGGTTTGGGAAGCACCGTTCCATCGTCAATACAATACTTAACAAAAAGTGACCATTTTTTAATACCTTTTTTTTATATTTTCGCAGAAAGCAATCACTGTGTGGTTTGACATATTTACATTCATTGTATGAGACTTCCAATATTATTTATTTTTTTATTAAGGGTCGTTTTCGTTTAGTCTAAGCATCATCAGGGTACAAAATTAATCAATTACTATTATTATCAGTTTAATTTATTACTCTGATGATGATCAGGCTAATTGAAACTGGTCGTTTAAAAAAATAAAATAATATCCGTGGTCTTATACAATGTTATTTTTTATTTATTTACAGTATTTTATGTTTATTTTGGTTTATGGTTAAACCCGTTCGAAACGCGTAGCATAAATAATTTAACTATAAACGATTACATTGCTTGAACTATTTTATATTGTTGTTGAAAATGTAATAAAAATGTAAAACATCTTTGGAAATTATGTTTTCTTTTTGAATTTATGACTAGGTACTTATATACGTTTTTCTGCGATCTTTAAAACACCTACCAATACTTGCTAGATAACATTTCCTTTACAATGTTATCAAGTGAAGGTAAAAAAATAAAATAGGTGAGGTACTTCGTTGGAAATCACACACAAAGATCTATTCGTTAAGAGGTTTTCCAGTTTCATATTTTCCCAGTCCCCAGTTCCCCAGTCCCTAGTTCCCCAGTATAAACGCCGCAGGAAGCCTCCCGAAAGCGTGTGTGATGGTTTCAGTGTTTTGCCTCTGAAGCGCAGCTTTATTTAAGAATTATCTCTAGCTGTCTGACTTCGGCTATTGTGTGAGTAGAAGTGAACAGAAAATAAAATAACGCAGTTGTATATGAAGCATGTTGTAACGGTTATAATTAAAACTCAGTACAGCACTTGAATACAAATGAAATTGTATTCAAATATAAAGAAAAAAACCCTCAGTAAATTAAAACGTTTTGAGGACGAAAAACTGCTGAATTTAAAAAATACCTCTAAATGCATGATTTTGTATTCGCTATCGAATGTGACGATGTCAAACTTGACTACAAATATGATGATGTCAAAAATATACACAATTTACGATTTTTGATTTTATTGTAGCACAAGCCAGGTTTTTACAAATAATTCTTTAAGAAAATCCTTGACAGGTTGTCTTAAATTATTTCTCTTGGTTCATGAAAGCCAATGGCCGTATTCTTGTATCTTTGAAAAGAATATTTTGTGTAGGCTTATGTTTGTTTCTTTTAAAATAAAAGCTCATGTTTTTTGCTACATCTACTCGTCTTACCGTGTTTTAGTTCTTCTGAATTTCCCCCGCCGCAGAGTTTGCTAGCAAGTTTGCTTCAAAAATACCCTAATTTGAGAACCTTTTTTTCCCACACCTTTTAAAAAATTGGTATTTCTATAAAGATTCCATCTATTAGTAATTTCTAAATTAATTAAATGCAAGGCTATCCTCAGGTACCATTTATGACTTTAAACGCGAGTAAGTTAACGTCCTATAAATTAATATATTTTTTTAAATTTTTGTAGCACACATTTTCTCGTCTATTGATATTTTTTTGCTTTAAAGGTACACGAGAAAACCATTTTGTATTCTACCTGCATCAATCAGTATTTATTTATTTTTAAACTCAAACACATTTGTAGACAGTTTCATGGTAGGTTAACAAAAATATGTTTAAATAATATCAATAATCTTAAACACAAAAATGAAACAGAAAAAAGTTTAAAAAAAAACTTAAATGAACAATGGTCATGACCAAGACTCGAAACGTCTACTATATCCGGGAGTACCACTCTGCCAATTGATTTGAATTTCTTTGAATATCATCAAAAAGTAGCACCCTAAAATTGGAGAAAAATCAAATATTAAATATTTTTCAATTATCAATGTTATTTTAATATTTAAAAATAAATAAGTATTAATGATGTAAAGTTAATTCCAATTTTAGTAAATATATGTTTATTTACTTAGTCTTCAATATTTCACCAACAAACAGTAAGGTGAATCGGAAAAGGTTTGAGAAAACAACAAAAAATAATTTTTGAATCGATAACATCTTTACTGTATATTTGTGCTGAAAGAACTCTTAAATATTCAGCTCTGACGTCATATCATATTTATATTTTTGGTGTTCTACAAAATCTTCTACTTTCGCTATGAATTTGGGATTAAAAAATATTTATGACTTATTTCCACTTCTTTATTTTTGATTCACTCACCATTTAACCAGTCTGACAACTTCTATTGCAAGGTGAAACCGGTTTCATTTAGTTGTAACAATAATATCAAGACTGAGTCTTTCAGATACTCGCTTGTACCTAGACTACATGTAGTTGGTAATACGTGCGCAGTGATGGCTGATGTATTTAACTGCGCGGAATGTAGATACAGATACAGAAGGCTATAATATCATTTAACTTCAATTTATATTAATTTATTGTAATCAAACAAATGCTATGTATTTTTATGTGATAAAATAGTTTTCACTTGTATCACTGTTAAATGTACCTTTATAAAAGTTTATTGTAAACACTGACTTGGGTGTATACAATAAAATCAATAAATAAATTCGCCTTCTGTTGGATTTCAAAGAGATAATTTGTTGGGTTATTACCTTCTTGTTTTTCATTTAGTTCTTACCTTATCCAACCATTTCACAATATTTGATTTTTGTATTCAACATAACCGAGTTAGAAAACATGTGACAATCAAGAAACAGAATAGAGTGATGTGAAAAAACGTGTTCGTTCGTTGGTGTCTGGTTTGGTCGTTCGGTTTGTTCTTGTTCTTCAAATAATATTGAATTAAGTATGTTTTTTGTTGTGGTGTTCGTTTATAATACAATGTGTAAGAATAATCAACAACTTTAACTTCATCGCTGTGTGATTTGGTTTCATTACTTTCTTAATTCCATAATCTTTCCACATCCATAATTAGACACTTCCATTAAGTAGTATAGTTTATCATTTTACAGTCCACTATTTTCAAAATTCATCTGAAGCTGAAAACACATTAGGTATTTTATCGCAGCTTCGGATCCAACACCTTCTGTTTCTACATTTATTGAAATGATGGCCGAGTATACCCTTGAAGGGTGGAAATCCAGAAAAATTGTCGGTAAACGGCATTATCTTTGTAAATACGTAGAAAGTAGAGCCAAGTACGTACCAAATCTATAATTCAAATGTATATTCATCGTTAAAAACGCCGTAAAAGACGTGTTGTCTCACAGCAGGCAGTAAGCACAGTAAGCTCCACGGTATATCACTGTAAAGAATGATTCATACGACATTTCCCTCGCCTCTGATAGAAGCACGCGCCACTTACACGCGAGGATCAAAAGAGCCATTCAGATTAAGTTGCCAGTGTAAAGGACTGCAGCAATAAAAGAACTGGATTTTTCACTTAACATTAGAGCGATCCGTTGCCGGAGTAGATATATTCCTTTCCTTATGGTAGCCATTTTTTTACAACTTATTTAAACGACAAAATAGGATTAGAAGAAGTGTGACGGCTTATGTAGGCTGTTATTTTTCTAACTATAATGTGTTGAAGAGATAAAAGGATGATACGGAACATGTGTGTTTAGAATTAACATATCCAATAATTATTTTGAAATCAATAATTTAAGGCTAGATTAATTTATACCACCGGGTAAAAAGCGCAATGCCTATTTATTTCTTTGAACTTCGACAAGCAGCTTGAAAGCACGACCGAAGACCGTTTTCACGGTATTGTCTCTGACCACGCGAGTTCTCGTAAAATTAACAGCTTTGCTAAGTGTCTATGAACACCTTAGACGTTTATTGCCATAATAAAGTGAACATCATTAAAATAAAGTCTCTCGTTGCATCTAGCTACAATAATATCTGTTAATTGCTCTCCAAGGAGCCTGAGTCATTACTGAAAAAGATGATACCCATCAAATATGACTTTTGCGATTTACTGCCTTTTTGCTTAAAATAATAACACAGATAACGAATGCTTCATTTATTTTACACCGCAATGCATATTATTGGCACATTACACTTACTTATTTTGGTTTAAAAATAAATTTTAAACGTGCAAATCAGGTAAATACCAATAATTATTATGAAATTAAACTTCTAAATAACTTTTTTTAAATTTACGTTTTAATTTCTCTGCTTTCTAAATTCTTTGATGTTGCAAAATTTACATAATGTAGAGTTCTGTTAAATATGTTTGAACTGCTGTAAGAATATCTTTAGTAGAGGTAAGTATATAGTTCAAAAAATTATTCAATCTTGATGATAAATTAATAAATATATAGGTTTCAAAACGGTAATGCGCTCTTGAAATTCAATTAAAAGTAAAAAGATTATTTGTTAAATTACCCGTATAATTCTTAAATAATTTCCTTTGTGAGCACGTGTGTACGTTTGGACGAGTATGAACTTTTCAAATATGGAACTTCTAAGAGAATTAATTTTTATTTTTTTCTTGACAAGTCGTGTTACAACTAATATTGTAACAATAAAATCCGAATTTAACTCAAGATAATGTATATTCATATATTTATATGTTAATTATGCAGCATTTCAAACGGTTAAGAAAGAGGACATTATTTTTTCAAACCATAATTTATCTATTAAAATATAAATCATGAATCTGCATTAACACAGGCCAGCTCGCTCGCTTTATTAAATTTCTTTCAAAGCAGAATTCCCATTCCCTAGAATTCTTGACATTCACACCCTGCAAGCCCGTCGAAAAATGTTTTTGGGTTAATATTTTTACAAGTTGCTATCTTGGGGTATACATAACCCACGCATACTGAAGGAGGTCAACTTATTTGTTCCAAATAACTATAATCAAGCAAGGTATCACATTCGGTTTTACACATCAAAGCATCGAATATCCTCATATCAAAACACACTCATTAGTAAGGTGATCTAACTATTCAATGAAACTACATCGACCTTAGACATATTTAGGTGTATATATACACAATTCAACAGTTATATCATAACATGTGTACGAGAATAAACGTAATACCAGCAAAAAGGTATTTATTTTTTCGCTTCTCACATTATTTGCATTATAATATGATTTACAATATGTTACTACTTCTTAGTTGTACTCGTGTAACTCCTTTGGACATACCTTTTTTATTGTATGTGGGGTGTAAGTAATTTTTTACAGTTTTTTTATTACACTACGCATGTACCTTCACGTTTTTTTTTGAGCTTTCATCGCTTAAACTATTTGGTGAATATCTGTTTTTTGAGACCTCTGTTAAATAGAAAAATAAATAATAGGATTTTAAATGGCTCCGTAGAGTCATAAACCACGTCCTGTTGCAATTACTGTGTCGCCTTTGAGTAGCTTTAAAAGCCTCTGTGACTTGTTCAATGCAGAACCTCTTACGGAGTGGAACCTAGTTGAGAAGTTGGCTGCAGGGGTGGCTACCGAGTAGGCAGTGAGCGGCGGAGCCTCTCTGCCTAGTTACCCGCTGTTCCGCGAGGCTAATCCTGTTACTCAGTTAGATACGGTGTCAAAGTTTGAGGGATTATTATTATGGGGGTCGAAGAGCTAGGGGATGTGTTACCTGCTTATAAAAAAAACAATTGTACAGCTTTTATTGTCATTTTGGGTTATTTCCGTAAAATGCACGAATTGAACCCGCGACCTTCGGACTCATCGTCGAGGACATTAACTGCTCGGCCACGGAGGTCGTCATATAAAATGCAGTAAATAACAATAATATGTGATGGAAGAGTTCTGAAATCCATCGATTAAGTGGTTCTAAAAACTTTTTGAGAGATAATATTAATCGTAAGCTAAAAATATGTCGGTGTGCTTCTCAAAAACTTGAAAACGGTGAGCTCTGGCGTCATAACATAAATCATGAGTTATAGAGCTTTGAAATAACAGGTTAACTAACTGTCAAAAAATCCTAACTTTTTTGTTCGTATTTTACAATAATTGTTTATTGCCTACATGTAAATATATGTTATAAGTGCTGAAACTCGGGCAAAGCCTTATGATATTTACATTTTTATATACAACAGATTGGTTTTGTTCCTGCATCCTTTAAGGGAGTGCGATTTGAAATCCACCCTGCGGTGAATAATAAGATTATGTATTTGATAAGCTTTTAGTTGCAGATTTAGACACTGATTGAATGGAGCGGGTTCATTTCACCCTGGGAGCTGTATTTCCCGAATCTCCCGAATGTAATTGACTCGCAAGTATCTACAGTGTGCGGTTGCCTTAAAATAATACAATGATTCATCAAATAATATTAGGCCACTCACGTTATATTGTCTTCGAATATGAGCTTCCAACTAACCCCAGTGTTAATTCAAATTAACACGAACTTTGTGATTTGGTGATTAACCATGGCGATAACAAAAAGTAGGGTTTTCGGTTTTTAATAGCTGGCAATTTTTTATATAGCAAATATTTTTTTTCGCTAGATTGGAATCCTTATTCTTGCCACAAAAGTCGCAAATATTTTTACAGTTTCCGTTTTGGTGTTCGTACTTAGTCTAGAATCCATCAGTTTATTTTATTTTGGTTT
Source organism: Drusus annulatus (assembly GCA_022651775.1). NCBI lineage: Eukaryota > Metazoa > Arthropoda > Insecta > Trichoptera > Limnephilidae > Drusus > Drusus annulatus. Next base: position 145,728 of record JAGWCC010000610.1, read on the forward strand.
TGTTATTTTTATATTCATTCAAGATTCATTGCAATTGCATTATTTTTAAAAAGAAAGTTGTTTATCGTCTGTATTTTCGTGTTATATATATATTACACTATTAATTAAAAAAAGGTCTCTGAAGCCCAATGTTAATTCAAATTGATATGGAAACAAGAATTTGTGTGTCAAAGGATTGACTTAATTTCTTTAACTTACTTAATATAATTTTTTATTTTATATTTGCAAAAACAGTTTTACACCAAAACATTGCAAAAAACACAAAACATGGTAATCATAATTACACAAAGATTAAAGTAAAAAGAAGTTTAAAAACAAAAAAAACAGTTTTCAAGAAGTATATAATATTGTTAGAACTTAATAGCTAGTTCTTGCTTAAACTTGTTATAGCTCGTGTGAAAAATATCCAAATTTCCTGAGAGGCAGTTAATTAACCTAGTTAGTCTTCCCAGGGGCATCACCATTGGTAAGTTAGTTCTGCACCTGGGAAGAAACAGAAGCCTGTGTTGGCGGCCACGCGTGAAATTATCAGGGACATAAAATCCAATTTCCGCCAGGATGTCAGGTATTAATAATACACCGTTCAGGAGTTTATGAGCAAAAAGCAGTAATGCTATATCCCTCCTCGAACTAAGGCTGCAGATACCCAGCATTCCCGAGATAAACGCTGTTGGAAACAGCCATGGGTACAAACCAAACTCTCTCATGTAGAGAAACCTTAAAAAATTCTTTTGAATTTTCTCGACCATTAGTACATAGGCGGTGTCCTCTGGCCCCCATACCTGAGATCCACTCTCGAGAATGCTACGCACTAAGCTAAAGTAAAGCAGCCTTATCACTGCAAGATTTGTCAACTCCCTTGAATTGTGAAGGACAAAACCCAACATTTTTGTGGCTGATTTGCAGATCTTTTCGATGTGATTATGAAACGTTAAACGAGCGTCATATACTGTTCCCAAGTCCTTACAAGTAGCCGTATGCTTCAGAGACGTATCTTTCATTTTGTAGTTGAAATATACGGTCTTGTGTGACCTCGTGAAGCACATGACGGAACATTTTCTGAAGTTAAAACTGAGTTTATTAGCAATACTCCAGTCAATAATTGTATTAATATCTTCCTGAAGATGTCTACAGTCTTCCAATGATCTTATTCGAATAAATAATTTTATGTCATCAGCAAAAAGTAAAAAACGAGCGTATTTAATATTATTTCTAATGTTATTTATAAAGATTAAAAATAATAAGGGTCCCAAATTGGATCCTTGTGGCACACCAGAGTTTGTAGGATACGCGTCGGAGTTGTATGAACCGTAAGATACGAATTGTTCTCTTCCGTTCAAATAGTTACAAAAAAGTTTCAATAAATTTACAGATAATCCAATTTCCTCAAGTCTACTTAGGAGAACTAGGTGATCAACCTTATCGAAAGCTTTCGCAAAATCGTTGTATGATGTGTCAACTTGCTCGTTATTATCTAGTGCTCTAGATACGTAATCTGTAAATATCATCAAATTTGTAGTGGTTGATCGGCCACGTCTAAATCCGTGTTGCTGTTCGATCAAAAACGGTTCGACTTTGGCGTATAAATATGTATGCAAAATTATTTCCAGTAATTTTGCAGGTGCGGAAAGTATTGCTACAGGCCTGTAGTTATTAGCGTGACACTTGTCGCCATCTTTGTGTAAAGGTGTGACTTTTGACAGTTTCCATAGTTTAGGAAAAATTCCATTTTTAATCGTGGTATTATATATATGCAACAGTGGTTTAGACAATGGTTCGGAACATCCCTTGATAACAAAGGGTGGAATTAAGTCAGGACCAAACGATGTTTTTGGTTTCAGTGTTTTAACTGCTAAACAGAAATCTGCGGTATCGATGTTATCAATCGAAATATTTTGCGCAAATGTTGATCCAGCCAGCCCTGGTACGTAAGATTCAAAATCGACCTTTTCCTGAATATATACAGATTTAAAGTACTTTGCGAAAGCTTCCGGTATGTCGGCTCCTTCGTATGTGCAATCATTGAAGGTAATGTGATTTAAAAAACCTCCGTTACATTTTTTGTCGGAAATATATTTCCAGAAGGATTTAGGATCGTGTTTGACATTGTTTTCTACGTTCAAGATATAGTTATTATGTGCAATTGAAATGTTACGTTTAATTTTTGTACGATAAAATTTGAACAATTCGTGTTCACTTTCCAAAGCTGATCGTTTCCACCGCCGATGATGTATGAATTTCATCTTTATGTCCTTGATAATATCACGTGTAAACCATCTAGGATAGTTTTCGTTTCGCGGCGCTTTTTTCCTTGGAAAACATTGATCAAAGTACGCGTATAAAGTGTCGTATAAGTATTTAACTGCCTCGTCAACATCGGAAAGCTCCAAGATAGCCTGCCAATTGTGGTCACGCAGTTGGCTGTATAGCTTCTTAAAGTCTCCTTTGCCGAAATTCCAACCGCGGAAATTGTTTTCAGAATGGAGATGAAGATTTTTCAACGGCCTAACAAGTTTAAGGCTAATTTCTGACAATAGTGTTGGATGATAATTATCTTCGGGAACCAGACAGAAATCTGATTTTTCTACAATCATATTAAAGTTACTTAAAACTAGATCTAAAGTACGATTACAAGAATTTAGCACTGTATTCAGTTGTTTTAGTTGAAATAGTTCCATAACATATAAGAGTTCAGTCTTCACTGCACGAGGATTTTGCGATGAATGAATATTGAAATCACCAATCACTAAAATTTTCTTGTCAGCAAAAAAGCTTAAGTTACTAATAAACATTTCAAAAAATATCGTATAAACATTTGTTTTAGAATTAGGTGGGATGTAAACAGCACAGATAAATACATACTGCTCTCCCATACTAAATAAAAAAATACAACAAATGGTACTTATTTGCAAAACAACAGAGGTTGTCGAAACAACACACTTCTAAGTCGTCTGAAATTAATCTTTTTCGAAAAACGCTTACTTAATGATATTCCTATATAAGTAAAAGAAAAAGTGATAATTTACAGAAACGATTTTTTAAATACTTCACTGATTTTATAACAACAAATCAACCTGTTTTGGTTCAACCGTGTCAGCTTTATCAGGGCATAAGCATTAAACTCTTATATATTTGGCAAACTTAAAGGTTTATACACACTCTGATAACGATACGATTAGGCCAAACTTGGTTGGCATACACGGAGTTGTAATACCTATTTAACTTTCAAACATTCTATCATAATGTTATCTTTTTTCACTGAAATTTTAGAGTTAGATTTTAAAGTTCGTTTTTCCTGATCGAAAAAACTTCAGAAAATCTGGCATTCACAAAAAGTTGCATGTTTTAATAAAATCGTTTGTGAACGCAATTAATTTTCAATTTGCCATAATAATAATTTGAATTCAATCTTTTGTCCCTAAAATTATTCGGCCGTTTTAATTAAAATATTTTAATTACGAAGGATCTCAAAAATAATTATAATTCACCGAATCTGAGAGGAGAGAGAGAGACCTTCGGCCCCTCGTTGTAGTTTTATTCCGGTCGTGATTTTGCAAAATGCTCAGAGTATTGAATTAAAATATTATAATACATTACATGACTTTTGTATTTTATTTATTTAAATGAAAACACTAAGTTTAACAAATAGTTTTGGTATATTAATTATGAAATATGATGTCCTTTGATAATGAAAGAGTTGATTTTGAAATAATCATAATTAAAATATGTATTTTAAGACAAATATTCCTGGGTCACACATAGCCTGTCAATTTTCGAAAAACCTCTACCATCACAAAGGCGGAAAATATAGCTTCTTTAATGATGAGGAACCTAGTTTGCAGATAAATTTAATGCACGACGTCTGGGTGGGAACCCGATGCATTTTTTAACTCGGCTACTAATGGGTCAAATATAATTTTTTGTTTTTATATCTGTGAAATCGTGATTTTTTGTAAAAAAAAAAACTTTTCACTGCACCTTAAATTAAAGTTTTTTAGAATTTCGATAAGAACACAATCAAACAAACAATTTTGTTTTTATTTTTAATTTACTAACAATTCTACATATTTAGTATATCTGAAAGAAAACTTGTTTAGAATGCCCGCGTACTATGTCTTCTTAACCATAAAGCATAGATTATTGTACAGAAGCAGAAAAAACGAGTATGAGCTCTGGCGGCCAAAAAATTGCATTGATTTCTATGTCTAAAATCACAAGGATCAATATATCGGAGCTACAAAGCGTTGACATATGTATTTAAGCACTACAAGTCATGAGTAAATCTTACCCTCCTGTACGAGAATTAATTTTAGGTGGTAGAAATTAAATGTCAACAATCACAAATTTACTAAAAAGTAAAAATATTTTAAGCAAACTGACGACGCGTTGTAATGATTCGATTTATTTAACTTGTTTTCTTTCCCGCAAACTTTTTTATTCAGTGATTAAAACTAGTAATTATATTTGTATTACAATGGAAAACAAGTCTCACCACATATTTTTCATTTCTACAAAAATCGCATTCCCTCGGGAATCTCAATAATAAATAAGGGACCGTCTGGTCTTGGTGCCGCGCCCTTCAATTATAATAAACCCTCGATCGTTTCATCAGCCCAACAATAGATGGCGCCATATTATTATCTCGCCTGGTCTCGGGGAGAAATTTTTCATTTCCCAAACGAAAATGAAAAATAAAATTCAAGATCGTCCCTGATTGAAATCCACCGCTGTGTTTGGTTTCGATAAACAACCCGCCATTGCGACCCTTGAATTATTTTGATTTTCCCAAATAATAAATTGTGGACGTGATTTTCGAAAATTGATTTGGTTTTTGGGAAACCGTTTTGCGACCTTTTGCTGCCGACCTTTGGCTGTTTTAAATTATGAATATTAATTTGGCGATAGTTAAATTTGGTCAAGTATTGCAATTTTGTTTGGAGTTTTATATTTCTAACGTTCCTTTTGTTGCTGAAAACGTATTTACTATCTGGGAGGCTTTATAAAACCTCAACGAAATTTAATTAAAAAAACAGAATGTACGTTCGTGACATTATGACCTTTTTAAATTTGCAATTGATTTCTATTGAAAATATCAAATCGGTGAAAACGTTTTTACAAATCCCTACCTACCTAATAAAGTACCTACCTATGGTGTATATTAGCAGATATTTTTCCAAATTTGAGATGGGTGGATCAAAGCAACCGATATGTTTCCTTGCCGAGTTATGTTACATCCCGTGATATTTCACGGGTAACAACTATTTATTCAAGAAACTTAACATTAAGTTTACCTAGTCGTTCAAAAATTCAATTGGAAAAATTGAAATTTGAAGGTAATTCTTACGATTTTTCATGATTATATAAATATATTGACATAATATTTTTTTCAATTGGTAGAAATAAGTAAATTAATTAAAGTAAATATTATTTTCCTTTCTAGAGTGGTAGATACTCTTAAGTATCGCTCTGGTGAAATACCACCATTCAGAATCAAAACGTTGCTTAAAAATGGCTTAGGCCATGTTTGATGACCAGATCTGAATAGTCAGGTACTTCTTAACCTTCTTTTTCCACATCTCCTTCCCCTCCTTATTAACCTTAGGCTCACAACATACCCGAATTGGGGATGCCATAGTCGGGCTCTGAACGGTTAGGAGCAGTTGGGACTCTTGCGCGGTATCCACCATAAACAAAGGATATTTTCAATGATTTATCATTTTGTATACGGCGTCATGAACAGGAAACACAAGTGTACATTTATTATTGAAAGAATGATTTAATTTAAATCTGCAGTTATATAGTAGTACTGCTTTCATTTTATTATCACATCAATATGAATAGATCATTAACATAAGGCAACAAATCTGGGTGATTGTCAAATGCCTTAAGCTGCAAAAACCTTCAACTATTTTCAGTTCTCAATGCTATTTCCCCGTGAGCTTTAAAGTCTTGAAATGTGATTTAAAGTTGTAAGCAGACATTGAATGTATTATATTGCTCTTAAAAAGTAATGAAACTTGTGTGAAGCCGGGTAGAAAATGCCAGTTTTTTTTTAATATATCCTAATTTTTTCACACCATAATAAAGCATATTTCAACATCCTTGCATAGTTGCTAAAACACACACGAGTGAAATTTCTCTCCGGGCTCCTTATTACCGGGAAATGAGTGGTGCGAAGAAGGAAATAGTAAACGTGAGTAGCAGGAGGGCATAAATAAGCAGGGCATCATAAGGCGGGAGATATAAAACCTAAGTAGGATATAAGTGAGAGGCGATAAAGCCGGGGCACGTATCCTCCGAGTAATAACAATAGTGCTATGAAAAGTTGCCATCCTGAGTGCTGGAAAGCATTTTTCCACTCCAATAATTCCTTCTTCTTAATACTAGAATAAACCGTGCACTTTATTCACAATCCCACAGTTTCGAGTGTGAAAAGAGCATTGTCGTGGATTTGACAAATTTCACGGGGCTTCCAAAGTGGTGCCACGGAACGATCGCGAGGCGCTCGTGGCGGGGGCGCCGGAAGAGTGCGAATTGGCAGATAATTTATTTCGCATTCAACCGCAGGAATTGAAAAGGAATCAACGCTGATTTTCTTTTTAAAAATCTTAATGTACACATCAACTGAGATATTATGTCATTTTCATTTTGGTGAACAAACTGACAATCTTCATATTTAGATATGTTGTGTTGACTTGTCGAATTCACTTATTTTACTACACGACTTCACACGTGTTACATACAAAGACTTCATCGTCTTGTCTTAAATATGTGTTGCAAACGGAAAATAGTTGCGAAATTGTCAAAAGGCTATCCAAATCTTAGGTTAATATCTGCATAAGAGAGATGTTGATTTGAGGAAACACCACAAAGTAAAACTTCACGAAACATCAACGGGTCAGTTTGGGTTACAGTACATTATTTTCATGAAGCCATAGTTAACGTAAGTCAACATTAAGAGGGCCAAACAGCTTTTTCGGCTTATATTGAAAAACAAAACAGCTCACAATATTACAAAAGAAAACAGAGAGTGGGTTCTTTGGGAAAAGGTCTTAACTGGATCTTTTTGCTTAGTGAGTTCTTAGGGAAAAGAATTAGTTAAGACCTTTTCCCTAAGAACTCACTAATGTAAACTTAAATTCAGTCAATTAAATACAACCATCAGATGGTGATAGTATTAAGGCCTAATGATCCACAGTACTAGTAAGATAGACATTGTGAGGGGTATTTGTATAAGCCCCAGCTAGTTAGCAGAGGATTATGAAAGAATCCATAAAATCAAAAATAAGAGATATTCATTCAAAATGGGTTAAAAAATAACTATGACTTTCGCAAAGAAACCGCATGTTCATTTGTGCAAAGATCTAATCTACTTGCTACCAATCAATTATCTATAAAAAACTAAACCAACACTACTCTACGCCGTAGCACGAGCATATTCTTCTGCTCTAAGTGTATTATTCCTAGAACAGTGCAGAGCTACGAGCGTTGGACGGACCACCGATTGCCCGCTACGAGGAACTCCCTCGGATTATTCAATTAAACTGACTAATGTATCCACGGTGCACGGCTAAGTGAGGTTTGTAAATCAACGTAGTATAGAAATATGGTTCGAACATGTGTGATGGTGACGTAACAACGTGAAGTTCTCATAATAATAATAATAATAATATTTGGATGATTTGTATAGCGCCGTTTTTGTGAAAAATCACCTCAAGGGCGCTGTACAGATCTTATTTTCTATTGTAGTTAGATTTTATGTTTGAATCAAATTAAGCGAAGTTATCTGACACATTTTTATGTTCGTGAATTTAAGAGTAAACAAAGATGCTGGTTAACTCTAGGATTCAATAACCCTTGTTAAAGTTAAATACTTACTTTATTAATAATACTTAAGATGTAAAGCATTTAACGTTATAGCATAGAACATCAAATTTGTAAAACTCTTTTCAGAGTAGAAGACACTTTCAGCACGAAATAAGATAATTTTAAAGGTACGCTTTGTATTTCCCTGGTGAGATAGCTTATCATTTAGAGTCGTCGTTTGAAATGGCCTCAACTTTGTTTTTTGGCCAGATACAAATATCCAGGTATTTCCTGATCATTATTTCCCTTTACTTTTTCATACTTTTCCCTACTTATCGCTTTATTGAGAACAGCTAGTACCATTTAAAACACCGTTTCAATTATAAAATGTGACCACTCATTGAGAGCATGCTTATAGCGGTCTTTTGGAGATTTTTCACGAAAACGGCGCTATACAAATTATAAAAATATAATTATTATTACACTTTAAATTACCAACTTGTTTTAGTACGTCTGATTCTGACAGCATATTAGGCAATATAACAATTTAATTCGATGAGCATTAGCTTCGTTATTAAATTGTACATCTCAGAGACATGGATTTTGTTTTCCTCTTTGACACATTGCGAAAACTAATAAAAAAATTTCGTCTTGCGATATGACAGTCAATAGATGTTATCCTTCCTACTACTAAGGTATTTACAGAACCTTATAAAAAAGACATAATCATCTACAAATTTTAGATAAGGTAGATATTAAGATCTCTTTTAATATTCCACTGAGAGATTCATCGATCATACCAAAACCGAATGAATCCCTCGATGGTGATTATGAATAAGTAACCACCAACAGCTGTTCTCAGATATGAGGTAGTATTTAAAATTCAGCTTAATTAATTAGTCAGGAGGTACCGGCATTACAAAAAGAACACTTAAAGAAATTGCCACGCGCTTTATATTCTCAAAGGATCGCCATCAAAGCTCGGATTGATGCAGTCGCTTCAAATATCTCAGGGGAATCAATTGTAGGCAGGTAGCCCTACATCTATTCTGTCTAATGGAGGAAATCAGGACTTATCTGGAGAATAATCGTGATGTTTTAAAGGGGGTATTTTTTTATTATATACGCCCGAGGGGGCTTTTACATAAAAAGGTTTACAATCAACAGTGACAAAATGAAAAGCATTTGCTACAAAAATAAATTAAGAATAGTTTTAAAGTAGTAAAAAACAGTGTTTGATTACATTAAATTAATATTTATTAAAGATATATTATGTTATAGCCTTCTTGTATCTACATTCCGTGCAGTTGAATACATCAGCCATCTCTGCGTACGTATTACCAACTACATGCAATCTACGTACAAGCGAGTATCTGAAAAACTCAGTCCTGATGTTTTTGTTACAGCTAAATAGAATTTCGAATCGAGCAGTTCGCATTGGTATGTGAAAGGAAATAAGTCTTAGTAAATCAGTGTTGTCTATAATACCACTTACAATTTTATAAATAAAAGTTAACTCAAAAATAATTCTTTGATCTGAAAGTTTTGATAAATTGAATCCTTTCATCAAGAAGTTATGGTTTATGTTTTTAATCGGTAGACTAAGTTTATAGTTATAATATAGATTTTTTTCGATGGAGTCGGAGTGGATTTTAAATTTAGGGGTCCAGATAGAAAAAAATATATTCCACTTGACTACGAACTAAAGATGATTACAATATTTTTAGTCTAGAAATGTTTCTAAAGCCTCTGGCATTTTTTGAATTTAGCTTAGTATGTTTTTTATTCCTTGGTTGTAATTGAGTTGATGTTTGAAAAATAGTTGAATTGAGTATCTAAAAATACAATAATTTCCTTTAATATTTAGTCTATTTTATTTATAAATTTCACAATTTGTTGGATCATGTTTTACGAAAGACTCCCTTGACAGACTAACACTTAAAATGCAAAAAAAAACTAAATGTTCTAGTATTAATAGTTTTTCCTGTAATTCCAAAACTTTTCACAGTCCACAGCATCTAGCAAAACTGTCACCTAATGAGCTCTGGCGTCATGACGATGCATAGATATTTTTTTTCAATTCTTATCTCGAGAAAAATCTGGTAGCAAAGCTTTTACAAAAACTAGAACCTTTTATATCAGATCAACCACGTTTTAAAAAAAACTTTTTTTTGTATCTCAAACAAAAATACAATGATTTAATATCGTTGCCATACTCAAAATTTACTTTGCAGTATATAACCAACTAATGCTATTTCCCTACGTAGGTATATGCAATGGATACTCTGCCACATACTTTACACATTCTTCTCGTTTCAATTGTATTCATGACTCGTCTCAAACATACTGTTTTTTGACACTTCTATTAAATGGAAATTGTAATTTATTCGACTTTCATAGAACAATAATTGTCTTCAGAGAATGGATTCTATTATTGAACACACATTCTGTTTTTCTATTCTGATCACAATTAAGCGTTCTAATTATAATTCTACTTTAAAATTTCCGCAGAGATTTAAATGGGGATTTTTACCACCGGTGAACAGGGCGCCATCTGTGTTGCGGCGCCGTTAATAGACCCAATCTCGAATTTCCCGGGGGGCTAATAAAAAATCGTGTTTCTCACACCACCCCCCGGTTACTTTTTTACCTTCCCCCCTCCCGTGAAGCCTCTTTCTATTATCATTGGAGCCTCCGCCGCTCTACAAAGGAACAGGATTTTATTTCTGCGGCCCCGATTCTAAAGTGTTTTACATATCAAATTTATGTAACACTTAAAAAATTTTCCGGTTTATTCTGTGATTTTCTTCTTCTTTAGGGAAAGTGAAGATGGCTGGTTAGGGCTTTTTCAAATAAAGCACACAACTAAGGATAACATTTATTTCAAAATCATTTTACTTTTTTTATTTTCAGTCTTAAATGTCTTTCAGATATATTTTTTAAATGTTGGTTTATGTTAATTAAGCCAGACTTGTTGGTATTATATATATGTACTTGTATTAAGTAAAAAAAAAATTGTATAGTTATTTTCAATCATAACTGGCCTATTATATGTTGATGTAACTATTTAGTGAACTTAAAAACACAAATAAACAATAATTTTCCTGGAAACCAAATAGAAATACTATATACGTGCGCAAATATGTTTAAAATTCGTAAATTAAACTCAATTTTTTTTTTCTTCAGACAAAATATGTTTAAATTAGGGTAGGTTCATTTTTTATGTAGTTTAGTTAAGCTTCAGCGCTTAACGTCACTTTATAGCGTTATAATAAAAGCAATACCACAGAAAAGATCTATTATCTGTAAATTCTTAGTAAAAATTTCGATTGTAATTTTTTTAATTCTAAGAAAAACTAAATAAAATTAGGACGTTTTCCTAACTACTCGTTAAGAATGAACAGTTAAAATATTATATTTATTTTTTTTTTATTTACCTAACTTTATGTTAATTTACAATATTGTAAGATACAATATTGTAACTAAAAAAAAATACATATAATAAACGAAAAAATGTAGTATTATTTGTATAAGAAAACCAAAAAGTGTGTACTTTGGGTGTTGACCTTTAACTAGGAATACCATTTGGTAATGGTGGACGAGAATTCAACATTTGTGAACATACGACAATACTTACGAGTATGTAAAATTATATCGACTGTTCCAAGCTGAAATGCTGGTATTGTCACAAATATTTTTTTTTCTTATATGAATAACTAACAACTACTTTCAACTGTCCGGAGCCAGTGGGAGTAAGCAATCCTAAATAGGGGTATTTTGTGAGACACATATTGTGAGAAATAACACAAACAAATTCAATTTAAATGTGATATCTTTGTAGAAACCAATCACTTTGTGGTTTAACGTAATATAATATATCACAATGATGAAAGGAAACGATAACCTTTTTTTAACTTCTAACTGTATATAATGTTATCACTAACCGGTTTAGCTTTAGTCAAACATCATCTGGTATATTAAAACTGGTATAAATATCTAATATATAAAAACTAAAAAACATAGAGGGAGACAATATAAATTATACAAAGAAATACCGAGATGGAAATACAATACATATCAAAGCGTCAGACAACATAAAAAAAATGAAAGAGACAGAATGCCAGGAGCAAGGGATTAACGTGTAGCGGGAAATTTGCTTGATATTCGTAAAAACTACTCGACTGTTTTTATAAAACAAAGTTATTGTTTCATTTCAAACAAGATGTAATTACGCGCGTTGTGATTTGAACCCATTAGCTCTCGATGTGTAGTCAAGGATATTAACCGCTCGACCACGGAGGTCATCGATAAGTATGTACCATATGTTGGAATGTCTGAAAAAATATTTTGTTAAATCGATTATAATGTATTGGGTCATTTAATGCATAAAAAAAATATTTACAGGTGTTATTTTGATTAATTAATAAATAAACCTTTTTTGAATCCCACAAAGTAGTTAAATATATTATTAATAAACTAAAAAAAACAGTGGCAATTAAGCCCGGATATAAGTTTCGAAGCTCCTAGCCGCAAAAGCTAAAGTAATTTTTTGTCGTACGCAAATATAGTATAAATTATTTTTTGACAGAATTCAGATTTGACCGTCATCATAGCGCTACACGACAGGCGAGCCTGACTCGAACCCGGCGGGTTATGAATCGCAAGCTTCTGTCTTCATTTATCATCGTCAAACACTTGACCGCCGAGCAGGAATGAGCATTAGGCCGATAGCGTCTCGGGCGAGGAGGAACGTAACGAGAGAGAGGTGATTAAAACCTACCAGTTGGTGTTGCCCAGTATTATGTACATACGTAATGTGCAATCATGATTCACTGTCGGCGCTCTTTTGAGAGAGAAAATAATAATCTGATATACTTGTAACGCTGGGATTTTTAGGAGAGTAATAAAACTACTCTCTTCTGGTTTATTTTATTAATGCTCCACCCTGGAAGTGACCATTGTAAACTATGTTCACCATTGACTTTGTTAGACAAGGTGTTTAATAGGCGAAAGTACATTTAAAATGGCTTGACAAGTTAAACACCGTTGGGAAATACTTTTTTTTTTAGGTGAATACCGCACAAGAGTCTCAACTGCTCCCAACCAACTTTTTTTTTCCCCACGTAAACTCCTGAATTTAAATTCAATAGTCACGTAAAAGCATTTTTATACCTACGTGAGGTAACAAAGCAAGGCGGCTAGCGCCGTTCTATTGGTATAAAAAACAAGAGTAAGAGTTAGAATCATTAACTTTAAATGATTCATCACTTTATGATAAATAAGAATTTAGTAATGGAAAAAAAAAAATCCTTACCGTCTAGATCCAGTGAGACTATGGCATCCCAATAGGGGTATGTTGTGAGGCTGAAAGTAGTGGGGAGTAGAAGGAGATAAGGAAGAGGAAGGTCGGGAAGTACCTGGCTATTCAGATCTGGTCACCAAACACGGCTAAAGCTATTTCAAGCAACGTTTCGATTCTGAAAGGTGGTCTTTCACCAGGGCAATGCTTAGAGTATCTTCCACCCTGGAACGTGCCGCAAATAAACTTTACATTATTTAAATACTTCAATACATCAATACTTTGCTTTGTTATCAATATTGTCATTGTGCTTTTGTCTAGTATCTAAGTTTTTTTCTGGCTTTGAGTTAAAAATACAATTTTTTTCAAAAACGTGCCAACTCTTAAAACCACTTTTATATAAATCTCAGTATTTTATATTTTAGGTTAATTTTAATATTGTCCTGAAGATGGAAGGATTCTTCCGAAACCGGTCGACAAATATTGAAAATAAAAAATGTAGTTTTAAACAAAGTTCATCTGTTTTATTTATAATCATGGCAAGCCACAAAGTAAATGCTTTTTACGAATATACTTTGGAAAAATAAATTTTTTTTTGGGCAATAACTTCATACAAGAGGACCAGAGGGAAATGTTTTTTCTTAGGGCTTTTATCCTCTGGTAGGAGTGAACCTGGGTCTTGTAGAGGCCCATGTTGTAGGAGGGAGAAAACACAGATCAATAACGCAACCCCATCCAAATAAATATAATACGACAATACCCTTTTTCAGATTCATAATGCCATATTATTTTTGTTAAAGCATGTTAACATTGGTAAATTATTTTAGAACTATTATATATACCAGGCATCAGGCAACAGCATTGTAATAAATGTTTGTGTTAGACAAAGTAAGAGAGTAAGTGTGAAGCATTTTATTTAAAAATATGTATTTAATCGTATTTTTTGCTGACATTTTCATTTAATTGATTAATAATTTTCTTATAAAAAAACTAACTAACTAACCATCACGCCGTTTTCCCACAGGGGTAGACAGAGAAGACGGACCGTCATATAATAATAATAATATTTGGATAATTTGTATAGCGCCGTTTTTGTGAAAAATCACCCATATAACTCTGTCTTGGCACACACCCCTTGCTCCATTTACATTCATACATCGTCTCATACATACTCTTCTGTTATTCCAACTCTTCACATGACCCGATTCAAGTATTTGATTTACTTGATCGTGCCATGTCTTTCTCGGGCGTCCTCGACTTCTTCTTCCATTCACTTTCGCATCATATATTCTTTTCACACTCCTTTTTTTTCGTTCATTCGCTCTACATGCCCAAACCATCTAAGCGTCCCTTTCTTGATCCTCTAAATATTACCGTTTATAAGATTCCGTCTTCTATATTTGTGAATAGAATTCAAAGTACATTGTAAGTCAATATTACTCTAGGCAAAAGATAAAACATACCACTTCATTGGCTTCAGCACTAGTTAAATTATTCTTCTGGGTACATTTGATTTTAACTTGTAGGTTATTGTTTACTGACTGTTGACTTAACGATTTTGGTAATTTGTGCTTAGCTTTTCAAGTAAATTGCAAGCAAGAGTACAAATTGAAAAAAAGCAATCAATTTATCAGAACCAACAAATAAGTAGGACATAATAGCAAAATGTGGGTAAGGAACTGTACTGAATATATGAAAATTAAACCCTACACGAAATACTTAATACATTTAAACATTCTCTCACACGAGATTCATCAAATTTGACGGTTTTTCGCTGACATAAATAATCACGTTAACTTAACAGTGGCTGGTTTGATGTGGATATTCCTAGCCTGACTTTATGAAATCATGGCCGTAACTGGTGTGAGATTTACTGCGTACAGGACCCATCCATTAAGGCCCCAGTTGCTGTTTTCTATGGGGAATATATTTATTTATTTGGCTACTACCTCTTGATTTATTACCACACCCTTGAAGAATGGTTTGATGGAAGGTTTTGAGATGAAATATATAAATTAATTACTTAGATGACTTTGTGGTAAGGCTTTCCATGTGAAATTGGGTATTTATGAAACCATTAAAATCCATTTTGTTATGGTGGAAATCAAATAAGAAATTATATAATTTTTTTTTTTTTTTGGAAGAGTTTTTGTGCAGCTTCATTATTTAAAAAATAATATTCCAAGGGACATGTTTTGTTTTATTTCGCCCAAACTGAACCTTTATAATAATAATAATACAAATGCATTTATTTGGCGTGATTTTGTGATATTTCACCTCAAGTGCACAATTAATCCTTGATTTCTGATCAAATATGTTTCAGCGCTTTAACATTTTTCGCCTACAGTTTTTTTTTTCAATTTGGTCGATTGTTGCATTAAGTTGTGAGGTACAAAAAATGCGGATCAATTTGACATGCATTAATTCTTACATCTTTATATTATTATAGAACATAATGAGATTATTAGATAAAATAATTTACACTTCGTTCCAGAAAGGAAAATATTATCAATATCGTCGTGATGAGAGGCTACCATGCACAATAACATGTTTTTTTTAAATGGCTTCTACTATGTTAAGTGGTCAAATTTACATAGTCAGGTACTTCTCAACCTTTATCAAATTCTTCTACACCGTATTCAGTTTCACAATATTCTCCAAAATAAGGATACCATTGATAAACTTTATCCAAGCAGTTGAGGCTTTTGCGGTAAGTATCACATACGAATTAAATTAGGGGTAACGGTTAGTGGTCGATTGGTTTAATGCATCGGGTTTCTAACCATGCGTTGCGGATTCAATCATCTTGTCGCTAGAAAAGCGAGAGGGTTTAAGCGACATTTTGATCAAAGTTGAGTTGAATATATAGTTTGATCGATTTTTCTTTCTGCATCGAATGCTCTGACTCCCGTTTGATTCTGTAGACTTTTGAGGCCCTTCAGCCATCTAAAATATATTTGTCGTTTGGGAGAAGGTTTGACACAAGCGACACAAGTTTAGCACTTCAGATAACTCAGTGAGAGCATTGAGTTACCTGATATATATTTTTTTTCAAAATTTAACCATCTACGTTGAAGGAATTGTGAATTTTATTCTAAAATAATTACAAAAAAACTTCAAAGGCTCTGGTGTAAACTTCCCAAAATGGCTCTTCAGCCCTTTTGCCTTTCCAGCGACGATTGCTAGCATAGTTTTCTACCACTAAACAAGCAATTTTTTTACTTATAATGATGATTTTAAGAGGAAAACAATTATTGTGGGTAATTAATTATTCGTAATCTGTTATTCCTTTCATTTTCATTTCGTACCTATTAACCTAGGATCCATAGACAAAGCTTAAATTAAGCTCATCAATCATTTTATGAAACTTATATTATAATCGTCCGTGGTTTATTTACATTATTGATTTTATTCACCTAACATCTAATTCGTTCAATTCAGCACTCCCGGCGTAATTTGTGCCGATTTAAATGTGGCCAGATGTACTCTGTCTGTCTCTGCTCTCTTATTCTTGAAACAAATCGAGTCGGGCTAAAGCGGTACAACTCCGGGAAGTTTCCGCGGTGCGCCGCTTTGGATTCAAACAATTCAATTGTTGTGAATCGGATCAATTATTTAGGCGGAGCATTTTCCAATTCCGTTTTATTTGTTGGGCCCGAAGTAAGGAGATTCCGCTAAATTCGCATTCGCACTGAAATGAGAGAATTAACACGTCGCGTCGTGTGGTTTGAAGACATCGCAAGTATTTTTGGTATAACAATCAGATATCTAACGAAGTTCTATGGAATATTATAAGCTTTACTAAACTTTAACACGTTGGATGAGCTTGGTGTGAAAAAACAATTAGGTACATAAGATTGTGGAAAACATTTTCAAATCATGTTTATTGTTTGATAAAGAGAGTTTTGTTGGTTTTTTTATTAACTAATAATAATGTTTGGATAATTTGTATAGCGCCGTTTTTGTGAAAAAATGTACACATTAATTAAAAACAAACAAAACACGTCATGCACGTCTTGTTTTTGAAAACCTTTAATGAAATGAAAAAAATAACTTTGTTTAAGACAGATTTTATTTTAATTCTAATGACCGACCGGTTTCGCTCAGCCTTAACCGCACACTGATTGTTGTTTAGTTTAATGTTGTACCCTGATGATGCTTAGGCTAAGCGAAACCGGCCGGTCGTAAAAAATTAAATTAAATCTTTAGTCTCACACAAAACATTTTTTTTCATTTCATTAAATATGTCAAATCAAAAAGCAATTGCTTTCTATGAAAATATTAGAACCTTTGATTCTGAATAGAACCCACACAAATTATTAGAAATACTATTTTAATGTCAATTGGGTATTAATTAACTACAAAAGAGTTTTAGATAACATAGTTTGTACTGTATTTTTTCAACATTATTGCAATACATATTAATAAACGCTGAATATATAACATGTTTTGTCAATAAGTGAAAAATAACAGTCACGAACATAAATTATTCATGAATCGGCCTATAGATTACAAACTTGTTTACCATTCTTGCAATAATATAACGTTCTAACTTTAAAAAGTATTATTTTTGACTGTTTTCTACAAATCTGTATCTTTTCACAAGCTGTGATTTTACAAAACTCAATTTTTTTTTTTTTATCAGTGTAAAGAGCAAGTTTCTTTTGATACCAACATTAACAAATAAGATAAATTTTAAAGCTTTGTAAAGCTTCCTTAAAATATCCAAACATTATTAAGTATATATATTTAACCTTTTTAATATTTTTGGACGACGATCGATTTAAATCAATCCAACTTCTACTACACAACGGTATATTGCTCTCGGTGACCTCTCATCCTCACTGCTTCCTCCTTCGACCCGCTTCACAAACAGCACCGGAAATATAGCCGGCCCGAGTAATTTCCTAAGGGAAACCGCAGATCTCCCAACAAACTCCTCGCCGTTGTTCGTTCCATAAACGTGGAACAAACTGCGAAGTCTGCAGATATTATTATCTATTTTCCATGGTGTTTTGTAAATGATATTCGCCCTGTTCTCAGTGTGAGTGATGTCTTTGATGTGGATATCAAAGATCAGATGGGATGAGGAGACGCAGGAAGTGCAGCTGGGGCTGACGTAGTGTTGATGTGGATCGTGTGAGGTTCTAATTGAATTGAGGAAAACAGTGCGTGCATTACTGAGTTGTTCCGGCCTACATGGCGATGATTGCTAGCCTCCGATAGTAGAGAGTACGAGAAGAAAGTGTGAAGTCTTTAAAGGAAACATCTGGGGTTGTTATTGACTAAAGCATAGTTTTTGCGATGGTTAAAAGATACTTGAATTTGGTTATTTTAGGGCCAAGGGTCGATATTTTCAGAGCTACCTAAGAAGTGCGGTGGTTTATGTCTATGACGCATAAAGGGCTCTTGTATCATTATTTATGACGCCACTTAAGCATTTTAATTCAAAGGGATTTAATAATACGTCGACGTAATGTGCTTAAGAATTAGCTTGGCTTAGTTGTAAATTTAAATTGAAATTATCAAAATTTAAACAATATCTTTCCAAATCTCTACCCAGCTAATAAAGTACCTTTATATAATCTGTTTTAGCAAACGTTATTCTATATATTTAAATGGGTTTAAACGCATGAAGCAATATTTTTTCTAAGCAAGTCAAGTTATATTCCATGATTTTCACGGTGAACAATTAGTTTAAATATAATATTTTTTTAGTTTTATACCACTT
Source organism: Drusus annulatus (assembly GCA_022651775.1). NCBI lineage: Eukaryota > Metazoa > Arthropoda > Insecta > Trichoptera > Limnephilidae > Drusus > Drusus annulatus. Next base: position 164,564 of record JAGWCC010000610.1, read on the forward strand.
TTATTTATGTCAGGGTAGTATGCCACTATGTTGGTAACAAAATCTGGTCGGCATTGGTATAATCAAAAGTGATTTCGAACTATGTGATTGTTTTATTTTTTAATTGATTAATTGTTCTTACGTTTGCTGGTTTTTATGTTGGCTGCCTGCTAAATCTATTACGTATATCAAGCTGAAATTAGGAACAATAAAGTATGTTGTCCTCAACGTTGAAAGTAACAATATTTTTACTGTATCCACTTACGTACACATAAGTTTCACGGTCTCTTTCCAAATATGATTTTTTTAAAATAGTCTTTTGAAAAAAATCACCTTTGTACGAGAACGCACGTAGAGAAAACCAAAACTTTGACACACAAAGCTATGTAATGAAGTGTGTGATACTGTCACCACAATACCACGTGCATTTTAAATAGTTAAATTAGAATAAACTCGCTTTTTTATTTTTACAATAATAATTGAAATAATATCAATAATTTTCAACGAAATATGAAATAGTAAAGACCCAGAAAATAAAGAGTTAGGTTGCGACCGGGACTTTAATCCGAAATCTTTACTCTGTTCGATAATGTAATTCGCATTTTTTCTATCTCTGCCAATTGAGCTACCAAAACCTTTTTAGAAACCGTCAGTTTTATCAATCTCATATGTCCTTGAAAAGAAAATCCTCATTTTTTCCATATAGGCAGCCGTCTTTGTAATAGTATGCAAAGCTCTACCCGAGCACAGCTGCATACCCTGGTAATGCATTGGATAAACTTAGTCATATGCAGGCGTATCAAGAATCATCCGCTTAAAATGACACCTTTCGCTTACAGGATATGACACAGCACACCTTCTAGTTGTTTTATTAGTTTTTTACATGAATAAAAATGAAGTTTGTATCCATTATCCCTCACCTTGAGTGACTTTCCACTATTTAATATTTAATGAAAACTTTCGTTCGCCAGCCCTGAGCAGTGAACTGTAACCGCAGAAAGCAGAGAAAATGTTAAACGCCCATTCCTTAACACATCACAGAAGACGCGTCCTCCTTCCCCCTCCCTGACCACGTGGCAAGGTGCAAGGAAGGAGGTGTGAGGTGTGAGGTGTGAGGTGTAAGGTGTAACCTTCGCCTACCCGGGCCCGGCGCGGGCGGTGTAACAGAATGTTTATCTCCTCGCTAATGTATGCGCATAGCGATTCCTCTCGGAAAGAATTGTAAGTGCGGACCGACCTTTATCTTCCGCCATAGCACTAGACACTAGATTCTACTCTTCTCCTTTTGCCTCTTCTGTTTCTACTGTTTCTCCTAATGCTGAATTCTAAGTGAGGACTTTTATATCTGGTCTCGAGGCTTATTGAAATAATACTCCGCACCTTAATTCATTTCGGTCCGAAGCTATTTATCTTGAATTGTATGAGAGTAAATGGGTGTTTTGTACTCCCCCATAGAAGTTTCGTAGAAAATAAAATAGACGAGATTTTTCTCCCCTTTTACTCGTCGCTGAAACTTTTCTACCTTTATTTTAAGACCTCTCCTAACGAATGTGTTTCCCAGCAAAGATGACAGAGATTTAGATCCTCAATAGCAGCAATTTTTAAGTATATAACGTAAGTGCATCCTTCTACACCTGGTTCTAGGTGAAAACTACACCCATACATTTACTCTCATTTATGTGCTATTCATATTACTTCTAATGTCAATGTTATTTACCCAACCACTTCAGAGTCGCTTTGAATAATTTAATTTTGGCATAATGACCCCTTGGAATAACAAGATTTATTTAACACGGCAATAGCATGCTATAACTGGTCATTTAGAAAGCTACTTTAGAGTTTATTATTGCATATCAGTGCTGTGTCAGATGGAACCTAGTTATTCCAAGGGATCGATAAGCCAATAAAAACGTTTTAAATAATATTCAAATTTGTGAACACAATCGTTTTTTTTTTTAATATTATCTAATTATGTGAAACCTTGTTAAGTATTTTACAAATGACCTCATCGTTAAAAAAAGATTTTCTCGTCAAAATAAAATACAACCCTTCAACCAGACCTGCTTTGGCGACATTAATAAAATACAAATATTCTAAAGTTCAGATATTTTATGATATCCTCTTATATATTCACTGTTGAGGAAATGCTTTCATGTCCTCTGAGTGCAAACAAGAAAAAAAAAAATTGTGTTTATCTGAAGTGACCTGCCAGGTAAGTATGCTTCTGTATATTATCTCTCCACATAATAAAGATAAATATTAATATGCCATATATCATTCGTGGTAAGTAATAAGATACAGCCTAGGAATTAAGATTTGTACAGCATCTTTGAGGTGATTTTACACAAAGCGGCGGTGTGCAAGTCATCTTAATATTCCAATTTTATATTTTTTTAGATTTCTGAAAAACAAATATTTTGAACATTCTTTTGACTGGACTCCTTCTACTCTCTATAATTTCTCACATCACTCTGTTATGTGACGTGGTAATATCATATTTTAAAAAAATACGTTGCTTGAATTAGCTGGCAATGTTTAATGGCCTGATCTGATAAAGCAGGTTATCTCAATATTCTTTCTACTTCCTTTTCCCTATTTTATCTCTCAAAATTATTTTATATTGTTTATATAAATAAACTGTGCAACGATCATGGTTTTTGTAAATGACAGAAAACGAGTAATGCGATGAAAGCGAATTAACTAAGTATTAATTTATTAAGTTTGCTCCAAGAAAGGTAACTTCTTTTATATTCTTCTACTGGAATTGATCAAATATCTTAATTCTTTCGTAAACGTATAATAAATGTAGTTGTCCTGTCTGGGGCCCAGGAGTCAATAGGTCTTGTAAATTGGCGGCATTTTCTTTCACGTCAACATATATCGAACTACTAACAAAACTCGTGTCTCCGTATTTAGAGCATCCACTGTACCGTGATCATCCTTTTAGAAATGGTGGAAAATTAATTCCGAAATATACCAGGGTTAATAATGCGTATCACCTAATAAATTGGCGATAAATTAAAATGACAATTGAAATTTGTCCGCGTCACGCCATCACTCTGAACTTCCGCTTCCACCCCATAAACAGTTCCCCACTTAACTCGCAGGCCACCTCGCAATAATAATATATTTCCACACACTCCCCTCGGCCGGGGGGTGGTGACCTGGGTGGGTAGGGGGCGATAATGTAAACAGCGACCAGCGGTTAAAAGGGTGCCATTTTTTACTTTTTCATCTTACTAAGGGTGAAAATCTTGTCGGAATTCAAATGTGGATCTTTCGCAGAATGAATAATCTTAAAGAATGCTGAAAATATTCAGTTCGCTCCATCGGAACTTGGTTTATTTCTTCGGAGGTTTTATTGTTCCTATACCAAATTATATTAACATTTGAAAAACGATTTTGCATCGAAATTTCACGGTGAAACATTTTACACTTTTTCAACTTTCAAAGATGTTGAAAATGCAGTTAATATTTTTGATATTGTCTAAAATATAAAATTTTGTAGGTATTGTCAACGTAATTCGAGTAAATAACTCTTTACCTGTTATTTATCAATCGGTTAAAATGTATTATTTTTTTTATGTATTTGTTTCCTTTAAAAGGTATGCATTTTTACTTTTTCCCTTTCCTATCAACTTCGTTACTATATGTCAATAGCACCTTTTAGCTGTAAATAATAATAATAAAATACTTCAACAAAAAAAAACAAATTTGAATAAAACAAGATACATCATTTTATTTTTTTATTACCAACTGGTTTTGCTTATCCTGAGCACCATCGGGGTACATAATTAAACTAAACAAAAAAAACAAGTGTGCGGTTATATATACATACAGAGGGAAAATAAAATAAGAAAACAGTGAGAAAACAATAGAATAACATTTAAATTATAACAAAGAAACAGAGAGAAATAGACAAAAAAAAAGAATTAAAAGAGACAAAACGTCATCTTAGAAGGTGATTATAGAATAATGATAAATAAGATGAGTTTACAGGAATTGTATCTAATATTGGCCTACTGGACAAATGCACCTGATTATTAAGAATATTACTATTAATTTTAAGAAAAAAAACTTTTTAGTATAGATTTGTGACAATATTTAAAAAATTAAATTCTTAAAATTTACTAACGGAATCCGTACTTATGTTACAAAACACAAAACGTGTATTATGAGTCAGTGGACTCAGCCTAAAATAACAATGAGGTCCAACGTAACATTCACACGTACGTTTATTTATTTAAGGATTTTGGTCTGGGTATTGTATTCGTCACACTTATTTGCTCGGCCAGTGGTGTTATGTTACGCCGAAATCCTCCATGGTGAAGAAGAGATTTGTATTTTGCATTGGATTAAATAGGAAATAAGAAGTAGGTAATAAGAATTAATAATAATTAATATATTTTGTTTTTAATTTGTAGAACTCTCATTTATTTTATTTATAATCCAACTAATTTATTTTTAATAAAGTTGTTTTTTTTATTTTTAGTGACAGCTGTTTTGGCGTTCAAGGCCACTATCGAACTGTGTTTAGACCAAATGAAAATGATTTTGGGTTACTGTTCAATTACCATACGAATATACGGTATAAAAATAATAATAATAATGAGTAATTCAAAATAAAAATAAAAAGTTGATGTATTGATTTCTACGCCAAAATAATTTCACTCACTTTCGGGAGTAGAATGCAATAAAAAAGCTTTAAAAAAATTAATATCATTAAATTATAAAATGTTTTGGTCACAACCTACTTTTTTTCTTTATGTTTTTATATTTTTTTATTCTTAAAAGTTTTTATTTCATTATTAAATATCTTGCGAACAAACATAGCAATCTCGATAAGTTATAATAACTCAATCTGATTGTTAATACTCTTTCAGCAATCAATATAACAATGAAGCACAAAGCTTTAATAAATTATTTACATTGAAATAAATAAATATTAGAAGCTCATAAAGCAAACACTGCAATCAAAACAATTCTATTACGGTTTTACAAAATGACTTATCATTATTTTAAGCCGATTGAAAAAAAAACTCTCAACAACAGCTGTAAAACTATTTTAACAAGGCTCTAATAAGCTACACTGGCAACGCACATATTCCAAAAAAAATAATCACAACAAGATGTTTTTTCTCCTGCCACCAAAATTACAAAGAACAACGAGTAGGACATACGTAAATGAAGGTTCTTCTTTAAGACTCATTATTCGCGCAAAAAGACAATCATGAAACTCGCTTCAGCTACATTTTTTTATCTTTTTCGAAAACCGTTCATTTTACTTTCGATGTATTTCCAGAGCACTGAATTACCCTCCCCCCTTCCCCATGCTACAATATTTTATTGACACTCCAATTTAAATATCCACGCATCAATGCCTTATCCTGCTTCACACCCCCCACCCCCACCCACCACCCACAAATGAGCACCGAAGCCAAACTACACGACACGTAGATACAATATGTACGGAATACATACGCGAACACGAAATGGATGACACGCATAAACGCGGAATAAAACTCTAATTTAGAGTACGACAAAAACGGTTCAAGACTTTTTCATGGCAACTAAAATGTTTTCTAAAAAAAAATATTTCAGTGTTCTGTGAGTGATAACGTTGCTAAATTTTATTCCCAGAACCCTGACTTGTTATTCCAAAAAGCGGATATGTGCATAGAATCGGTATTATAAAATCAACCAATCAAAAATAAAAATAAAAACTTTATACATAAAATACTAGCTACTATTTATTAACGAAATTTTAGGTCATACCTCTGTTTATTTCCTCGCTGACAGATATAAAATTCTTTGATGTAATTTCTTTTTTTAGATTTTTGTGGTTTAGCGTCGTTTTGAGTAATAAACTGTGGCTTTGTGTGGATTATCTGTGATTTCGAGAAATAATTTACCGTTAGAACGCAATAGCGAGCAGCTCACAAATATGTTGTATTTACTAGAGAGACTTAAAACTACCAATCCTCGTCGCGTCTCTTGAGAATCCAATGGGAGTTTGCTTTCATACCGAAAAACTAGCTACCCCAAACGAACTTTATCCAGTTGCAGTTGATAATTGAATGCGATGCATTTCAATTTTGATTTTTAGTTGTCGGGAGGTACAATTTATATATATTTTAAAACCAAAAGCTTTTAGTATTTCACCAAATGGTTATCCGTTGATGTAGATTGTTCTGAAGTAATGAAATTTGCACAATAGTCTGTAATTTGTAGATTGATAGAAGACTTTTTAACGTCATCTCCACAATGAAGCTTTATAATACCCTCATAACTGTCAAAGTAAGATTATTTTATCTTTTTTTTTAATTCACATATTTTTTAATGTTACTTCACCTATTTTCTTTTGATTTTAAATGTATTTTTATTCACAAAATATACTTAAAGGGCAATATAATGATGTCTTTAATTTTTGAATGGCAACAAACAATAAAAAAATGTATTTAAATAACATAAATAATCTAAAAAACAAATATGAAACAGAAAAAAGCCAGAAACTAAAAAGAACAATGGTCATGACTGAGACTCGAACTCAGAACCTCTACTCATCTGGGATTAACGCTTTGCCAATTAAGTTGTCGGGACCTCATTAGAAAGTGGAATTTTTAAACAATCTCATACTTCTATTGAAAATTATTGATATTTGAATAAAAATATATAAAAAATTGTATGTTTGAGGGTCAGCACCCAGAAACACACATTTTTTGATTTTCTAATACTAAAAATAATTTATAGGCTGTTAGAAAAATATCTATGTTTTCGTTCGGAGGTTCAGGTTCGTAGAATTTAAAAGATCACAGTTACATATGTTTTCCTGTAAACCATTTTTTGTAGTATTGCTCGTTTTAGAATGCCGCAAAGTGACGTTTAGTGCCATTTTATAGTGTTGAAGCTTAAGTTCAAAAGAATGTAATGTTTTCTCTCAAAGAAAGCGCATACACAGTATAGTAATTGTGGAGGTCTGATTTCTGTTACCCTGTTCCGATTCGCTCCATTCAAATGGTTATAAATAACACAAAAATCAGTCCATTTATTTGCTGCCCCACCGAGTATATTCACTTACCCACATCCCCGCTCCAATACAATTTAGCCCGGGATGAATTTAGACAAATGAAATGTGTAAATTCAATCAATGGGATGTGAGGGTTCTGCGTTCCTTCGTTCGCATTACTCTTTCGTTTCATCCACTCCGGGTACGTATTAGTACCGCGCCAGCGTATAAATACATAGCTAACTCGCCTTCTTATCGCTCTCCCCTCCGCCTCACCTCCGCGGCCGAATTGATTGTATGCTATCTCTCCTCTCTTCCGGGGGAGGTTATACCGACCTGGCGTCCTAGCTATGTATTCTCCAACCTTCCACTAGTAATGTCCTACTAACATTTTTCTACTTATGCTGGTGAAGTAGGTACTGTAAAAAGTATTCCAATTTTTAAAGTAGAAGTTAGTAACGTTTGAAAGAGAGAGTACGAGAACAGCGTGCAGTATTTATTTATTCATTCATAAAATAACGGATTATTGTCCAATTACAACAAAAATACATAACGCGAAATGGGAAAAAAGAGCAACAGAGAAAGAACAGCACATACAAAATATTAAAATGAAGCAATGACAAAATACACATTAGAAATAACATTTAAGTCAAAGTCTTAACAAGGTTTTTGGTAGAGAGTCGTAAAGAATGACAAAAATCATTTAGACTGGTGCCAAAATTTTTAGGGCTATGGTTTGAGTTAACAAGTCCCGAGATTTAAAATTAGTGGAGTGATGATTGAGAAACGGCAATTCATTGTTTCTGAGTCTACGGCAAGGAATGTATAACTAGATGACTTGCATCAAATAAGTTGAGTCAATTATACAATTAATAATTTTGAAAATTCAATTGAATCAAAATCTTTCCTACGCTTTTCTAATGAAGACATTTTCAATATTTGTTTAATTTATTCAATCATACTATATGAATAATCGCCTCTTTTTCACCCTAATCTCCACGCAATTCCGCGAAAGAAGTGATGTACGAATTTAAAATGATGAATATGAACGGTTTGGAAAGGGGACCAATTTACACTGGCATATTCTAGAAGAGGATATAGTTGTGCATGATAAATACGAGTACTTGGAGCAAGTGGATGATTTTTTTTTACAGTTTAGATATTTATATTAACGAGAGATGAAAAAGCTAATAATATAGACAAGGATATTAAAAAAAGGGTAAATGCAGGTAACTTTATTGACGGTGGACCGAACGCTGTTGGCGCAAATAAAAAAAAATGTGTAAAGAATCGAAGTTAGCCTCAATGGAGTGCTTATACCAACCTTGATGTATGGCAGTGAGGCATGAAGCTGACAGAAGATGGATGAAAGTAGACTGTGTGTGTTATCAAACCATGTATGATGGCGCACTGCCATGGTAATCCTATGATTCAAGTTAAATGACGAGTAAACTTTGACGCTTCATTGTGATATTAATTATGGAAACAAAATCAAAGAATATGAAAGAGAAGAAAGCACAAAAATCAAAAAAGTTTAGGTTGCAACCGAGACTTTAACTTGGAACCTCTACTCTCTCCGGGTGTAACGCATCTGCCAACTGTTTCACCAAAATAATAAACTGCAGGTTATACAAAATAGGAGGGTGAGGATGATTTTGAAATGTAATATTTTTACCAGAGTTAAAATTATGTTACTAATTTTTATTTATTTTTAAATTAACGTACTAAAGTCCAATTACAAAAAATACACATAAAACACGAAATGGAAAAAAGAGCAACAGAGAAGGAATAGCATATACATAAATATAAATGAAGCGATGACAAAAATAAGGCAAAATAAACGTAAGAGAGAAGATCCAAGCCATGGTCTAGTCTAGTCTAGTTGGTAGAGTCGTAAAGAATGACAAAAATCATTTAGACTGCTACCAAAAATTTCAAGACCATGGCTTGAGTTAACAAGTCTTGACATTCTGGACATTGGAGAATTATTCCCATAATTAGTATTGTGATGTCTGAGGAACAGCAATTCACTGTTTCTAAGTCTACGGCAAGGAATTTTGAAATGGATAAATTGCAACAGAGAAGGTGAGTCTATAAAACAATTTTTTTAAACGAAAATTAAATCAATGTCTTTCCTGCGCTTTTCTAATGAGGACATTTTCAATAATTGTTCAATTTCATCATATGAATAATCGCCTCTTTCTCGCCCTAACAACATATCGTACATAATACTTTAACGATGATTTATAAGTTAAAAAATAACATGCTCCCTAAATATCTGCTAAATAATATTATATTTAATATAAATATTCACAATTATCCTACGAGAAGTTGTCATGATTTTAAGTTTCCTAAAACGAAACTTGTGTGTACTCAAAACAGCGTGTTTTATAAAGGTCAAAAACTTTTTAATGGTCTTCCAAATGCCTCATCAGATCTGAACTGCCAGGTACTTTCTAACCTTCTTCCTCAGCTTCACAACATACCCTAATTAGGGAGGCTATAGTCTCACTGGATTTAGACGTTTCGGAGCAGTTGGAACTCTTAGGCGGTATTCACTTTAAAAAATAAAAATTAAAAAATAGTTTTTTGTTATTTTTTAGCCTTGTAAAGCGCCTTTGCCGTGACATTTCACAAAAATGGCGATACATAAATTATCAAAGTATTTTTATTGCTGTAGTTTTCTCTTATTTCTTAGCATCAGATATTATATTCGTTGTAACCTTTTCCGATGGTGTCCTTCCCTCGTGAATTTGCATTTTTTAAATGAATAAAATGCTACTCTCCACATACCACAACGATTCGTATCAATTGTACCCGTCCCCTTCCCCATCTCCTTCCTCTGCCCCATCTGTTCTCGTGCTCTCATTCCATCCGACCGCAGGTTCCATCGCATTAATGGAACCTGATACGGGACTAATGTGTGATCAAAGAGTTCCATTTCGACAAATTATAGCGACGCCAAACCTGGGAACGCCCGAACCCAGATCCCTTGTGAAATCCTACCAGACGGCTAATTATAGAGTTCCTGTGAAGCCTTTTTGTGCTCGAAATAGGAACCTACGCAGGAAATGTGATACCTTGTTTTGTAATTTAACATAGATTTAACTCTTCTAAGGTATGCCACTTTGATATCAGTTGTTGGGCAGAAACTTTTTTATTTATTTTTTATTTGGTAACTTTTTGTTTCTTACATTACCTACCTTACGAGGTCATTTGAACCTGTTCTGAAGTAGGTGACAGTGAGTACTAGTAAGAATAATATTTAAAAAATATGATATGTGTTACACAATGCTAGGTGATACAACATGTACTGACTGTAAAACTCTTTTGATACCATATAAGATACATTGACAGTAGGTAAAGTTGCAAGGCACTACATCCTTTAATTAATGACAGTGGATACGATGCAAATATACATACATTTTACATCGTAACAATTATTGATAACATTGAGACACTTAAGAACTAGTGTATTGTACTTTCTCGCAATGTTTTTCTTTGTTACTTGTTATATTCACACTGTTGGCATTTTTTTAGAATTATAAACTTACAATACTTGAATATTGGTGTTTTTCACGTTAAGTGTCCTTAATATTATTTTCTTTCCTTTGCTTTTACAAATTTGTCAATATCAACATACACTTTTCTTCAGGATTTTTACGGTCTTGGTTTCTAGTAAATTGGTTTTCTCACTATGTTGATTGGCTGGCCATTCAGATCTGTTCACCAAACACGTCTAAAGCTATGTTAAGCAACGTTTTGATTTGGAATGATGGTCTTTCGCCAGGGCAATATCGAGAATATCTACCATTCTGGAACGTGTCACAAATATACAATATTTTATTTTTAATTGATTCTTTGTGAAATAATGTTTTGCTCATATCTGAACTTTTTTTTCGTCATGATTTTTCATAACGATCATGATTTTAGAGAGTTTTAATTTACATATTATATTTTATTTCCTCCTTGTTATATTAGGTTAGGTAATTTAGTGTGAAGCGCTCTTGAGGTGAACTATCACAAAAGTGGGCTATTTGAATTCATTGCACTTCTTTTAAATCTATACGTCTAGAAACAGCTGTTTTGCAATTTTTCGTGTTTCAATACTCCACGAAAATGTTCACCATTTTTTTCCGCAGACTTTTTCAGATAAAAATATAACATTATGTTCAAACTAATTAGATTAAAAACTTTCTTGTTCAAAATGCAGATCGGATATATTTTAATTTGTGCTAGTACTTTTTAATCTTCTAAGGCTAGCTGTCCACAATAGAGTACTGACACCAACCCTGATGTATAGTACTGATGCATGAAACTAACAGAGGCGAAGGACGAAAGTATACCAAAGGCTGTGTTAATGAGATTACTGAGGCGTATTTGTGGTAAAACCATGCATAACCATATTTAAATTGAGGATATCCAGAAAGTATGCAAGGCTGATGTAATGAATTATATTGATAAAGGGGTGCTTAGATAGTTTAGACACGTAAAATGAATGAATGAAGTAAGTTTTGTGAGGAGAGTATATGATGTAAAAGTGAATTGTCTAAAAAGTAGGGGACAATCAGGTGAATCAAATACTTGTGCCGGACCATTTCAAGAGTCAGAATAACAAGAGTATGTATGAAAGTGAATAAAGCAAGAGTATTTTCCAAGACAGAATTGTGTGGTGGGCTATTCTCTCTGCTTATCTCTACGGGGAAATGACATGGTGGTCAATTTGTTATTTTTAGTTGAAATTTTCTGAGAAAACATTTTTTCTGAGAATAATTATTTTGTGTTTATATACATTTTTAAGTACACGGTATATATTTTGTCCATCTGTATGTTAATTTTTGTGTATGTGTTTGATATTTTTGTAACTAACCATTACTGAAAGGGGCACTTACAAGATGCATGCACAGCTATGCAGCCATTAAAGTATTCATAAAACAGTTGTTAGCCGTGAATAATCACGTGATGTTACTTAATTAAGTACTTTAATCCATTCATTTAAAATTTGGAAAAATGTCTGCTAAAATACATTATAAGTAGGTAAGGATTTTAAAATAGTACTTTTGAAATTTAGTCAATTCAAGTAACATTAGTTCAAAATTTTAAAAGTACCCATTTATACGTATTCACAAAGGATTTTTTTATAGTTCATAAATAAACCTGTTCTATATACAATACGTAAATTCATGAAAAAACTTATTTATTTTCTCTTTTGTCAAAAGTAATAATTCTTAAGAAAATTCACGGTTATCTTCGGTTTTATTATGCCTTCAACGGCGCAATAAACTGAAATACAACCAACAGCTTTATGATTCGACTAAAAGCAAGCAGATTCTACGTTGCCTAAACTTGGTAAAAAGCCTACCTCACTTTTTCGGAGCATTTTGTGAAACCGTTGAAAAAATATTAAAATAATACAACTATTATTTCAACAACAAGTAAGCGCTTTCTACTTTCTTATGGTAAAATTCACAAAGCATACTCGTCCGAAGGCGGGCATATTTCCCACCGTAGAGATTTCCAGAAAAAATATAATCCGAAAAAATTCCAGCTGGAAATGTGGGAATGCCTTGTTTTAGTTTTGAATTCACGGGTTGTGGAAAAGTGGACTTTCTTCTTTAAGCGTTTCGTTCTTCGCATGCAAAAGAGAAGAGGGTACGCTGGGGTTTAGTACAGAATACAAATAAGTTTAATGGAATTGCGTCTATTTTTCACGTTTTTTTATGTAAGATAAACGCATTTATTTAGAATTCAATTATTGCCATAATTTTCTGCGTTGCTTTGGCCGAGTCAATAAATGCTTTGGATTTTTTACTAAAAATTTCTGCTTCAACCTTTTGGTAGATAATATATTGTATTGCTCTAAGATTGTTTCCGCAAGAATACTATTTTATAGCTTTTTTATCAGAAAGATAACGTATCTACTTGAGTGTTGGAAATTAATAATAATAATAACAGTGAACTTAAATAGTATTGCCCGGGCGAAAAACCACCACTTTGAATCGAAACGTTGCTAGAAATGGCTTTAGTCGTATTTGGTGACCAGATTCGAATAGCCTGGTACTTCCCGACCTTTATCTTCCCCATCTCTTTCCATTTACTACCTTCAGCCTCACAACATACCCCATTTGATGATGCCATAGTCTCACTGGTTTTAGACAGTTGGGACTCTTGTGCGGTATTCACTACACAAAAAAGGTTTTGGATGAAATCGTTAGGTGTTCGATTTTTTTACCTTTTTTTATTTTTTACACAAGAGTCGTAGCTGCTTCCGACCGTCTGGAGTCAGTGGGAGTATGACATCTCCAATTGTGGTATGTTCTGAGGTTGAAAGTACTAAAGTGAGAAAGAGAGAAGAGGAAGATTTGGAAGTACTTGGTTATTTTGATGTGGTCACCAAACACGGCTAAAGACATTTCAAGCAACGTTTAGATTCTGAATGGTGGTCTTTCATCAGAGCGATGCATAGAGTATGTACCAATGTGATTCTTAAAAAGCAGAGTTGTATTGATTTAATGCCAACTCTTTTAAGACCTTGCTAGTTTTAATGCATTTTGTTGTGACAAGTAGATATACAATGTTTGAGATCTAGTTAAAAAATATTTTTATATGCTATTTTTTATGTAAATCAACCGAAATGGAAATTAAAATATAAAACCCTTTGTTTTCGTCGTATGCCTTTTGGGCATTTTATTTCTAAAAAGACAATATTTACAGAAAGCGAAAAAAGGTTTTATTATATAAAAAATATATTTTTTTAATCGATAAGGGTGTTTGTAAAGTAAAATAAAAAAGATGAATGGAGAAGGTTAAAGTTAAGGAAAGTGAAAAATGCGGTTTTTCAGACCCCAGGCTTTGGGCAATCTATCAACCTTACGACTCCAATATTATGCAGCCTCTAAAAACTTTGTTTCCTCAAAAGCTCGAGGCGTTGGAAAAATATCTTTTCCAAAGGCAGATTCTATTGTGTTGGATTTTATTGGAGTTACTGTCTGGCGGGAGCATTTTTCACGCTTAAAAAAAAACAAAAAAAGGAGGATTGATATTTTGAAAACATCTGAACCTCTCCACAATTAATTAGTTTTTTTTACAAACATATTATGAATATTAAAGAGATCTAGCAGTCCACAATGCAGTGCTTATACCAACCCTCATTTATGGCAGTGAGGCATGTAACTGGCTGAAAGTAGACTGGATACTGTTGAAATGAGATCCCTGAGGCGTATGTATAATAATGCAAGTCTGGTGTAAGCGTAATGAATAGGATTAAGGAATTGATGCTAAGATGGTTTGAGCATGTAGAGAGAATGAACTAAGAAAGGAGTGTGAAAATAATATATGACGCGAAAGTGAATGGAAGAAGAAGTCGAGGGTGCCTAAAAAAGAAATGACACGATCAAGTGAATCAAATACTTCTGAGTCGGGTCATGTCAAGAGTCAGACTAACAGATGAGTATGTATGAAACGATGTATGAATGTAAATGAAGTAAAAAGTGTGTGCCAAGGCAGAGTTGTACTGTGGTCCGTCCTCTCTGCCTACCCCGGCAGTGAAACGGCGTGATATTAGTTAGTTAGTTAAAGAGATCTTAGTAACTAAACCACTTATCGGTTTCTCTCTACAAAACACATTTAAAATTATGAAATCTTGTAGAGAATTCAGAAGTCAGAAAAATAAATTCTCACACTATTATTGGTAGACGAATAGATAAACTATTAATGTCAGTCACATTTATCAAATATATTTTATTTGACTGTCTTTGTATGGAAACAAATCAGGAAACAATCAAATTTAAACTTAATAAATAACAAAAAAGTCAAAATTATTTTACGTCAGATCCGAAAGATACACTAGTTTACCTTTTAACAGATTTATTTTCAGCCTAAAAATTGCTCCGTTCTAACGGATAACGGCTTAGTGGGAATTATTTTTACCCTTTATTGTATCCGATACGAAAAAAAATCCTTTAATAATGTTATTTATTTTTAGATTTTCCTTTAAAATTCCATGGTATTATAATTTCTTGGAAACTATGAACATTTTTCGTAAAAAAGAAATTCATACAATCATTTTTTTCTATCTCTTCTAAAAGTGTTGATTTTAGTTTGTTGTTTTAAAATTTCTTTCAAGTTTTTTTCAAGGAATTTTAAAGATCGTAAATAGAAATATTTATGTTAGCATAAATGCAAGTAGGAACTATTTTAATACATTGTAAAAAAAAGTGTTTTCATCCAAGTGAAATCTCTTTAAGAAATTTAGATATAAAAACTATCACCACTTCTATGCAAATGAGTAAAAATCTTCAAAATACCCATTTTAAAAAAGTCGGACCATGTTCTGGTACCAGCCATTATGCATTCAAATCATTCTCCAAATAGATTTTCAGACGTCGCTTCTTCTTATTGTACGCATTTGTCTCAGGCGGTGCCTTCCGAAGTCTGTTTTAGTGGTCTTTCGCTTAATACAAGAATATTTGTGTTATTAGTTTTGTAAAGCGCTCTTGAGGTGATATTTTACGAAAATGGTGCTTTATAAATTAGGCAAGTTTTATTATTAACAGTATATTTACTAGTATTTAATTATAGATTTTAATTGAATAACTTTATTTATTTATTTTTTGATAATGTACTGCATCAATTTAAATTTTAACTATAAAGCGAAAAATCCATTTGTTTATCTCAACAAAAACTCTTTAACTCTGAGCTCTGGTGTCATGAAATTTTGGAAAAAGCTTTTCTATTTGTAATTTATTAGTTAACGGGACTGATTTGAACTCGAAATGATATTTTATTAATTTGCTATGAGGTTTTAAATATAAAATTAGACAAGACGTTCTACTTTTCGCTCAATTTTTTTTTTATTGTTTGGGGGGATAAAGTATTATTTAAATCTAGTAAGATATAAAATTAATTTTGAAACTGTTTGATATTCTGGTAAACTATTGGTTTCTTCTTCCTGGAAAGTGTTATATCATTTGAGCACAAGTTTTTCTCACGAGTACCATTTAAGGGGTAAATAATCAAAACTCACAAACTCCATCATTTTCAAAGAAAATATTTTTTATCATAAATCCGCCATAAAATTGATTTAAATGACGTTAAGTTTCAAAACTCAAAATTTCCAAGTACCGGTGAGTAGCAAAACTAACATTCCTTAGTTTGGCCAATAAGGGCCTACGTATATTCCCGTTTGCAAAGTTTTTTGCTTTAAGCAAAGAAGTACCTACCTAGCAAGAAATGTGTTATTTTCCTTTCAAATAATATTAAAGCACGGAGGAGGGCAGCGAAAAATGTTAAACTTGTTTTTGTTGAAAGTGTAAAAATACAATGTTAATTTATTTTAATTAGTCGGACACCATTTTTAATGCAACGACACCAATCTCTTTGACCCGCACATTCATTTTTTTATTTCATTTAAATGTAATTAAGTATTTTTTATTCTTTCTACGATGCCTTTTCCATTTGTACGAAGACGGTACACAAAGGAAACAATAAAGCGCCATTTCCTTTGAAACGCCGTTGAAAATGCTTTTTATATTTATTATTTTTGTTCTTACCCAAATAAATATATGTTTGTTTTACCGGTATTTTAAAGGAAGTTTCCCCAAAGATCTAGATACATCTACTTCTACGGCACCGACCCATGTCTTGGAAACAGGTTTACATTTTGAAAACAGGAAAGGGTATTGTTTCCGGCTGGACACGAAAAAACTACAAGAAAAAGGGTTCTTGTTCTCAACAGCTCGGCTGTAGAATGATTTGCGGGTTTTTGTGTTCACCCTCCTATAAAATTCAAGATCTAGGCTAAATCCTTACTTTTATAGATGACCCTCCATAAAAAATTCCCAAAGATGACAAACGCTCTTTTAGAAACCTCAAAAGCTCTTGTTTTGTCCTTATTAAAAAGATATGTATTACCCTAATTAATAAACCGATTAATGACCGTGTTAAAAATGTTGAAATTCGGAGAGATGCAAGGCATGTAAGCGTATTGAATAGAATCAAGAAAGGGACGCTTAGATGGTTTGGGCATGTAGATCAAATGAACAAAGAAAGATGTCTAAAAATAAAATACAACGCAAAAGTGAAAGGAAGGAGAAATCGGGACGCCCGAGGAAGACATCGCACGATCAAGTGAACCAAATACTTGATCCGGGCCATTTCAAGAGTCAGAATAAGGGAAAAGTGTGTATGAAACAATGTATGAATGTGAATGAAGCAAGGAGTGTGCGCCAAGTGAGAGTTGTATGGCGGTCCATACCCTTCCTGTCCCTGAAAGGAAACGGCCTGATGGTTCGTTACTCAGTTTATAAACCGTAAAATTCCGACGGGCGTAAGTTTTTAAAATTGAATTAATTTGTGTTACAATAATAACAATAATAACAGTGCATTTATGTGGCGTAGTTTTGAGAGAGTTCACGTTAAGTGCTTTTCACACTTAAGTACCTAAACTAACATAACAAAGAGAAAACAATATATAACATGCGTACAAATTAAAACTATTCAACATCATCATCATTATTATAAATCAAGAGAAAAAATCTAACGATTTCACAATTAAAAATGATGTAAAGTATATTTGCGGCACGTTCCAGAGTGGTAGATATTCTCGGTATCGCCCTGGTCAAAGACCATCCTTCCGGATCAAAACGTTGCTTGGAATAACTTTATTCGTGTTTCGTGACCAGATCTGAATAGCCAGGTACTTCTTCACCTTCCTCTCGTCTTCCCAATTACCTTCAGCCTTCCTACATACCCCCATTGCAGATAGTTAGGAGCAGGTGGGAGATGTATTTAAATAGAACCAAGATAAAAAGGACTACACACACAGATTCTTACTAAGTAAAATACAATATTTTTCTTACACATCCAACCTCTCTCCAAAAAACATTTTGCTTATAATCTTACTATGGTGCTTTCACAATATAATTAACGATAAGATGGAGGTTAGAAAAGAAGTAACAATCTGGTCTTGTTAAATGCACAACTCCTAACAAAGAATTCTCTTCTAATTAATCAAAATGAACCGTCTAATCCTCTTACACGGCCACCTTCTATCTGCTACTCCCACACTCTTTCCGCCCGCTATCCGCCCCGCCCCCCCAACCCCGCCCAACCCCCCCGATAAGGGTTGATGCCGTCGATTGGTTGTCCCGGAAATGCTCCTTTTAGTGATCGTTTTTAAACGGATTATTGGTTTTTTAAGGAGAGAGATTAAAAGCTTTATTTTACAGCGTCGTTTCATCGGTTGAAACTTCGCCGTTCTTTTTTATTTTACGAAATTAAAGTGAATAGTTAAAAGACTTAGTTTTTTAAGTCTGCTGCTAGAAATTTTCAGATTTTATTTCACGTAAATAACACTTTAAGATTATTATTTCTAATTTTGTAACTGTTAATTCATGATGGAATTCCATTTTAATGATTTAATAAAACAAATTTATAACTTTATTCCACTTTTTTAATTTTTTTTTCAGACTTGGACAGGTTGTTCTTATTGTATGGCTTATATACTATTTTTGGGATGTCAGGGGTAGTTAACCATGATTTTACTTTAATTATATTTATCAGTATTGCTGATATCTAAAAATTCATACCAGATAAATATATAAAATAGTAAACTAAAAGTAACTAGGCACTAGTAACTAGTAAAATAATGCAGCAATACTGATAAATATAATAAAAGTTAAATCATGGTTCACTACCCCTGACATCACTAAGTCTTTTAATTTGTATATAAGCCATAGAATAAGAACAACCTGTACTAGTCTGAAGATGGCCGTTATAGGCTGAAACCGGTCCAGTCAAAAAATAAAAAAGTTGAATAAAGTTATTATTTTTTTTTTTTACAGACTATATATCCATTTACAAAACACAAGAAGTAACAAAATTAAATTAAATAAAGAGATATTTTTAACATGTCTCTTGAAATCTTCAAGGTTTACGTTGAAGATATCAAGAGACATGTTATTTAATAGTACCATACCCCGTGTCATGCTGTGCTGAGCCAACACGTCTGTTCTGCCATGTGGAATGCGCACAGCAGATCGTGATGTCGCCCCTGGCAGTAGTTATTTGGCACAAACAACTTATAACATTCCTTCTCGACTGGAGACTTTGATAAAGCGTATCGGAGAGCAAATCTTTATGATGCATAAATTTTGGATAGACGCCGTGGAAACTTTGTTTGGATCTGTTCCAATAATTGTATATATTTATTTTGGTATGGGGCCCATACAGCAGAGGCGTACTCTAGTTTGGACCTTACAATGCAGTTGAACATAGAAGTCATCGCTGCAGGCTTGGTAAATTGTTTGCTAGACCTTATAACAAACCCTAACAGTCTGTAGCACGATGTGGATAACTGCAATATATGGTCTGAAAACGTAAGTTTGGGATCAAAGACTACTCCTAGGTCTTTGATCGACCTTATAGATGACAATAAATCATTCCCTATTTTATAATTAAATTTGATAGGGTTTTTTGAGCGCGTATATGTCATAGATACACATTTTTTTGTGTTAAAATATAATTTATTTTCGTCAGCCCACGCAGTTATTGCATCTAAGTCTAGTTGTAATTTAATACAATCTTCGCCGGTGCAAATCCTCATGAGCAACTTCAGATCTTCGGCAAAAATCAGGCAAGTGGCATGTTCAATGCATTCTTGTAGGTCATCGATCAATATCAAGAACAGAAGAGGCCCTAGATTTGATCCCTGTGGTATTCCGGAGAATGCAGTAAATTCTCTAGACTCATAACCGTCGATGCAAACATATTGTCGTCTGTTTCTTAAATAGGACACAAAAAAATATATGAGAGGTTCGTCAAACCCGATTTTGTGCATCTTCTTTATAAGTATATCGTGATCGACTCGGTCAAATGCCTTAGCAAAATCTGTGTAGATCACATCTGTTTGGTATTTCGCATCTAGTCCTCTTGCCACTCTTTGTGAGAGCTCAAGTAGGTTAGACACCGTAGATTTCTTTGGCAAAAAACCATGTTGATTTCCGCCAAGAAATGGATTTACCTGGTATTTTAATTTTTCACAAATGATAGATTCAAAGACCTTTGGAAGTAATGACAATACCGCCACTGGCCTATAGTTTTGCGTATCTGTTTTACTAAATCACTTTAAGATTAGTTTAGACCAAACTTTAAGAGTAAATCTCTTTAATAATAAATACTTGAAATATATATTTTTTACTTTATGCTATGTATATAGTGCATAGCCTTGTTTATTGCATTTCAACTGTTTTGCACAATCAGTTTTAGAAAATCCATCTGGCGCTTTTTTTATAACCACCAAAATAATAAATGAATCATGAAATACACTAGAAGGTTCATCACTATATTTAACCTCTAGTATGCCGGAAAGTCCTATAGGACCCGAAAATTCACCACTTTATTTGCAAGAGTTTTGGTCCTTGAAAACTTGTTGTTCGCATATTTAAATGAACCACAATCGCGTGTCAAAAAATAATCAACCCATAGAGATATTTTTCATTGCGTTACGTTCCACGTTTAGTCGAGTTTTTTTTTTTCAAAGTGACAGTACTATTTTTATTAACGGGAAAACTTAATTCAATTTTATTTTTATTTGAAAGGTTATGTATTCAGCCACTCTAAAATACGATAAAACGCCAAAAAAATCTTTACATTTCCGTACAAAACTTTTTTAGAATAATTGTCAAAAACCTCATTTTGTGAAGTTATTACGAAATTACAGTCAGCAAGGTACCTTGCGGAAATTCCAAAGGCTAAGGCAAAACCCTTCTCAAAAGCTTTTTATTGTCTAATTAGTGAAATAATAATTACTCGCTTATTATGAGACGCATTTAAACAAAAACGTGTTAATTTAACACATATTCAAAATGAGTATTTCCCATTACAATGTACGCGAGTAATATAAAATCATCAAAATGTAACCGAAATGAGTTTTAATTGCACTTTTTGCTTCGTGCAGTCAGTTTTTAGAGGTCCACGTATGAAAAAATAGCCGCAAAATCCTAGGTAAATGGACAGCTTCACCGCATTCGGTGCTCGACTGTATCACGCTCAGGGTTTCAGAATTAATTATGCGGAGTACCGAGGCCCTAGATTCTGGAATCTACGAGCCCTGAAAACTGCGACTGGACTATTTAAAATATTTAATCGCGACCACGATTTGCTAACAAATTTAACTGCTTGGAGATAACTTTTTTTTTATTCTACTGTGGTAAGCAGGATTAACGTAAATATTTTTTAAGGCATTAGAAATATTTTGACCATAGCTTAATTAATTCAAGTAATATATCTCATAATAATACCAAACGGTAAATCATATCGCACTGTTTAGATGAACGATCTCAAAAGGGGTGTGCCTATACAATTAGTAAAATGACTGGAAGACGCATAAAATTTTTAACTCTTTTATGTTACTGAGAAATCATTTTCATCTATTATCTAAAGACTTTTAACAAACTTTAAAAGGGTTTTATGAGTTAGTTCTAGACGTAAAAAATCATCCAGTGCAAAATATCGGAATTTTTTAATACAAATATTATTAATAGTCTTTAAGACGTATCAAATTATTTGATTTGATGCTAAATAAATTGGTCGGGATAGCTAAGTTGATTAATAAGCTGCTCCTGGATAATGTAGAGGTCCTGAGTTCGAGTCTTGGTAAGAATCAAATCTTTCGATTTTGTGTGTCTTTTTCTATTTTCATATTCTGTCATTAATCAATTTTTCAATCACGTATATAAATTTTCAATTAGTTCATTTTATTTTTAAAATTATTATTGTTTTCTTACAAATCAATCGTGAAAAATGATTAAAATGTCTCAATTAAATATGACGCATTTCTTGGGGTGGCATTTTTTGGCAAAATTACCTTAAATTTGCTTAAATGACGGAGCCAATTTTAGTAAAAATCTAAAATTAAAGTTGTTTTTTACGCACTGTATGCGTTACACTATTTATTATTACAATATTTCTTATGAGATACATCGTTTTGCAAATAAACCATACATCAAGATGAAAACAAAAAAAATTGTTAGGTTTAGTTGTATTTTTAATTTTGTGTTTGCCGACCACCTTTTGTAATTTATTCTTCAAATACATCACGATTACATAAAACTTTAAACTCTCTATCTTATATTTATTTCTATTATTATAACAGATTTAGTCAAAACATTTTACCCCAAACTAGAATCATAACAGAATCCTGGAAAATAGTAAATATAAAAAAAAAACACTATGAAGACAATACATATTCATAACACTAGCTATAAGTCTTAGTTGAAATGCAATAATCGTAATTCTGAGCTCGAAATCCATAATTAAAAGTTATAATTCATAAACCAATACAGGCTCGAAAATTCATCCACCCTAAAACAAATAATAGATTTAGTAAAAAAAAAACAAATAAGCTTTGTTTATAACCACTTTTATTATTCAATATTATGTCGACCGGTTTCGGAAGCACCCTTCCACCATCAGGACAATATTAAAATGTTATTAAAGTTTATCTGTTTTATTTATAAACATGGCAAGCCATAGAGTAAATGTTTTTTACGAATATGTAAAAAAAAATACCCCAAACTAGAATCAGACCCGAATCCTTCCATTTCCGACCTCGGCCGCTGGACCCGAGTACTTACCCTCTTCGCTTTTGTCCAAATTCTATCTTATTTCCTCCCTAACCTTGGTGAGTGGGCTTAAATAAAAGATTGCCATAAGCACAAAAAACACAGTCTACAGAATTAGTATTTGTATATAAACATATACACCAGAAAGCCCTACGATAGCAAAAGACAGCCCACCCATCGCTCAGTGGGTAGAAAAGTTTATCTCCCCATTAAACCACCTCTAACCACAGTTAAAGAATAATAATATTATTACAGTGAATTTAAATAGCGAGGTTTTAAGATAGCTCACCTCAAGTGCGCCTTACACTATATTACCTAACCCAATATAAAACAACAAGAAAATAATATCCAATAGAAATGTATGCAAATTAAAACTATCTAAAATCATGAAAGTTATCATAAATAACGAAAAATTGTTGAGATATGGGTATAACAGTGCATGTTTACATCAACGGTTTTAAAAAAATAACAAAACCAGATGTAAAGCGTTTATAAATATTTGCAAATCTGTTAAAGCAGAGAAAAGAAAATAATATTGAAGACAATTAAAGTGTTGGTACTAAGCCTTAGCACCCAATAATGACAATAAATGTCACTTTGTAACATTTGAATACAAGGAAAACTACAAACGATTTATTTGTAAATTTTATATGGGTAGATAGAAAAAAGTCTAAGGTTTCCAATGAATAATCTATTTAAACTGAAATCTTTTAAATTCTATTAAAAATATACTAAAATGTCATTTTTAAATGTTTTACCTAAAATTCTAGTACGTATTTTATAAAGAATTTTAAAGATTACTGTTTAAGAATTGTATTCTCAGGAAACCCTAGACATTTCTGTAACTACCCGTATAGAATTAACAGATAAATAATTTTTAGTATTGCTTGTATTTGAAAGTCAGAAAGTGTGTATTTTTGGGCCCTGACCCTTAAAAACGCCGTATTTAAGGTAACGACTCTAAAAATGCAACAAATGTGAATGGCCAGAATTTTATTATGACAGTAAAAAAAGAGGAAGAAATGTTTTGAAATTTCTACAATACGATATATATCTATCTTATACTTGTCTCTCATATCAGCTGAATGCTTCATTCTGCCAAACGAGGCTCAGTTTTTTTTTTTAAATGAACGCCTGTGATACAAATTAAAATAAAATATTAATTTTCCGTGCGCTGAAACCTATTAATATACCCTGCATAATAATCATCCCTAAATTCCATAACGAAAATTAAATAATTATGAGACTTGTCTCGTTGATTATTCCATTGTTGGCGTCTGCCCGCCTCCCTTGGTCCTACAGCGCCCCGCCCGCGCCGCCGTGCGGTAGAAATTAAGCATTCGTCCCGTTTGCAATTGAGAACTTAATTGAAAACTGATAGGGGAGAACACTAGAGCCTCCTTCGCAAGACAAGAACGTGGAACCTTTCTACGTGCTAGGCGCTGAGTACTATATGCTGTACTGGGGGATATTGAACAGCACCGTACATACATAGGTTTGCTTTTCTTTTTTTTTCTTTTATTTTTTACTTACAGCTTTCACGGTCAAGTGGTCAAGACGCTTGACTAAAAATCTAGAGGTCGTGGGCTCAAATCCCGGCGTGGACATTTTTTTCATTGATATGTTATTTCACACATAAATTATATATAATATTTAGTTAAACCCCTATGAAAACCACCGCTCAGAATTGAAACGTTTCTTGAAATTGGTTAAGTCGTGTTTGGTGACCAGATCTGAAAAGCCAGGTGCTTTCCAACCTTCCACTTCACCATCTTCTTCCCCTTCCCACTACTTTCCGTCTCCCATCATACTTCAATTGGGAACTCCATAGTATCACTGGCTCCAGACTACTTCTACTATGGTGGAACCATTGTAAGCGAAAAATTAATTTTGTGCAATGATGGAGGACCAACAGAGGATTTTGCCAGGTTCTCTTGGGTGTGAATCCGACACTTTGAACCACTCAACTAATCACCATTACATTAATTCTACAGTTAAAATAATCCTCCAAAAACTGCTGACGATTACATTTTAAATGAGATGACTCTAAAATGTCTCACAAAAAACATCTTCAATTTTTTTTGCATTTTGCATGACTAAAAATGTATTCAATATATGTGCAAAAAAAGTTCGGTAAAATAATTTAGAAAAATGGTCTGTAAATCCGCCCCTTGCATAAAAATACCACTCGTCAATTAACTCTATACTACATGGTGAAAAAACTTGCCAGTCTAGGCCGTTGTGTGTTGTGCGTCCGTCTTACTATCTTGCTTCGAGAGATAGAGGGTGGGGTAGAGATCGGGTATTCCTTTAAGTAGTTTGTCTTGTCTTTCGAGCAGCCACCGAGGAGAGGCGGTCGCTCTACTCGCCTCGGTCCAAAGTATTGGTACTTTTTTCAAATTCATTTAGTTATAATCTAGATTGAAAATGAAACGTTACTTGGTTGAGAAAGTTATTAACATTTTTCTTTATTTATAGTTTTTGTGCTCAATTTGAAGAGCTCTATTTTAATTTTTATATAATTCAATTGAATCAAATTTTATATTATTATATCTTTATCATTATTGACAGTTTGATAATGGTCTTAAACGCCGAAACAGCTGTCACTAAAAACTAAAAACTAAAAATAGCAGAAATCAATAATAATAATATTAAATTTGATTCAATTGAATTATATTTAAAAAAACACTTTTTACCTAGACCTGTTTTTTTTCAAATATGAATACCGCACAAGAGTGTCAACTGCTCCCAACCGTCTAGAGCCAGTGATACTATGGCATCCCCAAATAGGGTATGTTGTGAGGCTGAAGTTAGTGGGGAGGGGAAGGAGATTGGAAAGAGAAAGGTTGGGAAGTACCTGGCTATTCAGATCTGGTAACCAAACACGACTAAAGCCATTGCAAACAACGTTTCGATTCTGAATAGTGGTCTTTTACCAAGGCGATACTTAGAGTATCTACCACTCTGGAACGTGCCGCAAATATACTTGTTTTATTTTCATATAAATTAAATGTGTCATGACACATATTAATTAAATAAAAGTAATTGGCACACGCCGGGTTTGAGCTCGCGACCTTTGGATTCGTAGTCGAGTGCCTTACCACTCGACCATGAAGGCCATCAATCTATACTCCACAACCGACGTTTTTTTTTTGTATACAGTGAATACTGCACAAGTTCTGAATACCGACTGCCTGGAGCCAGTGGGACTATGACATCCCCAATTGGGTCGTGTTGTGGGGCTGATTATTTGTAGAGGTAAATAAGAAAGGTCAGATAATGGTTGGATAGTACCAAGCTATTCAGATCTTGTCACTAAAGTGAGCAAATTCATTTCAAACATTGTTTGAAATCTGAATGGTGGTTACGAATGAAGTCAATAAGTTGAAGAGTATTTATTGCACCTGCTGGTTTCGTGATTTAACAAATATAGTATATAACAAGTAAGATTTACACGTAAGATAAATAATTAGAAAGATAAGTAAGTAGAATATATAACACGTAGGATATATTACAAGTAGGATATATAAAATGATTTATTATATTTTATGTCAGTACGTTGCTGAATCCTATAAAATATATTTGAGTACGTACTGTAGATCCAGTATCCTATGTTTTAATACAGTTATAGTGCCATATTTAAAGTTTTAGTTTCTTTTTTTAAATTACTGTTACTCAATGCTTTTAAAAATATTTATCAACATATTATGTCACTGTATGCTTTGATTGCTTTTTTTTTAATCTTTAGATACCCCATTTTATTAATTATTTAAAATCTATGTAAAAGCCATGTTGGGCGTAAAACAACAAATAAATCAACATTTTGAGTCACGGGTGAAAAAGACAATATAAAATCTTAGCAATATGTTTTCTATCTTTAGTAGATAATAAAGGCTTACAAAAACACCTAACAACGATAAATAAAATAAAAATGCTACTTTTAGATATATTAACACAAGCCACACAAATGGAATTTATTTTTTTGTAGCTGTGAACTAAGACAAAATATTAATGTGTTTTTGGTGAATTGAAAAGGATTCTTTAAGAAATACTTTATGTTTTTATTGTATCAACTAGTTTAGTTTGTCTTTGATGTCTGTTTCATTTGATAGTATTATAACTATATTAGAAGTTTAATTACGTACTATGGAGCATTTAAGTTTAATATCTAGCTTATAACGGGCGTTACCATAACCTAATTTGCAAGTAATAAGTATAAGAGGTCGGTAAAAGAAGCGAGCAATAGTCATGGTTACACGCTTTAAAGATGCAGACGTAGGTTCTAGATCGTATTATACCTAAGCATTAACGAAACCAGTTGGAAAATTAATACAATTATGACGAGGCGAAGAAACGTATTATTTTATTTATATTGTCGATTTTCAAAACCGTTATATCTACAAAAAAAATCAACTAGATCGGATTTACTTTGCACTCAATAATATTATAGTATTAATACGCTAAGCCGTCTTCGTTAGATTACTGGGTGGGGCACTAATGTATGCAGAAACAATACTGGTAATTCTCGCTTATACGTAAAGAAGTTTAAAATTTTATTCCGATTACGTTACTTCACGATTTACTCACTATGTTCCTTTAGACGTGTGTATCAAGACTAAACTAGTGAAAATTAATCTGCGTATGTTATAAATACTAATTTTTATGTTTTATTGTTTGACAAAGAAATAATATAGTTAATTTGAGGATATCATTTGTATTTTTGTAAATAATCTTATGCATTTCACACAATTCAAAAAAAGATTTTTTTTTTTAATTTTCTATGTTTTTGTACCTCTTTAAAAACAAACCGCTATGTGTACTTTCTTACAATTAGTTTTGTAGGCTCCTTTATC
This sequence comes from Drusus annulatus, assembly GCA_022651775.1. Lineage (NCBI taxonomy): Eukaryota > Metazoa > Arthropoda > Insecta > Trichoptera > Limnephilidae > Drusus > Drusus annulatus. Next base: position 192,025 of record JAGWCC010000610.1, read on the forward strand.
AAATCTGACGCACGCGTGAACAAGACGAAATGGTTTCTTTCTCACGAAAATTCTTAAAATTCTTTACAGCTTTTTGTAAATCAATTCTGTGCTCGGGACGATGCTCGAGTGGTAGTCATTTTGATGATGGAGCAGTAGTTAATGGGAAGTTTATCGGCAAATTATCTCAGGAACTAGAACATCGCTCCGGGTAACACAATCTAAATTCTGTCGAGAAGATCTACTTTAAATTACTTTCCTATTAGAATTAATCCCGTTGAATTTAACTATGTATTAATTTTAAAAAAGCTGTACTATTTTTTTTTTTATAATCTGTCTTTATTTTTTGTGTTTTTTTATCGTGCTTCGTACGCTTTAAATTTACCAGAATAAGAAAACAACGTCGATCTTGACATATGCACCGGTCACATAATATGTATTATAGCACATATATGTCATGTCAAATATATGTATTTGACGACCTGCATGGTCGAGTGGTAAGACGCTCGACTACGAATCCAGAGGTCGCGGGTTCGAACCCGGCGACCGCAAATAAATGTTATTTAATTAATATGTATCAAAACACATTTAATTGATATAAAATAAAATATACTATATTTGCGGCACGTTCTAGAGTGGTAGATACGATTATTAGTATCGCCCTAGTGAAAGACCACTATTCAGAATTGAAACATTGCTTGAAATGGCTCTAGCCGTGTTTGGTGACCAGATCTGAATAGCCAGGTACTTCTCAACCTTCCCTTCCTCATCTCCTTCCCCTTCTCACTACCTTAAGCCTTACAACATACCCCGTTTGGGGATGCCATAGTCTCACTGGCTCTAGACGGTTGGGAGCAGCTAAGACTCTTGTGTAGTATTCACATAAAAAAAAGCCGATTAATAGACTGGTCAGAGTCCAGGGCACATCGTTGAATCCTTCCTAATATGTAATTCGATTGCTCCACGAAGACAGTCTCATATTAATTTGCATTCGATATAATTGTCATACGCCTGATCAAAGTTTGGTGCCTCTAGTTAAATGAAGGTTGCCACACATTTACTTTAATTCTGTTCGAAGATAACACGAATTTTGTGCGTTCCGTATAATTGCCACCAAAATATCCTGATATTGAGTTCATTCTACTGTATCCACACTTTTAATTATATTTATTCAATTATCGCACAAAGATAGCAGCACTTAAAAATTTAACTTGATCAATACATACAAAGATAGCCGCAGAATTAGTCGTAACCTGAAAAAATAAATGCTCATCTACTTCTTTAAGATTTTATTTCGTATGTAAATAATTTAACATTCAATTTTAACATTAATTTGCAGTTAAAATGTAGTTTAAACATTTAAATACTATACTGCGTTTATTATTTCATTTCCATCTACGTGCAATAATGTACAAAAATATCCTAACAGTGTCATAACAGATTTTTTTGATTAACAGTCCAAACTAAAATGAAAATAAATCATGTTATAATGCAAATGGAAAACGTGATGCTGTCGTTTTTTCGAATATAACCTCCTTTAAACCCGAAGGGAGGAATACTCACCCTCAGCATATATTATTTTCGCTTAGCACATTTATTATTCAACATTTCGCGGAAGAATAGGTCTCGCAAATACAATACGTAACAATCACGTGTAGAAGAAATAATTACGTCAATTTGCAATGTCTGTATTTTTCATTTTGCAAATTGTACTCTTGAAATCTGTGCAATAAATATTATTTTCGAAGCCCCCATCTTTCTTGCGATAATTTAAATTAAAACGTATTATAAAATATACGTTGTGCCGGAGAGCTAGAGCACTAGTAATAAAGTGTATGTAAGTGATCATGTTTTTGTTGCATTTTTCGTGCATTTAAAGAATATTACACGATAACGTGATTTTAAAATACTTTTGTTAATTTAAGTAACTCATATGCGACGAAAATACTTGACTTACTTCGAAACACATGTCTAAGTGTTACAATCATAATAACGAATAAACTGACGCTATTTGAAAAAGTCTTACCACCATCATCATAAGCAGAAAGTGTTGCTTGTGCAATGATGAAGGACTTAGTTAAAAAGGGAATTGAGCTCACGATGACTGGGTGGGAACCTGACACGTTTATCCAATCAACTACTTACCAATTACTTTCTCAATTACGACTATTATTATAAAATATATAAAATATGTACATTTTTTTAATATCTGTATAACGGAAAGGCGTAATACCTCTTTGTAAAAAATAAGATTCGAATCTATTCCAGTTCATTTATAAACCATTTAAATGTAATTAGAATAGATTTGAACCGATCGAGTTAAATTTTGAACTAATTTTATAGTAGTTTGCTGAAAAAACGCTATTTTCTTTAAAAAAAAACAGAACCTGTAAATTTTTGATAATCGTTCTTTTTTTAAAAAAAACTTTTGAAATGTTCCTTTTCAATGGAGTTTCATCTAGGACAGTTGAACTAAAAACATCAGATTTGTTAAAGCATTAACTCAATGGAATTTTGAAGTTTACCGAGAAAATAAAATTTATTTTACCATGTAAACATTTTAAACAATTAATTTGGAAAGTAAAAGTTAGCGCGTAGCAACCAAACAGCTCTCATGTTCAGAAATTGAAACACCTGCAACTTTTTAAACCAGGGGTAGGTGCTTTTCTATGCATTTACTAAAGGTTTATATTACTACCTTTAAACTACACCTTTTACTTTGAAAAAGTTTTTTTCTTAACGGCCCTAATTCACCAAAAAAATTGAGCGTTTTAGATTCAAACGAAGATTTAAAGTTTAAAATAAAAATATAGCCATCTCAAGCCAAGTGTTTTTCTATCGATTCTTAGGTTTTATTTTCAAATTTAAATTTGCTAAATATTGTGTATTTTCAAAGTTAGTAAGTGCTGCCGTAAAGCGTAATATAATGCAATACATGTAATTTATTTCCAACTCTATTACCGAAGTTTTATTATGTTAAATAAGTATAAGTTGGATAGTTATTACTTTAAAAAAAGCCTGAGACTAAGAAAAAAACGTTATCTCATGTTTCCTGAATAATTCGCCTTTTGTCTCTTACTCGGTTTAGACTTTAAACAGCAGAATGTCTCAGACCACTTTAGTGTCATGCAATCTCCGCTCATCTATTCTAAGTTCTAATTTTTATTCCCACGATATTATATCACCCAAAATACAAACCGTGTTTATTACGCTTACATCGGTCGAGCATTATTTTTAGATATCCATATTCTTAATATTAATACATCTAAAAACTTGATTTTACCACACTAACTTTATTTCACTCTCATTTGGAATGTAACATATGAATATGGGGCTAAGCAGCATCAAATCACATAAAGCAACAAAATGTAACACATAAATAATGGCGTCAACAACGGAAATCTCGAAAGAGTTCGCCGTTACAAGTATAGAAAAAATCTTTGCCAAGAATATTCTGGCTCATCATCTCAAAGAAGACAAAAAGGCAAATATCTCACATAAACATAATACCAGAGCAAAGAAAATAGACAAGCTGTATAAACCTAAATGTTATTTTACATTGGACAAAAAATCTCCGAATTTATAGCTGTAAAGTTTTAGAACACACCCCCACCTATTATCAAACAATTTAAAGCAATAAATAACTACTTTAAATTCTGCAAAACTTGGCTTAAGGGATGACCAGGAATATAACTGACTAGTATTTCAACAACATTGTAATAAAAGTTACTGAAAAACCCTACCTATATACATTTATTTTTTTATAGTGAATACCGCAAAAGAGTTCCAACTGCTCCCAACCATCTAGAGCCAGTGCGACTATGGCAACCCAAATCGTGATATGTTGTGAGATTTAAAGTAGTGGAGAAGGGAAAGAGATGAGGAAGAGAAAGAAGAACGATCTGGTTACCAAACGCGCCTAAAGCCATTTCAAGCTACGTTTCGATTCTGAATAGTGGTCTTTCACCAGGGCGATACTTATAACCACTCTGTAACTTGCCGCAAATATACTATTTATTATTTTATATGAATTAAATGTATTTTAACACATACTGATTAAATAAAGTTTATTTGCGCATGCCGGGTTTAAGCCCGTGACCTCTGGATTCGTAGTCGAGCGTCCACTTTACCACGGAGGCCGTCAAACCTGCCTGCAAAAAAAAGCCTGTATCCAAAACCTGGTTCGCTTTAGCACAGGATCTCTTCTGGAGGAAGACTAATGAAAATATCATACAATATTTTTGTGTTAACGTTAAATAATTTTCGTATTTTTTAAATGTCAAAATTATATGTAGTCGTCAATAATCTTTTCTTTTTTTTTTTTAAACTTCTTCGAGGCGATCTCATTTGTGCTGCTCCAGTCTTGTAGAAATCTTATTGAAATAATGAGTAGACTCTTTTCTGTGATTGCGCTAAAGCTAAAGACCAGGTTAAAACCGTAAACGTAACATTCCACCGAACGAGATCTAAGCTCGGGACGCAAACACTATTCTATATCCCTTTGAGAGAGCTTTTCCGTGTGAGTGGGAGGGCGCCGTAACCCAACACCCTCTTTGTAAGCAAAACCGACGGATATTGTAGGGCGAGAGAAGCTTCAATTAAATGCAAGCGAGGGATGGCGAGATTTTAGTCACATCATTTCGTGCTTAATTAGTAGGCCGGAAATTTCAATTTATTTCATTGGTATTATTTTTCGTTGCAACGAAGAAAAAATGCAAATACTGCAACATAAAAGCAATGTGAATAAAACATACGCGCAACCTCAGAGCAATAATATACAAGAGAGTGCGCTGCTGTAGTCAGTTTTGGTGAGTTTTTCCGGACTTGACTAGACCTGGGCGAGGCTAGGTTATTTATACATCCAATCATAGCTCATGTCGACATAATGTTTTTGTTTATTCGTATAACCACTTTTTCACAGTATTATTATTAAAAAAAAAAACAAAGTGTATAACCTAAAAAACCTTTGACTTATGTCCATTTATGTCGTATTTCAAACCGTGTGGGTGGAGTCAACGGAGACGCGGGACACGAAGAACATCCATACAATACTTTAAAGTGGTGTGATAATTTGGAAAATTTTGCGGTCTTTTTCTTTCTCATGGTGTACGACGTAAAATCCCAAAGAAAGTGACTTATCCCAAATTTGTATAGGTTGGGTAAAAATAATTAGCTCTATCTCCATATATTGTTACTCCAAGTGCGCAACATACGAGTATACACGGATTAGAATTATGTTAAAAAAGCTACATTTCATGACGTTGAAGCAAATTATTTATTTTCATACGTCAAATTATTATAGGAATGATGTCTTGGAATGTAAAGGAATATAAATTATAATTACGGAATACACGGACATGGGACGAGCAAAATTAATCAGTTTGCCAACAAGGAAAAATCAAACACAAAAATCTTTCATGTACCGGAGCGTCCAATTACACAATCAAATTTTAGCAAAAAATATTGTAAAAGGCAATATTTTAAAATTAAAAACAGGAATTAGAAAATTATTTTTCAATAACCATTAAGGTCAGTAGCACCCAAAATACACACTTTTGGCTTTCTATTTCAAGCAACACAACAAATTATTTATATTTTAATTCCATACGAGTATTTAGAAAAGTGTTAAAAGCTTTCAGTGAATACAATTCTTAAACAGTAATCTTTTGAATTCTTTATGAAATTTATACCAGAATTTTTTGTAAAACGTTAAAAATTGCCTTTGCTGGTTTTAAAACTGCACCTCTTACGGACATTTTAGTATGTTTTTCATAGAATTTAGAGGATAAAGGTTAAAAAATTGAACTCTCTGGAAACCATAGACTTTTTTCTAACTACCCATACAAATTATGCCTATAAATCATTTTTAGTATTGCTTGTAATAAAATGCTGCAAAGTAACGCTAAGCGTCATCATTGAGTGCTGACCCTTAATGTCAGTATATCATATGTTTATTTTAATACACCAATAATTTTTAAATAAAAAAAATGTTATTAGAGAAATATGTTTGCAATAATCGTGCCTGTATATGTATTTAAACTTGTACATTAGAAAAGACAATGATGTGATCTAACTCAAAATGAATAAATAAACCATTGCACCAAAGTATAAAACATTATATCATTGTAATTAGAGCTGAATAGTGTGTTTTGTTGACTTTAACAAATTAGATTGCAAAAAAAATATGTAATGATGAAACAATTTTCATTATTGATTCTCACTTGTTTTATCAAAAGCACATAAGGAATACACATGTTTGTGAATACATAAGTTTTAGATTTAATTTTTTTGTGGTTGAAAACTATTGTTCCTTTTAATAAAACGATATTTTTATATAGTCCAAGAACCTCTTTAATTAAGAACCAGCACTTTCACTCAAAAATCCAATAGATACATTTAAAACATCGAATGACTGCGTTTTTACGGCGATGACGCAATGAATTGAACCTACTTTGTATCCTCTCTACTTAATTAACACGTTTTATTATGGATTTTCTTATATTTTCAATTACGTAATTTCTTGTTGAAAGTCTGAAATTAATACTAAAAATAATTTAATTACATTTTCCATTACGTTCACCATAATATTTTCTGTATTTAATATACGGGCTTCCTGTGCTACTGTCATACTTTGTTAATTATTGTTATCTACCCCTATTATTTTTATAATTTATGTACAATTTTCCACTTTAGTGAAAACTAGTTATCACAATTATGTTTTTTACGTTTGGAAACTCATTTGAAATGCCATTCGGCACGTTTATTTTGATTTTTGTCCTTTTTGTTGTTACTGTGTTTTCTCCAAAAGATAAAAAAAAATTCTAAGTTTTGTTTTTTTTTGTAGCACTGTCATTTATCTTTTTAATATATTGGTAAAAAACTGCGTTTTGAAAACATTTAAAATAAATATATAAATGTAATACGTCGTGCAAAAAGCATGTGAAACTCAATTTTTTTTAAGCAAAAGCTGCTTTAGTCATTTGAAATAACGTATTTGTTTTATATTTTTCTTTACAGAGATTCTATTATCATTTTACGATTTGTTTTTTTATAAATGTTCAAATGAAAGGTATGAAATTACTTCCCTGATTTCCGGATACTTAATTTACAATCGCAAAGCATAATAATTACCTTTTGTTATCCTGGTAAATTAATATTGGCAATTTAAAGTTTCCATTTAATGTGTCTAAAGAAAGCGGAATATAATGCAACTAATGCATGCAACTTCCTTCCGGATTATTCATACCTATCGCGCTATTTTTATATTAACAGTTTTAATAAGTATTATGCTTCGTTGTCGGCAAATGAAAAATTATTATCTTAGAAGAATACATACAAAATAGTTTTATATTATGTACGAACATTGTACACCTTTAAAACCTCTATTTTATTGAAAAATTAATATTTAAACGGTAACCGATTGTCAGTTACAAAAAGGTAATATGTTCTATTTACAGATTTTTATGTAGAAAGAAGGAAAAAAGAGGTAATAATTTATTGTTAAAGTAACAAGTACTACAACATGCGGATAGTAATCTCAACTCTTACAGATTAAAACTGTGGAAATTATAGAGATTTTCGTATTTACTCGTGGTCTGCAAAAAAATCTTCGATTTCAGATTTTTACTTTTGAAGCAATAAATTAAAAATATTAATTGCAATTTGCCCATATTCGTTTTTTTACGTTATGAAGTCTGGTTATTTTATATATAATATAATGGATTTTAGTATTTGACTCAGAAAATCAATTCTAGATAGCAAATTCGAAAAATCATTTATGGATTTGATGTTTCTTTAAATTTTCGTCAGTAATAATTATTTCGTCACTTGTATGTGATAATTATGTATGGAAGCTGAAAATCTTCATTAATTTTCTAACTTAATCAATTATCTATTACATAAAGCATCGATTCTCATTACGTGAATGTCCGATGAAGATTCCTCTCGCTGAAAGAGTGTCGAGTGCAAGAGTACGAGTTAATAATATTTGGATAATTTGTATAGCGCCGTTTTTGTGAAAAATCACCTCAAGGGCGCTGAGTTGGGTTATTAAAAGAGCGGAACGTACTATCCCGCAGCCCCTGCGAGCGCCACCGCGAGGTTCAGCCCGTGTGTGTGAGACAATGCGAACCCCACCCCGGCCCAGCGAGCCGCTGCACGAATACCAGCGCTAGCTTTCCAGGCCTAGACGTCAGAAGCCGCCTTTACCTATTTTCATACTAAGCTCCATGCGCTTGATGGGAAGATCTTAGTATAACCACAGAAAAGGGATGAAAATTGTGTATTTTATTACTCGGTGGTTGGTTTTTCTTTGATCTCCCCTGACTTCGTAAGAAAACTTCATACAACTCGATCGGAATAATCGTGTAAGGGAAGTGCAGGGAGCTCTCGCTCGCGAGGGGTAATTTTACGAAACGCAGCGTGTGAGCGTCTTAGCCAAGGGTCTTCCTCTTTTTGCGAGGTTGCGTAATTTTCTCATCCCCCGCATTTTCCGCCCCCGTCCCTCCGGGCTTTTTATACGGAGATTGGCGGTAGAAAAGCTCAGTATCGGCTCGGCCGTCGAGCGGAGCGCACCCTTCTGTGGAGAGCTAGCGGCCGCCCGCGGGTTTAGCGAGGTTTACCACCCTTTGTACTTTGTACTGCGGAAGCCAACTTCATGCACAACTTGCTTCACCCCAGTACCGTCAGCGCCTCGACCAATGGAAGGCCTTTGCGTCGTCTATCCGCGTGAAGTTTGTCCGCAAGACGTTCGATTTTGGAAATTCAAATATTATATTCACATTTGCGCGTCGGAGCGTTGAAACAATTGTACGTCAACTCTAACAAACTCATTATTTCGCGATTTAAAACATACTCGCGTGAAACTCTGCACAATCTTTCTTTGCTTTTCATCAAATAGAAATAGATAAACGCCGGAAATTTCTATCACAATTCAAAAGATCAATTTCAAGATATTTCATAACATAAAAGTCGCGACTTTTACGGGAATAGTTTTCTTGAATATTTTACGTAGATAAGTGCGTAAAGTGATACATCCATTAGTTTTCCCTTTGTTGATATTCGAGTATTTTTCCTTTTTCATGTTATATAAGGCTTTCCTTTCGGGAAGTAATAATTGAAAATTCTGGCTTCCGTTTGAAGGGATTCTAACCAATTTTTCGCTTTCAGATGTAGAAATAGAATTTATTTATAAACTAAGCAATACTTTAGATATGTCCATTAAAATTTAAAAAACAGAATTTATATCCAATTAAAGTGTTAGTCGATTCTTTGGTGCTATGAAGACAAACTTATAGTAGATCGTCATATAGTCGGTTCGAAGTCATATTTTTATATACATTTTTGCCCGTTAAGTTTGACGGTCAGGAGATAGGGGGCGAGAAGAAGAGGAGAGAAGACACAGATAACCAAAGATGAATATATTAGGTATGTTTTCATTTTTCTTATTCAGTATGCTAGCGGAAGAATGCAAAAAGACGCTTGAACTTTGAAGAGCAGTATGCGAGGGGCGTTACCAGCTGCTTGGTGAGAGACAAACATTTAAAAAAACGAACCGTTGCTTGAAACGAATCTATGCTTAAAGAGAGCAGATCTGAATGTACAATCTCTCTCGGAAACTGCTTTATCTTTGACCCATCCCCTTTTCTGTTGAACTATGTTAAGAGACCACATCTGAATATTCAGGTTCTACCAATCGGAACGTTCAGGCTGTTTCGATTGTACGTCATCATCAATTCCACCACCTTTCACGTTTCACTGTATTTGGTGACTAAATCTGAATATCCGGGCTCCTCTCAAATCTAATCGTATGCATTTCAATGTAGTGATTGCACAGATCTGTAAAATATGTGGTTTTCTAAAATTCTTCACTAAAATTTATCCCTTACCCCCTGGCTTTTAAAAATATTTGGTGACCATATTTGAATAACCTGGTTCTTTCAATTCACCGTTAACACTTTCAACTGATCTGAACTGAAATCTGAATACGGAGGTTTTTCTGATTAACCTCCATCACTAATTTTTTATATCCTCTCATGTTACTAAACTCTCCCAACTCTTGATATTACATTAATCTTTTTTTTCTCTTCCTTTACTTTATAAAATACAGTACTAGGAGTGCCGCATTGGCTCTGGTCAGTGAGACTCTCGCGCACTATTCACTGATAAAAAATATATCGTCACCCTGTCATTCCATCAGTCTTTCATCTCCGAGAAGAATTTGTGATTGTCTGGTTACCTAGTAGTTGACTGTGACGTAAACGATTAAAGCTTTATAAAATAAAACATATATCTTCCAAATATGACACGACCTAAGACGACAAATTAAGAATTCAAATTATTTGATTATGTTTCAACAAACGAGAAATCTCCATTATGATCTTACTTTGATCTTATTATAATTATTGACATAAGAATTAAACTTCGCGAGAATAAAATTTAACATACAACTCCTGATAACTCTACATTATATTTAAGTTTTAAAATATTTTTATCAGTAGTTGATGGTATTTTTTTGGCGATGAATCTTTTCATTATTATTCTATGTATTTGTCCCTTGAATTTGTGGTTTTCGTCAAAGGTGTTTATTTGGGCATCGCGGTGATAAGGGTTGATTGCGTAACCTTATTTACATCAGCGAAAGGCTTCAATGAACAAAGTAGGACTATTTTCGTAAGCAAAATTGACTCGTCATGTAAAAAGGGCTAAAAACGTATCGATTTTATTTTTGCTTTACATTTTTCGTGTTAGTTTACTTTATAACTATTGATGTTGAACTGTTTGAAATTAATAAAATCTTGCGTAAAAATTACTATATCTTTAATCAATCAATTCCATAGACCCTTCATTGCTTGGGAAAACACAATGTGTTTTTTTGAGAGGAATTTTCATCTATTTTCTTGACTATGTGTGTATTTATAATATTTTAATGCTAAACACTCAGATGTTTCCCTCGGGGCCTATGTTATCCTTTGGGATATTGTATGGAGGGTTTTTACAAGGAAAAAATTAATAAACCTAGGTCTTTAGGACACCGATATTGTTAGAGGTCGGTACCATAAAATTCCGTTAAACATTATATTGCCTTGCTGTTTAGCGCAAGAACGAGTCGTTTATAATCGATCGATTTTCATGCGTAAAAGGCCAATCGAAAATAAAATTAAGCACACATTTCACAACCTCCCTACTTTGTAGAAGCTATTTAAATTGAAATATTGGTAGAACAAACACACAAATGCACAATCACGTTTTATTGCAAGTGATTTCGTGAAAGACTCGAAGTATTGTTCTGGCAAAAGACCACCATTCAGAATCTAAACTTTGCTTGAAATAGCTTAAACCGTGTTTGTTGACCAGATCTGAATAGCCAGATATTTCCAAACCTTCCTTTTCTTCGTCTAGTTCCCCTCCCCACTAGCCTCAAAACATACCCCAATCGGGTATGCTATAGTCTCACTGGCTCTAGACGGTTGGGAACAGTTGTGACTCTTGTGCGGTAGGCAATATAAAAAAAAACTGGGTTTTAACACTACATTCTGTCTAACTAACTAACTAACTAACTAACCATCACGCCGTTTCCCCGCAAGGGTAGGCAGAGAGGACGGACCGCCATACAACTCTGTCTTGGCACACACTTCTTGCTTCATTTACATTCATACATACTGTCTAATAAGGGAATAATATCTGAATAAAATTAAGTTTAAAAATATCTTTGCGAGATTTCTCACGATGTTAAAATTTTGCCATCAATAATATATTAAAGTTATAGTTATAGAACTCATTGGGATTACGATGTATAATAGCAAGATTTAAATCATTATTAAAATATATATTTGGAACTTGCCAGAAACGCGTTAAGCCAGAGCAATATGAATTTACTTTTGCAAAAGCCATACGAACCATAAATAATGATTTTACCTGACAATCGAATACCACGCGATACGATGAAATATTCAAGCCCAATAATGATTATATAAACGGAGGATGTGTCTTTGGAAAGCTAAGTATTTAGTATAAATATGATGAAAAATACTGCTAATAAACGGAGTTTTTCGACCAAACCTTAAATCTTGTAAAAAAAAGTATTTTTACACTAAATAGATAATCACCAGGAGTATAATATAGAACAACTTAAAAAAACTGATTTTGAAAAGTAAAATAAAACTCTTTGACTCTTAGGTCTAAAGCAGGTCAGTAAAATCAATTATCTGTCCAAGATGCAAATTCGATATTTAAAAATGTTTGACCGGTAGGGAAAAATTGAGCTTACTTTAAGCATCGACAACCTACCGGTTTATAACTTCAGCGATGTTATACGAGTAGTAATAGATATTTGATATTGCGAAACGAATTTCTTGATTGAAAATTTATTTCTGCAGTTCATTATTTCTAAATGTGCGAATTCGACTTACAAATATAAGCCTTTTGCTTGAATATTTCGTTTTCCAAAAATAATCATTCAGCAATTATTACAGTTTCAATTATAATATTACAGCTTTCAACTACATAAATTAACCTTAATTTTAATCATTTAACTTATTTCCTCATTTATGCACCTCTAACCACAGTTGACACAGGAAGAGGGAGAAATATTTTCTGGCACTATTAAAAGTTCCTACAATACGATATATAAATATATATATTTAACATTTCCGTGCATGAAAGTAAAAATCAAATGTATTATCCGAAGGGTAGTGATGTAGTTACCCCATTTGATCTTGTTTATAAAAGCATTTTTGATATTATCTTATAATTTGTTTTTGATAATACTTTGAGAGAATTTAATTCATGACATTGCTATCAAAACTCTCGTTTAGGGTAACATTAAAAATCCAACTTCGGAACGGGAGTGTTAAATAACTAACCATCACGCCGTTTCTCCGCAGGGGTAGGCACAGAGGACGGACTGCCATATAACTCTGTCTTCGCACACACTCCTTGCTTCATTCCCATTCATACATCGTCTCATCCATACTCTTCTATTATTCTGACTCTTCACATGACCCGATTCCAGTATTTGCTTAACTTGATCGTACCATGTCTTTCTCGGGCGTCCTCGACTTCTTTTTCCATTCACTTTCGCATCATATATTTTTTTCACACTCGTTCTTCGTTCACTCACTCTACATGCCTAAACCATCTAAGCGTCCCTTTATTGATCCTATTCATTACGCTCACATCAGCCTCGCATTCTCTCCGGATATCCACATTTTTAATACGGTCATACATGGTTTTACCGCACATACGTCTCAAGGATCTCATTTCCACAGCATTCAGTCTACTTTCATCCTTCCTCTGCCAGTTCCATGCCTCACTACCATACATTAGGGTCAGGGGAACGGGAGTGTTAACTGTAAAAAAAACTTAAACCAAACGCCATATTACTTGTTTCATTTTTTTATTTGAAAACGTTTACCATTACTGCTGGTGCTTAATAATTGAAAACAAAAAATATATTTTCCTTTACCAGTACTACCCTTGAAATGTTCTTAAGTTGATATAGGATTTTTTTAAGCATTATTTTTTTCATCGTTCGGCTTCATCTTCTACATGTTGGTTTAATTGTAACAAGGCAACTAACCTTTCATCTTAGTGCTTGGCTAAGCTAACAACTGAGCGCACCCTCGCTGCGAATGTTAATATTTTCAGTTGGGATCGCTAGAACCCCGGATTAATGAGAGATTTAGAGGGAATACGTGGACCCGATTCATCAAGCAACTCCCCTCGTCGTTAAATGTGGAGGAATTCTTCGCGTTCTCGAATAAATATATTATTACGAAGATTAATAATGGCTTAATAAGCTTTATGAATAAAATCGTAACACTGGGAATTGATAAATCAATCTTCATCTGCATCAGATGTTTTCGCATCATTTATTGCAAGACTAGGAATATTGGATGAAACGTCATACATTTTCCTCTCTGTCACAAACACTTCGCTTCTTCCAAACCCATCTGCTATTCTAACTCTATACTTGGTTAAAACTAATTAACTGATTTGCTCAGTTTTTCATCCACGTGTGTGTTACATATTTCCCATTTCTTCATTCATCCGTTCGACATGCTTAGTTATTTTTATAGTGAATACCGCACAAAAAACCCAACTGCTCCTAACCGTATGGCATCTCCAATTGGACGTAGATATGCAGAAAACGACCAACCCACAATTTGCCAAAATTGAATTTTACATGCTTTCCTATAGATAAGTGAGTGATACTTAAAGTATCTACCATAGTGGTAGATACTCTAAGTAACGCCCCGGTAAAATACCACCATTCAGAATCAAAACGTTGCTTGAAATGGCTTTAGCCGTGTTTGGTGACCAGATCTGAAAGCCAGGTACTTCTCAACCTTCCTCTTTCCCATCTCCTTCCCCTTCTCACTACCTTCAGCCTCACAAAATACCCCAATTGGGGATGCCATAGTCTCACTGGCTCCAGAGGGTTGGGAGCAGTTGCGACTCTTGTAAAGAATTATTACCTAGGTAATATTTTTTTTTACTAAATAGATGCAGATATTTAACATAAATTACTGTTTAAAAACATTAAAAAATAAAGGATAACATAAAAAAAAAATTTTTTTTTAATAAACACATTGAAAGATTATAAATGAACTATTTAAAATAATGCTTATAAAGAAACTAGAAACAGTGAAATTCAATTTACAAATATCGATTACACATATTAATGTTTTTGTATCCTCATATTTTCAAACGCCTTTTTCTAAGTTTCACCTTTATTAGGGTTGGATTATTTCTTCATAACTACATCTAATCGGGGTATTCTGCGAGGTTGAAAGTAGTTAAGAGGATAAAAAAATACTTGGCTATTCAAATCTGGTCACCAAACACGGCTAAAACCATTTTAAGCATCGTTTTGTTTCTGAACGGTGGTCTTTCATCAGGGCGATCCTTAGAATACTAACCACATCTTCCTTGCTAAATCTTGCTCATAAGGCCTACATCAGCCTTATATACGTACTTTTCAGATCTCTTAATTTTTAAAACGGTGTTACTATATAGGTACCTCCATATCTATATCAATAATTTTTAAATCAACAAAATATTTCCTTCTAAAAATGACCGCATTCTAGTAACATTTTGTTTTTAATGTTAGTTTCTATTTTTTATAAAAAAAATGTAAGTTCTTCTCCAACTAATTTTTGCGTTGCATATATATTCTAACCACCCCTTTCTATTCAGCCTTTGTATGTATCGACCACCAATAAACTTCCCTCTCTTAACATCACCGAGCTTTCTTATTTAACTGTGCAATATATTCCAAATGTAATTGTTATGTCCGGCTTGTGGTTGGCATTACTCGACTCCAACTGAGTTTAGTTTTATGAGGTTGTCACTCGTCAACTATTTCTTGGCATTCGTCCTAATAATTTTTTTATTTGTAAAAGTATTCACGGTTGGAATAAAGCAATACATAAGTAATCTTCCCAACAAAGCTTTCAATGAAATGCTTGGTGTAACCTTAAGTGACCAGTTAAGGCACCGGGGCTCCATCGAAGCAAAAGTAAAGTTAGCCTCTCAAAAGTTGGGCGTATTGTACAGGACCCGCAGATACTTCGATAGTACACAACTGCCGACCTTGTACAAATCGCAAGTACGCCCCACTGTTGAATTTGGCAGCCACCTCTGGTCTGGGGCCCCTTAACACCTGAAAAAAACCCTTTGAATCTATGCAGAAACGGGCGGTCCGTTTTATAGATTCTCCTATCTTAAAAAACGGATTGCAAATTTTGGAGCTCAGACGTCAGGTGGGAATGCTGTCCTTGTTCTACAGGTATTTCGATGGAAGATGCTCTGAGGAACTTACGTCATTGATCCCTTTGGCACCGGTTCATAGTCTGGAAACTCGTCAAACGCGCGCCCAACATTTTTACACGGTTGACATTCAATACATGAGAACGGGTCGCTTTCACGACTCATTCTTATGTTCAACAGCTCGGCTATGGAACGATTTACCGGCCTTTGTGTTTCCTCTCTCCTTCAACATGAGGCTCTTCAAGAACCCAAGTTCACTCCTTCCTTTCCACAAAAGGACCCTCCACACAGCATCCCCAAAGATGACATAGGCCCTGTGGGAAATTATTTACCTCAAGGCCTCCTGTGTGGAGTTATTGTAAAAAAAAAACCAAACACCCCCTCTTCATAAAGAGAGTAACTCAAAGCAAATATCTTCCGCAACTTTCAACCCTAGAGTTTAAAATTCTTCCCGGTTCACCGAGACGTATGCAAATCAAACTTAATGAAAAATAATGAGTTATTAGAACTCATCATTTATGAAAAAGCAGCTTAAGCCTGAACTCAGCTCATTATATGATAACGTACTTTTGACATTTGTAGTATTTCATTATAAATTATTGGAAATATCACGTTCATCGCGACCAAGAAAACATTACTTCGCCTCGTTTCCGATATATCTCGGTTTATTTTTCAATAATTTCCCTCGAGGGCGATAAATTATGAAACGCTTTTGTTATCCTTCCCGGAAAACTTTATTTTAAAAGTAACCTTTGTTACATCCGGATCTATTGTATATATTTTATTACTTTAATTTAAGTTGTTACTGATCGGATCAGGTTTTGTATTTGAGAAGTTAATATTTCTGATATCAAAGAATGAATTAAATTACATAAAAGGAGGTAGACCCAAAAGTTACCGGAATGCATTTTTTTAAATCAAGAATTTTCATACTTCGGTCACTTTTAAAGTTATTTTTGTTCAATGCCACGAAATTATTGAGTTTTTTTTTTATAATACTTCTAACAGTATTTGAACTCATCAATCTTGAAACTTTTTATTGTTTCTCCCGATTTTTGTTGTAGTTTTTTCACATTGGCTTGACGGCCTCTACGTTTGAGTGGTAAGACGCTCGACTACGAATCCAGAGGTCGCGGGTTAAAACCCGGCGTGGGCAAATATATATTTTTTTTAATTTATGTGTCATAAAACATTTAATTATTCGTATAAAATTATAAGTGGTACATTTGCAGTACGTTCCAGAACGGTTGATAATATAAGTATCGCCCTGGTGAAAGAACACCATTTACAATTGAAACGTTGCATGATAAAACTTTAGCCGTCTTTTGTGACCAGATCTGAATAGCCAGGTACTAAGCGACCTCTTTCTTTCCCATATCCTTCCCTTCCCCACTATCTTCAATCTCACAACATACCACTATTGGGGATGCCATAGTCTCACTGGCTCTAGACGGTTGGGAGCAGTTGGGACTTTAGCGCGGTATCAACTTAAAAAAGAATATAAAAAACAAAACTTGTACCACATTGGCAAAACGTCTCTCTTTGAGATTTTTCTTCATCCGGAAGAGCAAAAAACTATTACTCGGGACGATACCAAGTGAAAATTTAGTTTGAAGTACGGGAATCGTATTGTTTTTGGTCAAAAACACAAGCGATGTGGGCAGGCAATAGTGCATTGTGAGTTGAAAAACAACTCGCTTGTCTGTCACAACTCAGAGATGTCTTCCAATTCCGCAAATATGGAAGCAACCTTCTCAAACCTCTTACTAAAATTTAGTTACACAACTCCATGGTACTTCGATAACTTTATATAAGAATTATAAGCTCTTCAATGGTCTGACGGCGGTCTCCAATGAATTTGTGCCACATTTTCTTAAGTTAGACTTGTCAGAAAACGTCCAGGGCGAGATTGATTGTAAATCTTCATTCCGCCTCGTGAGAAACGGAAAAGAACAGCTTCTTTGTGTGCTGTCTGTACCATTGCAACCATGTTTACCTCGAACGCGAAGCGAAAATATACGGCCGCGCGTTTCTCATAAAAGTTAGGAAATTCAGCTGTTAAAAAATCGCTGAGCGCTTGGAAAGAGCCTTTCATTTTTTTTAAATTGAAGCCAAATGCGACCTCTCTCAACAACGTGTATTGCCATGCTGTTGCAGAAGAATTCATAGAACTCTCACT
Organism: Drusus annulatus; assembly: GCA_022651775.1. Taxonomy (NCBI): domain Eukaryota; kingdom Metazoa; phylum Arthropoda; class Insecta; order Trichoptera; family Limnephilidae; genus Drusus; species Drusus annulatus. The sequence goes on from JAGWCC010000610.1 coordinate 209,954, forward strand.
TAATCGGTGGAAATTTCTACTTTTTTTTTTTTTACATGAATACCGCACAAGAGTCTCAACTGCTCCCAACCGTCTAGAGCCAGTGAGACTATGGCATCCCCAATTGGGTATGTTGTGAGGCTGAAGGTAGTGGCGAGGGGAAGGAGATCGGGAAGAGGAAGGTTGGGAAGTACCTGGCTATTCAGATCTGGTCACCAAACACGGCTTAAGCCATTTCAAGCAACGTTTCGATTCTGAATGGTGGTCTTTCACCAGGGCGATACTTAGAGTATCTACCACTCTGGAAGCTAATAATACTAATAAGCTTACACTATAATATTAATAATTCCGGTTACATTTGGGTTTCCTCGTAATGAATTATAGAATGAATATCATCATTCTATTTGAATTCAGTTAACCATTGCCATTTTATAGTAACTATTCCAAATACTACTTTAAATATCTCGATATATTTGTCCGAATCACCAAATTAAATAGGTACCTTAGTATGTTTCAATGCAGGTTAGTTATTACTATAAACGCACAATTTGGATAAGCACGTTCAAATGTGAATATCTTCACTTTATTTAATTTTGTATTTTAGGGTCTGAATAACACTTAAGTCACTAAATTAATAGGGTATTTTTACAAACGAGAAATACTGTTAAAACGTGCGGAATATTCTAAAATCACTCTTCTGATTCTGATTGCTATACTTAGAATGTAGGATTTCAATATTTTCATAAATAACTATTAATTTGAAAGACGCTCCGAAATTGCTCATTTCCAAACGGTTCGAATTCGACTATGACGTAGGTACCGCCACTGGTTTCAAACACAACTGTTATCGGGACCCGGAACTGCCTGCAGACGTTAACCGGTGTGACGTCACAGACGCCTACCGCATGAACATATCATTTTGACGGCAATTTGAAATACGCAGTATTTAAATCGTTGTTGAAAAATGTATTTTAAAATAATAAAATATTCGTCAACATAAAAATAATATATATACCATTAATTTTTTAATTTTTTTCAAGACACGAAAAACAGTAAAATGCCCTATTTTCAAGACTAGACATTAAATAAATAAATATATATTGCATATTTCGGTAATGAATCACGAAAAAAAATATGCACATTTTCAGCAAGAATACGCTTTTTGGGATTCCTGATGGTTTTTTAAACGGTTGAAAAATATGAAGAATTGTTTTTGAGTTCCTAATGGAAAACATGTCAGTCAGTATCTGTAATACAAATAGAACATCCGTTTTTTGCGTTAATATTTTTACGGTTGCTTTGATAATTCCATACCACCATATTAATGGTGAAATGAAGATTTTTTATATATATATGTAAAAATGTGTAATACAGCGTGTTTATTTTTCATTGAAAGACTTAAAAGGTCTTTGGGATAGTTCCAGTCTCATAAATTCTCGTAGATAGATTTCATAAAATACAGAGGAAATAGCCAAGACCCACATATTGGAATATACCCCAGATCGTCGTATCGCTGGATGTGTCAGAAAATATTATTTCTATTCCGTCTTAAAAGCCAAACCGTTTCATATTTATTTGAAAGTTTTTCAGAAATAAAAATATGCTAAGGAGACCTGAAAATGCCAATGTGTTTCAATCGGAATTGGAAAAGTTTTTATGGTCTGAAAAGGTTTTTGAAAATTAAATTCTACCTTATTTACCCGTATCTTGTTGTCCCTCGAAATACGAAGTCTACCATCATAAAACGGAAGATCTATGTATATTTTATGCTTGGCCTTGAAAGTTATATTGAAAAGATGATTGAAGATTAAAACAGGTGAACTAAAGGTAAAGTCGGGTGGAATAAAGCAATGAACGAAAGTCAACATTTTTAGAAGAGTGGGTCGCCAGCTTACTTTTAAATGTAAATTACTAATGACTTGTTTTTCTTTGTTACAGGTAAGCTTCTTAACGTTGCATTGAAAATCGTTCAAAAAATATTGAAAAACATCTCGGCGGCGGCAGCGGTAAGTAAAACTCTGATTTTTTTTCAGTAAAATCTTCTCTTTTTTCTTGCTGAATTTAAATTTCACCTTTCAAATGTGTTTTTTAGCCATTATTTCAAAGGACGAAGACTGGGTGGATGAATTACAAATTTTGCATGCTGTTTGAATGGAGGTACTTTTAACTAAGCTTATAAATTGAATTGGAATTGATAAAAAGGAATGCAATTTTGAAAAGAATATGTAATTATAGAAACATTTAGTAGAAAAAACACGTTTTATTTGAGTAAAACACCTAACATGTGTGTTTTAAAATTCCCATATTTGAAACGTGAAAAGCACATTATTTGAAGTCAAGCATATAAAAAATCTGTAATGAAGTTACTCTGAATGAAAAGTACTCCTTCACCAAAGAGCAAACTGTTTCATAAACTAGTTTTAAAATCAAAAGTGTGAAACTAATTGGTCAAATATGTATGTTCCAACGATTCTCCCACCAAACGGATATGATCGATAATTCCTTACGTGGAGTATTTGTTCGTTTGTGGTAAAACCAATATTTACTCCGACATAAATGATCTGCGAACGTTCCCTAAAACTTTAAGCTTTCGGAAACCGTGCAACCGAAAGTGTGGAACTGTCTGGTCAGCTGAGAGCACTTTTCCGCATTTAAGTTTGTCGGGTTATGTTCTACAAATCGGATCGGAATCATGAATGGTGAGCAAACAATATGGGAACCGAAGTTTTACCGGTTTTCCAAAGCATTTTTTATTCAAAATCATTTTAATTTAAATAAAAATAAGATAAATCTAGGTGCACTGGAATAAACGTAGATTGCTTATATTTTGTTTTGTGTTTAAATCAAATCGATCAAGTTTTTAAATTCTTTTATTTTCCAGTTTTTTCTTTTTTTATTCTTCTTGTAAATTAACCGTTTTAAATTGAAAGCAGTTGAAAAAATAACAAATTTCTAGAAAGATATTTTACTGTCAGAAATTGATCATTTAAAATCAATACCTACTGAGAATCAAACCCACCTTTTTTTCGCTAGAAATTATGTTTTACCCATAGTAAATATGTTTTTCTCGGCAACTATCTATTTGTTACTAGGATAACATTTATCCTTAGAAACTGCACTACGCGACAGGTGAAATAAATTTGGTGGTTATCAAGTAAATATTTATCAACAAAAATAAATAGGTAGTACTTTTTTATAATTAATATACCGCACAAGAGTCCCAACTACTTCCAACTGTCTAGAGCCAGTGAGACTATGGCATCTCCAATCGGGGCATGTTGTGAGGCTAGATTAATTAGTTCTAAAGACCTCGTTTGAAAAACCCTACAGCAAGGCAGCAAAAATCTATATCCTCGAAATCCTGGGTCTCGCTGGCCGCGGTGGCCTCGTTTGGCGCGGGAATTTGGCTACGAGCCAAGCGGCAAGCCCACCCGCCCCCACCTCCCCCTGCAGCTGTAGATGCTACGGCTCTACGCGGCTACGCGGATACGCGGCTACGACGGAGAGAGTATAGAGTGTAGAGCAGATATACTTTGTCTTTTTGATAGCAGGTCTAATTATTCCATTTTACAAATATTCACCAACTTAATTTGTTGTAAGTGTTGCAGATAATGTTAGATTATCATTGAATGCTGAGGCAGTCTCCCTGGTTGAGTGGTAAGATGCTCGACCATGAATACAGAGGTTGCGGGTTGATGATCGCCCTGGTGAAAGACTACCATTCAGAATCGAAACGTTGCTTAAAATGGTTTTAGCCGTATTTAGTGACAAGACCTGAATAGCCAGGTAATCCCAACCTTCCTCTTACGCATCTCTTTCCCCTCCCCACTACCTTTCAACATACCTTAATTGAGGATGACTTGGGACTTTTATGCGGTAATCGCTGTAAAAAGGGTTATAATAATATTTGAATAATTTGTATGGCGTTTTTGTTAAAAATGTCTTTAGGGGCGCTATACAAATCGCTATTCTAGGCTTTATCTTATTACTAACTACATTCAATCTATGGTATTTGAATATTGGTTTATACTATGTACAGAAATAATCTACAAAAACATAGTTATCTGGCAGGTCAAATATTTAGTTTATTTCTAGTTTAGAAACTTGAAAGATACAGTTTTACCCTCAGTGGATTATTGGAAAAATTATAGTTTCTATAAATTATTTATGTTTGTTATTGTTTGATTTTATTGTGTCACAAACATAAAACTTTTAAGAAGAATCATAAAAATCATTAATTTGTGAAAAGATACTGTATACCAAATTTTTGAGGTGCATAGTAGAAGGATTGTGTTCAGTACTCGAGTGAGTCTGGAATATTTCTAGAACTAATATTTTTTTGGGTACAAAACTAAGAATGTTCAAGCTTTTGATTTTCGTTAAATATCATGTACTGCAGTATTCATAGTCTATACTTATTTTGATCACTGTGTTTATTATATATATTATGTTTCCAATGTACCGATCTCTAGTTCAAATATATTCATCTTTGTACATACACCTTAACACAACCTTATATTATGTTTATCCTTTTTTATCGTTATTACTGTAAACTATAATTAAATAAAGATTATTATTATTATTATTATTATTATAAAGACACACTTTTTAATATTGAACAGTGGTATACCTCTTTTGCAATGCATATTTAGTAAGCTTTATTGGGTCATTTATATGGGAATTGCTTTTAGATTTGGTTTTGTTTCATTTATTAGTTTATTTATTTTATGTATTGTTTACACTTGAGTGAAAAAAACCCAATCACAAAAACTTAGTTTAAAGGCACATAATATAAAAGACATGCAAATTTGATACAAATATGTACAAAGAATTAAGTAAAAAAAATTGATGAATGTATAGAATCAGAAGAGAGTAAAAGAAAGTAGCAGAAGAGATTGTAATTAAATATTATATGAAGTCTAGTTTAGTCTTAATACACACGTCAAAAGAGACAAGGTGAGTAAATTGCGAAATAGCGTAATCCGAATAAAAATTCAAACTTTTTTACGAGTGACCGAAAATTATCAGTATCGTTTTTGCAGACATTAGCAATCTAAAGAATCGTGTACAGAAGACGGCTTAGGGTATTAATACTATCAGATATTTTGAAATATCAGCAGCGTAAAAAAATGATAGATAGATATTTACAGTTTTAAAAGCACTGACTTCAATGAACTTCTACAGAAATTTATTTTGTCAATTTATAGTTACCACACAGAATTTTTAATTTTTCATTAAAAGCCTTACTTGATTAGTTATTTGAAAAGGGCACTGATACTACGAAATACATCATGTCTTTAGTTCCACGTGAATTTTGAGATTCTACGTTAATCTAACCATTGTAGAAATTTATGTACATCTATAATTTCCTCACCGAATATTTTAACGCAAAGCCGTGAATCAATATCGATTAGTTTACGATTTTGACAAACAGAACCCTTCGTTAGACACCCAGAATTCCTCGTGTAAGGGCGTTTTTGTTATTGTTTTCACCGTTTGTGATGTTGACGAATTTAATTCACAGCAGACAGAGGTAGGTGGTAGACTGTATACACTAAGGTAGTCGGTTGTACGGAGTAGGGGGAGAGGGGGTTGCTTTCTATTGTTCGAGGAATCGCGAAACGTGAAGGCTTTGATTAAAAAAGGTAGATGGTTCTGTTTGTCGCATCGAGGTTTCATTTGTATTGTTAGTTTATCGGGTGTTATTCACCAACGCTGCCTACAGTGTCGGTTTATTGACATTAATAATATTGTATTTGCGCTTTTGGTTTTTCCTATTCGTATGAAATTATTTTCATAAACATTTTTTATAATATATGATGATTATGAAAAAAATCCTTCAATATATTTTTATTTTTTTGTTATTAAATATCTTGCTAACATACATAGCAATCCCGATGGGTTATAAAAACTCACTCTGGGACAAGGAAAATTAAAGAACTACATGAGTTACAACAAAATACAGAGTAATCAAACTAACACAAATCACAATAAATCAAACAACGTAATACAATATAACATAAAAAGAAATACAGTATTAAAAAAAATGGAAATTAGTATTAATCTTTTTTTTTTTAAACCTTGAAGTGCAGTAAATAAGAATTTTTTTACTCTACCGGAAAAGAAATTTTTTTTGGGGATTAGGTGTTTTCATCAATAAATGAATTCAAAAAATATTATTTTCCAGCTGAATTTAGGTATTTTTTATTAAGTTGACTGTTTTTATATTTATCTGGAAGCGAGTTATAAAATGTGTAGGCAATATATTCCTCTACAAATTATCTCTTCGAAATTTCGGGCACACGTTAAAAATACCTAATTCTAAATATGTGTAAGTACTACTTCTTGATGTATTTACTTATAAAAAAGGACGTCTACTGACATTGTTATTAAATAATATTACTCTGGTTTAAACCGCAGATGACTAGGTTAAGTAGGTAATTTTACTCAATTAAATAGATGATGTAGAATCTAAAAAGAGTCGTGTGACGTTCCGAACTCTCAACTCCCTATGAAGTCTATTATCATATGAAGATGACACACTTAATAAATGTGTTGTGTTGATAAAGTAAGTAGTTTGATACAGTATCAGTAAAAACAGAAATAAATATTAGAATATGCTTTTAGTAATTTATTTTGTAGGTAAGTTCTCTTTTTCTTCTTTAAGAGCCCTCGGGCGTCCAACTTTGAAATGGTGGCGGAGATCATTCATCCGAAGCCTTTTTTCATGTGCATACCGCACCTTCTTTTACAGTAAATTCCGCACAAGAGCCTTAACTGCTCCCAACCGTCTAGAGCCAGTAAGACTATGACATCCCCAATTTGGTTTCGTTGTGAGGCTGAAGGTGAATGGTGGTATTTCACCAGGGCGATGTTTAGAGTAGAACCACTCCGGAACGTGCCGCAAATAAACTTTTTTTTTTCATATGAATGAATTGTGTTATGACACATATTAATTAAATAAATAAAAAATGCGCATACCGGGTTCGAACCCGCGGCCTCTGAATTTGTAGTCGAACGTTTTACCACTCGACAATACAGGCCGTCAAATTGCTCGAAAGTCTCAACAGCTCCAGTTGGGAGCTGTTGAAACAGTTCGGAGCAAGTAGGACTATGGCATCCCTGATTGGGGTATGCTGTGAGGCTGAAGGGATTTGGGAAGGGAAGGAGATAGAAAATAAAAAGTAATTTGAAAAGTAATCGCTGTATAGATCTGATCCTCTTCAGATCGTCAGCCAATCTCATATCATATGTAAATTAAAAGTACGATATAGGGAGATTTGTTTTTTTGATTTTCATGTTCTATCATTGTATTGTTGACTATCCACTGTGCTAAAACATTGAGATGATATTAAATAATTACACTGGTTTATTTTCACTTTTCTAGAGGGGCATACGGCAAAAGCTATGGGGTACTGGGCTACTGGGCTACAGGGCTACAGGGGTAGACATTAAACCCCTGCCTGTTTGTTACAGTCGACGTTCACATCTCATTCTGTGACGCTTACTTTCAATTCCATTTGGAGAATTCATCTTCCCTGCACCAACTTACTGATAACGTACTTAGAATGAACCGGAAAGGTTGGCTCAAAGAGTTCTCAGCAAAAATAAAATTATCACTAAATTAATCAAAAATTATTTCTAATGAACGTCGGTTCTCATCGATTTTATCCCTTTCAGAACTAAAGCAAAAAACGTTTTTCTTTAAAACTTTACAATAAAAAATTATAATTTAAAAAAATGGTACAATATCAAATAAACTCCCAAAAAAAAACTGCGAACTCATTGATTGACAGATTAACTTCAGTAATAAATAACACTGTGAATTACTTAATATATTTCAATTTATAAATTATTTACGCGGCAGAAGTTTGCCTTATTGTTTTTTTTTCATTTTGCAAGCTTCTAATATCGCTCCTAGCGTTTTTTTTATTTTATTTTTAAAGACAATGCGGTATAAATACAATCCCACACGCTCATTGTAAGCCGGTATACCGTTAAAATTTAAAGCTTTTTACGAGAAATATTTTTTTAAACAGACCAGTACGATTGTATCAGCTAGGACTGAAAGGGTTATGAGAAAATTTTCGTAATAAAAGTATGTATTTGGGATTTATATTAAAATGGCATTTAAGCTTTTCATAAAATTTAACGATATGATAACTTTTTTTTTATACTTAGTTGCTTTTAATTGACACAACATAGGTAGGAGAACCAATGGAATTAAAGAAGAAAAAAATGTCGTTTTCGGACCACGGTCGAGATTAGGTATATTAGCCAAGAATATTAGATTGGTAAGAAACATCCTTAAAAAAAAACTTAAAAAAATGAATGTCACTTATTTAATTACCGTCCAATTCTCGTTTTCTTTTCTTTCGGGAACTCTGTTTTTTTAACACATCCCTTACCAATCCGCGTCTCTTGTTTTATTTTCAATTCTAACACTAGAATCATTTATATTTTTTCTGAGTGAATAGTTATTTAAAGGTCTGTCCTGGGGAAAAAAGGTTTTCTTCTAAGCCTGTCTACGAAAAAAAAATTTTTTTAAAACTTGTATTAATATATGTTATTAAAATTACAACGTTTCGCGTAAACTGTTCTTTGAAACACCCATTCTTAGAACTAATCGCGTTTCCCTCCCACATACAAGAGAATTCCTTGTATGCACGTTAACGCCCCGCTTATGGGGGAATTTTAACTTCATAAAGGAGAGATCCGCGGAGAAATTTCAAACCCCCATGCTACATACAGCAGTAACCTAGCACATCTCGGCGCTTATTATACTATTCTTCCTCGTGAAGAACTCCGCAATACGTGAATGGAATTCTGACAAGCAAACGCGCGTGAATTCCGAATTTGAAATGCTAGTTTCATCCATGCCGTTGAAATTGAGTATGTTTATTATTACAGAGAATTCTATTTTTTTTTTGTTCATCTCGAATCCAATGTACATAAAACGTCGTTCTGAAAAAATTGGAAATCGAATTCAATGTTTAACTTATTAACTAAAAATTTCGCCGTTCCCGGCACGGTTGGGCAGATGGAATGAACTGCCATACAGCTATGTCTGTAGAAGCACAAATTCCTTACTTCATTCATATTCACAAATTGTTTCATACATACTCTTCTGTTATTTTGACTTTTGAAATGGCCCGACTCAAGTATTTGATTCATTTAATCGTGCCATGTCTTTCTTGGGCGTCCCCGACTTCTCCTACCATTCACTTTTGCATAATATATTATTTTCATACTCTTTTCTTCGCTAATCCGCTCCGGAGTTTCCTACATGCACCCTTCTTTCAATATTCTTACCAGCCTTTCCACCTTGTAAACATACCCAAATACACAAACTCTTCCATTCGCTCACTATCAAGTGACAAAGAATGGTTTTTGCCATGCATTTTTTCCGAATTTCTTCTCATTCATAAGACTTACTTTCATAAGGACAAACTTTCTAAAGTTTAGACAAATAACAATTCTGTTTAGGTGTTTCTCAGTTTGTAGATAAACTTAGTTATGAGTTGAAACCTAGACAATTACCTTTAAATAGGTAGTTAAAACGTTAATATTTCGGTCATACCCTTAGACCAAAATTTAAAGACGTAATTAAAAATAATCGCTTTGTAGTAACAACGCAATCTTCTTCAACAAAATCAAACTTTGGGTAATTTCCGGCTTTGGTTGTTGCCTAAGCACTGTTGCCTTGACATTTATTCAGAAAAATCAAATGTAATTAACGATTATATAGGCCGATAGAATGGTGGTGTTTGACTTTAAGGGTACTTTAGACTTTAATTCTATAGCCTTACATTATTATACAGACGTTAAATCTTCAATCCGCACTAAGCCATCTGATAGACGACTTGTTTCCGACTTCGTATCCCCTTAAAGCCATTAACGTAATTGACAGCTCTGCCTTTCTTCCCACTGTTAAAAATCCTACAATACAAAATCCGATCAAAGGTCCAAAAGATACCAACTTATCGTATAAAATATACATTTTTACATTTAAAGCCAAATCATTCTGCAACACTGTGTGAAGTTGTCTGATTCGATTCGACATTGTCTTCATGTGGTGGCCTCCGTGGCCGAGTAGTTAAGACGCTCGATTACGAATCCAGAGGTCGCGGGTTAAAATCTTTACCTGCGGAAATAAAGTATATTTCATGTTTCGTTAAACTTTTTTTTTTTTAGGGTGAATACCGCACAAGAGTCTCAACTGCTCCCAACCGTCTAGATCCAGTGAGACTATGGCATCCCCAACGGGGGTATGTTGTGAGGCTGGAGGTAATGGGGAGGGGGGGGAGATGGAGAAAAGGAAGGTTGGGAAGAACTTGCACTTACAGATCTGATCACCAAACACGGCTAAAGCCATTTTAATCAACGTTTCGATTCCCAATGGTGGTCTGTCACCAGGGCGATATTGCTTGTATCTACCACTCTGAATATTAATATTAAATAAGATATATTAGCAGCACGTTGGTAGACACTCTAAGTACTACCCTGGTGAAAGGCCACCATTCATTTTCAAAAGGTTGCTTGAAATGGTTGCTTTATTCGTGTTTGGTGACCAGATCTGAATAGCCAGATACTTTTCAACTTCTTTTACTCCATCTCCTTCTCCTCCTTACTACCTTCAGCTTTACAACATTCCCCAGCAGGAATGCCACGGTCTCGTTCGCTCCAGACGGTTAAGAGCAGTTGGGGGGAGTCTTGTGTGGTATTACCTTATTTTTTTTTCTCTTTTCCTAACACGGCCATCAGTTTCAGTTTTAATTTTTGACATTCGCCACTTCAAATAACGGTCCCCGTCAGTCGGAAATCTTCAGTGTTTGTTCAAATTTGAAAGTATATTATTTTGGTCAGCCATTCCTGACTTTTCCTTTGCCAGTGACCTTAACCTTTTCCAGGTTCGAGCTCTCAGTTTGATGATAACCTATTTTAGACGCCTATCTCTCGCAGAATGGATTGATTAGTTAAATGAATAGCTCGAAATTTTCCACGCGTATATTTGAACACAAACGAAATGTTCCGGCGAGAATTCCGCTTAGCTTAATGACAACCCACTGGATTCTGTCAAATACCGACATACCCGACTCGCGAAAAAATGACATCACTCGGGCATTCGATCCGCTGTGAGCTACAAAAAGTCGATCGCGCCCTTTTATTTTGTGCCGATTGCGCGGGCCGCCCCCTCCCTAGGACCTCCAGATGAATTCCAATCGCGTTTTGTAATTCGAAAGGCTGCCGACTCAATAGGGATGTGCGGAACGCAAATGGGGCGATTACGAGAACGGCGAAACGAGATATTTATGCGAGGAAAGCGAGGGGGTATCTTGTTTCTCGAGTGCAAATGATACGTCTCAAAAAAAGTACCCACCACTGTTAAAAAAAAAATAAAACCTTGTCAACGTATCCATTTTTTAGATGTGTAGAAGTGAGAACATTTTGAAAGAAAACATGTTTTTCTAAGATGAATTTGACTGCATTTTTTTAAAGAGTGACCAACATACCCAGACTTTTTATAACCTGACAACGATTGAATTCTTCCTCTTTCCATTGTATTTTTTTTTGTTGTAAAGTATCTCTACCCAAGAGGCCTTGAGGGAAATACTTTCCCTCAGGGCCTATATCATCTTTGGGGGTGCTGTGTGGAGGGTCTTTTGAGGAAAGGAAGGAGTTAACATGGATCTTGAAGTGGCCCATGTTGAAAGAGGGAGGATACACAGAAGTTGGCAAATCATTCCATAGCCGAGCTTTTGAACATTAGAACGAGTCGTTAAAGCGACCCGTTCTCATGTATTAAATGTCAACTGCGTACAAATGTTTGGCGAGTTTTCGACCATGCACCGGTGCCGAAGGGATTAATGACAGAAGTTCCTCGAAGCATCTTCCATTGAAATACCTATAGAACAAGGACAGCATTTCAACCTGACGTCTGTGCTCCAAAGATTGCAATCTGTTTGTTTTTTAAAACGGAAAATATTTCTTGTGCACTGGCGGAGGACTTGACTAGCAGAGGATTGAACCTGCGACGCCTGGTTTGAAACCGAAAGATTATTCCTAAAAATAAATATGTTTTATGTTAATCACTGATGACGGCAACATAAAAACATTTTGTAAGTAAGAATTAATAAACTAAAACAATGGATATTTCATATCTTCAGTTATATCCTTATTCCTACATGAACATTTTAATCTAGCAAAATGTTGTTTTTAGCCCAACTGCCAACGATAAACCTTGAATTATTGTGGCCTTCTACGTATGGAAAAAGGTACAATTTTGTACGTCTAGCCCGATTTAATTTAAAAAATACCTTTATTAAAATAAAATAATTCGTCATACACTTTTTTATTTTTTTTATTCGCCGTTGCTAAATTTAGAACTAACGTTCTAAATGTATAATATTTAAACAAATAAATGTGATTTTTCATCATATGAATATAAACAGGGGATGGAGATTATTCCCAGCACTGTCAAATGAAAAAAACATATGCAGTAAGTTGAGTAATAAAAAATAAAAACAAAAATATTTACGAAACACATACGGAATAACGAGCGGAATTTGTGAAGCGACGCGTGAAATAATAATCCGCGGTTTAGCGCCGTCGCCTCCAATTAAAAAATGTTTCTACAGCCAAATTCAATACACATTTCAACGCCCAAATTCGGTACTTTGGTACATTGGCCGTGTACTTTCGTATGGCAAAATCGTTAGCGATTCTGATTAATCGCGATCGTGAAATTTGACAAATGGTCGTGAGTAGCATTTGTTCAAATAATTGGGCTTTAATAAAATCGAGACGAATTTTAATTTTATCAAACTAACGTTAAGGTCGGCACCCGAAAATACGCCTTTCTTGGCTTTGTAGTACCAGCAACAAATTATTTATATATTAATTCTAAACGGGTAGATAGAAAAATGTCTAAAGTTTCTAATGAATAAAACTCTTTAACAGTAATCTTTTAAATTCTATATGAAATGCCAACTGGAATTTAAGGTAAAACGTTCAAAAATGCCTTTGCTGGTTTTCAAACACAACTTTTACTGACATTTTAGTATTTTTTTCATTGAAATTAGAAGGTTGCAGTTAAAAAATTGTAGTCACTGGAAACCTTGGTCATTTTTCTGACTACCCATAGAAAAATTGAATATAAATCATTTATAGTATTGCTTGTATTAAAATGCTACAAAGCAAAGTTGAACGTCATTCTTGATTGCTGACCGGTAAATATTAGCAAAATCCCTGTTCTTATTAGTTCCGTCTGAAAGAGTAGGTAAGTCTAAATAATAAAATGACCAAATTATTTTAATTGTGAATAAAGTTGACTTAAAAAAATCAATTCAAGTTTTGAAATTACACACATAACGTCCAATTGAACATGTTCACGTTTGTAAAGTCGTTTGCATATATTCACTGATTGTTTTATAAGAAAAAGGTAAACCCAGAGCGTGGCTTTATTCCGAGGCGAGTCAGATTAAATGTTGCATTACTTTTTGGCTTAGTTTTAAGTCTATTTATATTCGCAAAACTATTTATTGATCATATAAAGATGACGAACAAATGCTTAAAATGATTCTATCTCAAACCACGCTTTACTATATTTTCATGATGTTCCAGAGTTATTAAGAAAGAATCAGATAACTTTTTTTTTTTAAAGAAAGACAAACATTCCCGGGTTACGAATAACCTGTACCTGACAATATTTGAAAAACTCCCACAGCCATCATAAGAAGCGGAAGTTGTTGCTTGTGCAATGATGGAGGACTTAGCCAGCATAGGAATTGAACGCGCGACGTCCGGGTGGGAATCCGACGCCCGACGCGTTTCTCCACTCAGCTACCGACCGGTCAAATATAATAATATAACATACGAGCAAACTAAAATTATAGAGTTGTTTTTAGGTCAGTGAGTACCTATTTATATGTCGTGGATTCTTGCCAAAAACATAAGTCATGGACAATTCTGATTTTCGTTACTCCAAATGGTTTCAAAAGTTTTAAATTAAGTGTCACATTCGTTAATAAGTTGATAAATTATATTTTTTGTTTTAGTAACTTTATTTTTAATTTTCCATCTTGTGATATTATAAAAAATAGTTCTTGGAACAGTGTATTAGAGACGTATGACTTAATTTATCATATGTATGACTTCCGTGGGGTGTTGATGCTATAGTATATATCGTAGAAAATTATATACCTTTGATTGAGTTAGTTTCTTAAGATTTTTTCTATAATATTTTCCACGTCTAATATTTACTGGACGTTGCACTTAAACTGGCTGTTTCGTTGGCAAACTGTGGCAAGACAATTTTACATTTACTATGGTAAAACTAAATGATCAATGCATTGTGGATATTCACTGTTATCATGAAGCCAAGTAGATTGGAAGCATTATTTGTTTTGATCTGACATCATATTAGCGAATATCAAAAAGAAACAGTGACCACATCACCACAATCTTTGACGGGCTGTAAATATTATTTCTGTACGTCTGGTGAATTGTGCAAAGACTAGGTAAATTGAAAACGGCTTTTGATTCTTCAGTTCAGAACTCTGATTTCATGACGCAAGTCTCTCTGTAAGAGGTATGTATGTACTCTACGTTTGTCTCGACATAGGAATATTCTAGTAAAACAGACATGATATACCTCTCGTGTGGGAGACATAAAAACTAACCGAATATTTATACTGTGCAGTATGAATTTAATATAAACTAAATAATGTCTGTATTGTGATTTGTCCGAAGTTGAATGTGACTGAATTCTACCACTTTGCAACCACCAATAAGTGGCAGTAAAACACGGTTACTTACAATTTCAACATATCTTGATAAATAATATATTCAGATAAAACCGAAGTTAATTTTTTAAGTTTAAACAAAACTTTTTATAAAACTGTTAAAACTTCATTATTAAATGCCAATTGAAACACTACATTATTGTGGCTTCGCAGAAAGGTTCAATGTATATTTCCTTTAGACTAAAAGTTTGATCAATAACGTGCCCATTTGTTAAATGACAAATGCATTTAAATCAATTATAGAATGAAAACCCATTTGTTTTATAAAAAGTATTTTTCTTTCATGAAACACATTGATTGTTCAATTTTCACAAAAACCTAATTTGTTTTCCAAATCTTGATTCAAAATAATAACCTACAGGCAAAAACATGTCGAAGGCTGTATGAAAAGTACTAGGCTCAAAGGCTAGTGGCACTTGGCCGAACTAGTATCGATTATACACACACACCACTTTCAGGTGATCAATTTTCCGTGTCTTATTTATAAAGCACGGCCGTACGACGAAAGGCCGCATGTTTAAAATTGTATACTTTTATTTAAAGCCTTCGGAATATCTGAACGATTCCGAGTTTGGAAATTTATCGATTGTTCGCTGACTTTCATTTGGCTTACAGTGCTTTTCCGAAACGAGAAATCGAAACAAGAATATTTGAATAAAGAAGGTGTACGTTATTTTTTATAATGAGAATTTCTGTCTACATATTTTATGATTTTCAAACCTTTTAGAAAAGTGGGGGAAGAATCTAATATTTTATGATATATAAATATAAATACACTATTACTAATGTGTTCTTTCTTGTAAAATTCAAAATATTCTTCTACATAAGCTTTTTGGCGTCTAGCTTTGGATACAGTCCTGCCTCAAAGGTGTCCAGTTTTGCCGCGTCTTGGTGGCTCTCACCCTTCTGAAGCTGACAGTTTTCTTTAGATTCATAATCATCTCATGTATGAGTGGTCTCTGTTTCTTCGTTCCATCAAATAACCGTAATAATCAAACTTTGATAATAAAATAATAAAATGTATTTATTCTGAAACAACGTAAATAGATTGCAGTGCTTCGTAGTTTGGTATTATTTTACCAAATCTGCTTTGTAGTCAATCATCCAATTACTCTGCGAGCTTAATTTTGACAGGTTAAACAAATCGTTTCATTTTCAACTAGTAAACAGTATAAATTTAGTATAGCGAGCACTCTTATAATAAAATCATGACTAACGAAAAAAAAAAGATATTGTATACATTATGTACACATTGAGATAATTGTAATAAATGTACTTGGATTGATTTCTACTTGATAAAATAACACATTTAAAATGCTTACTTCACATAGAAGCGTCTTAAATAACGTAGTTATTTTATGCTTAAAGCCTTACTTTAGAATAAACACATATTTTCTCTAGTGATTGCTTTTATAATAGAACTCTGGTCTGCGTTTAAAAACTTGTTGTTTTAAGGTGTCGCAAAACCTTCTACATTATACCAAGTACAGTAGTGATTTCCCTCTACTAGTCTTCCCCTCGAGCCACTCCATACACAAGCAGGCAGGTACACAGGTCTCGCGCCACAACAACACTACGCCCACGCGAGCCAGTCACGCAAATTCACAAACCAACTAAACAACGTTTAACTACTTCCCATTCGAAGTGCGCGTGGGTACACTGTACACTGTACATTGTACTCAACTCTTTCAGCGCGTTTCAAAATTTCAAATACGTTGAGAAATTATTTTCTTAAAGTTGCAAGTTACGCCGTCCTGCTTTGGCTATAGACCCCTCAATTTTTTCCAGTTTTTCCGATTTTTGGTCTTTTCAGGCAGTTAGCCCATCTCGTTTACTGGCAAAATCTGCTTCTCTTTTCAAACTACAACTTCAATTACACGATGCATTTTTTTATTAAGTATTTGTGCTCATTCATATTTGAGCTTTTTAAAAGGGAACTTTAAAATCGTAGAGGTCACAGAATAATTCATGCTGCAAAAATTGGAAAATAGAAGGATGCCTCAATACAACTGAAGGACATGGCATAATCAAGTGAATATTTGATAGCCTCCATGGTCGAGTGGTTAAGATGCTCGACTACGAGTTCAGAGATCGCGGGCTCAAATCCCGGCATTTATGTTATTTCGTACCGCCTTGTTGAAATACCACCAATCAGAATATAAAGATTGCTTGAAATGGTTTCAGCCGTCTTTGGTGACCAGATCTGAAAACTCAGCTACTTGGCAACCTTTCCCATTCCCTCCCCTCCCCACTACATTCATCATCACAATATGCCCCAATTGGGAATATTATAGTTCCACTGGCTGCAGACGGTTGAACGCAGATTATACTCTTGTGAGGTATTCATGAAAATAAAATTTAATACTGTGATGGCTAGAGTTTGAAAAATCAGAACAGAATTAATAATAACAATAATAAAGTTTTATTCCAGAAGGTATGCAGGAGTAGTGCAATGCAATACCTTCCATAATTCATAAAATACATAGTGATAATATTAACAAATAAAAGTTGTTATACGCACAACAATAATAAACATGAAAAATAAACATAAATTATTAAGAAAAAAAAAAGAAATTGAAATATTAATGGAGAATATTAGGTCTCATTTCTGTAAAACGCCATCAAGAGGGAGTCCATCCTGACAGCGTTAAGATTGATGGGGCCAATATCGTACTTCCCACGTGCTAAAAAGGGTACGGATCCCGCTGTGGGATTCAAACTCGATCCATACAAACGCTAGCTTAATAAGTCGTTCCTCTTAGTAGTGAATTTCATTTTAATCGAGCGTGCTTCAAGGTGGTTTCCGCATCATCTGCAGATATCGCTCGTTGAGAGGAGAGCTGATCTAGTTTTTATGAGATGATATATAATATGAACGATACGAAAGGTTGTGCGGAATTATGTCATCTCTTTTTGTCCATTTGCTTAATGTTTTTTATTACATCTACCAAAATAACATTTTATTTTTGGTATTGAAGACTTTTTTTTTGGGTCGGTTCTGAAAGGGTTTTTTGGGGAAGTGTATATCGCGGCACGAAATATGAAATCTCGGTTTTGGGGTAAATTGGGTTAACAACCACTCCCTTCTCTTTCAGCCCGCTAGTTAAATGTGCTGAAACCGTTTTTTCCTTTCACAAATGTCTATGTATTTTTTTATGTTCCATTTTCAAAACCGTAGAATAATCTTTGTTTTTTATTACATTTTACTTAGCGCATATAAAATAGGATAAGTTTTTTAAAATTCATAATTTCTTAACAATTTTATTAATGGTTTAATTAAATCAATCTTTGTTTTTTCGTAAATACCTTGCTATATTATGATTTAAACGATTGCTCTTTAATGATTTTTATAAATAAGAAACTACCTGAAGCCAGTAGGAGTTTGTGAATGCTGATATAAGAAGCTTTTTGAGACTGAAAAAAAATAGAGAGGGGAAGGATGTGGGAAAAAGAATATCAGGAAGTTGTTCACTTCTCAGATCTGATGGTCGAGTGGTTAAGCCGCTTGACTACTCTAAAGGTCACGGCTACAAATCCCGGCGTGGGCAAATCAATTTCATGTCACTATAATAGTATTTATTATTCCACATTCAATTAATTTAAAATTCTATTTATAACTGTATATTTGCGGCACGTTCTAGAGTGAAAGATACTCTCAGCATCACCCTGGCGAAAGACTACCATTCAGAATCATAACGTTGCTTGGAGTGGCTTTTGCCATGTTTGTTGACCAGATCTAAATAGCCAGGTACTTTTCAACCTTCCTCTTTCCCATTTTTTTTCTCACCCCACTGCATTCAGCTCCACAGCATACTCCGATTGGGGATGCTGCAGTCCCGCTTTTTTTGCAAAATGCATTGTTAACACATAGAAAAGCTCGCACTAATATTAAAATGCGCTTCTATCAGAATGGGAAGCACAATTCTGTGCGCGAAAGGAAGAAGGGAATGAGTCGAAAAACGCATGGTTTCAGGAGAGCGAAAACAAAATTTTGTAATTTTTTTTTTCAAGTAATCATATCATATGTCTGTTTTCAAAAAATAATAATTTGTTTTTTTTTTACTCATTCTGTTCTTCCTTTCGCGCACAGAATTACTTTTCTCAAAGTCAAATTCTAAAGCTTTGTAAAGCGCCATTTGCACAAAAAATTACAAAGGATAAATACAATTTATTTTGCTCCGGAGACTTTAAATCGACAAAAATATTCAAATAAAGAATAGATATTACAATCACGCACTCCTAAGTGAGTTAACCCCAAAAGATTCAGTTCAAAATTCCCTAACTTTTTTTTATTTATTCCCGTAATTTGAATCAACATGGTAATGATTTGTTGAGAATTTGAATAGTAAATAGGCAATTCTGCTCAGGTGCCCGTCGCGGGCGAGCTGGAACGTGCTTTCGGAAGCCTTACGAAAACCGATAATTATTTCCCTTCTTATACCAACCACAGTATTGATTATGTCGTGTTTTGCGAAATTCACCAATCACTGTGACGTATTGGAGCTTTATTCTACCATAAAGCGAAATACTGCTTTACTTGGTGTAAATGGCACAAAATATATATATGTATATTTCTCTCGTGACATAAGTGGCAAATAAATATTTTTTTAGTTAGTTTTTAGACAAATTTAAAGATTGGGTCAGACAGTTAGTGAATATCCGGAAAGAATGTCAAGCTGATGTAAGCGTAATGAATAGGATCATAAAAGGGACGCTTAAATGGTTTGGGCATGTAAAGCGAAGGAGTGTAAAAAGAATATATGATGCGAAAGTGAATGGAAGAAATACTTGAATCGGGCCACGTGAAGAATCAGAATAACAAAAGTGTATGTATGAGACGATGTATGAATGTGAACGAAGCAAGGAGTGTGTGCCAAGACAGAGTTGAATGGCGGTCCGTCCTCTCTGCCTACCCATGTGGAGAAACGGCGCGGTATTAGTTAGTTAGTCAGACATAAAAATGAAAAAAGTCCCTAGTATCGAAACGAAGTAGCAGCAGTTTATTTTTTTATAGTGAATAGCGCACAGGAGTCCCCACTCCTCCCAACCGTCTGGAGCCAGTGAGACTATAGTGAAGGAGATGGGGAAGAGCATGTTTGAAAAGTACCTGGCTATTGATATTTGGTCACCAAACACGGCTAAAGCCATTTCAAGCAAGGTTTCGATTCTGAATGGTGGACTTTCACCAGGGCGATCTACCACACTGGAACGTGCCACAAATAACTATATATTATTTTATATGATTTAAAATGTGTTGTGAAACATATTTATTAAATAAAAGTTATTTGCGCACGCCGAGTTTGGACCCGCGACCTTTGATTTCATAGTCGAGCGTCTTCCCACTCGACTATAAAGGCCGTCAAAGATAAATAACCCTTACAAATATCTTTAGAAGAATTTAAAGGGAAGGAAAAAAAAACAGTTAAATTTAAATGGTGTTACACAGAGAAATGATAAAAAAAGACACAATGTATAAACAAAGAACGACGAGTTTTTTTTTTATCTGAAAGCAGTTTTCAATTTTCTACTAAAGGTACTGCTGCATGTATCAAAGAATATGTCGGAATCTATTCAAGTTTGATTTGAATATGTGTGTATTAATACCTAGTAAATTTACTAGGTAGGTACGCATAAAGCAGTAAGAACAATATTTCTGTAGGATTGTAATTCAGTTCATATTACCGTTGGTTAAAAATACTTCTAAAACATATTATTTTATCATGAACAATAAAGCACCAGCGGTGTCACAAAGTTCTCCCAAACAATTCCATTGATATGTAGAAATAATCTTATTACATCTTTTTCCCCTTACACAAAAAAAATCCAAATATATCATTATTTTTAAAACTACACTATTTTTAACCATCGTCTTCGGAGGGCTCATCAAAACTATAAAATAACTGTAGTTAAAGATAACTTTAAAAAGTAGAGCTTTTTCTTAGAAATAAAAAGGGGTTGATTGTATCTACTGGTGCTTTACTACAGGAGAAAACGTTGAGCAAAATACATAAAAAATATTACAATTTGTACCTTTTCAACGACCATCTAATGCCAAGGGACTTCAAAAGCACCTATACAAAAAAAATAAATTATAAAAGGTATTTATTTAATTTAAATGTGTCAAAACACATTGAATTAATACAAAATAAATATTAAGTATATTTGCGGCACGTTCCAGAGTAGCAGATACTCATATTTATCGCCCTGGTGATTGGTGACCAGATCTGAATAGCCAGGTACTTTCCGACCTTCCTCTTTTCAACCTCCTTTCCTTTTCCCCTTCCTTTAGCCTCACAACATACCTTAATTTGGCGATGCCATATTCTCACTGGCTCCAGACGGTTTGGAGGAGTTGGGACTCTTGAGCGGTAATCACTATAGAAAAAATATTATATACTGTACTGAATGAATATGGGTTATGTCTAGTTTTAAATTACTTCCGTATTAACGTTTTCAAAACGATTTCTCGTATTTTATTAACTGCTTCAAAGTTTATTTTGTGGAAATCCAATTTGACATATATATATTTTGAAAATGCCTACGTAACAGCTGTCGCGCGTGAAAATAAGTATATGGCAGAACTTTCTCACAAAAATAAAAAGGTTTCTGCTGTATTTGTTTCGAAAAATAATTGTCGAAGCACGCAGTCGCTAAATAAATTTTTTTTCAAAAATAAAACCGAAAAGGCTTTGCTTCTGTGGATGGCGATCGCCCATTAACAGCCGGGTTTGAAATAAATGACCATCTGAGCGTGGGCAGCGGGCACTGGGCGCTGCGCACTGGACAGATACAGGAGTAATTGGCAACCATTATTGAAAACAAATTGAATAGCTCGTCGATTCTATTTCCAACGCCAATTTTCGTCAAATTGGAGTACATAATTTTGTCACACATTTTTAATACAATTTTCTAATATTTTCAGCTTATGAAAGAGAGTAAACGCAGATACGTAACTCTTTTAGGTGAACTAGAGTAATACTAACACTGAAAACGCTTTTCTTGTCCAAAGTCATGATGTTTGAAAGACAGAGTACGAACATACGCGCACAACGCATGTCATGCAGTCTTGACATAAACCCCTTTCTCTCTGGGCGTTTTAATGACTACAAATCTTCTTACTCCCAGTAATCCAATGCATATTAAAATAACTGATTTGTGTTTCTACTTTCTGAAGGTGATTTTTTTTTAATTAAAAAGAAAGACAAACATTCTCGGGTCGCAAATAACTTGTCAATTTTTGAAAAACTTCTACTCTTATCATAATAAGCGAAAGATGTTGCTTGCGCTATGACGGAGGACTTAGCTAGCAGAGCAATTGAACCCACGACGCCCGTGTGGGAATTCGACGCGTGTGTCTATTCAGCTAATAACCTGTCATTTTTGTGTTTAAATAATCTGTACATGGGCTTGGGCGCAAAGGTGAGCAATCTGAAAGGATGTTGCCTATTGTATGTTGATGATGCGATGTTGATTTTTAGGAGTATGGCACATCTATAGTTGTTCGTGTCTAGGATGAGCCAACTAGGTATGCTGAATGAGTTGAGCCTAAAGTTATTGATTTTTTTAAGAGAGATTATGAAAACAGCGTCCAATATAGTTGTGAATGATGAAAACTTGGAGCAATTGGATTAATTTGTGTATTTAGGAAGTATGTTTACGAAAGATGAAAAAACTGATAAGGATATTGAAAGAGGGGTGAATGCAGAAAACTCCATTAATCGAGGACCGAACGCAGTTGGCGCAAATAAAAATGTGTCAAAAGAAGCGAAGCTAGCAATTCACAATGAGGTGCTTATACCAACCCTGGTGTATAGCAGTGAGGCAAACAGTTGACAGAAGAAAGACAAAAGTAGCTGAATGCTGTAGAAATGAGATCATTGAGGTGAATGGGCGATCAAACAATGTATGACCGTGTTAAAAATGTGGATATCCGGAAAGAGTGTAAGGCAGATGTAAGCGTAATGAATGTGATTTAGAAAGGGATGCTTACAAAGCTTAAGCGTAAAGAGTTGATAAGCAAGGAAAAGAGTATGAGAAGAATATTTGACGAGAAAGTAAATAGTAGAAGTCGAGGACACCCGAGAAAGACATGGCACAAGCAAGTGAATCAAAAACTCGAGTCGGGCCATCTTAAGAGTCAGAATAACATTAGAGTAAGTATGAGAAGATGTATGAATGTGAATGAAACTAGAAGCGTGTGATTAAACAGATTTTATGACGATCTGTTCTCTCTGCCTACCCTACCTAACGGCGTAATGGTTAGTTAATTGTTGTGTCATAAATATAACTCGCCTTTAGTGTAAACTCTGGTAAACCGTTTTGTTCCACGAACCTCAACAATTCTTCATGAGTTGATAGTGAGGTATTTATCACCATTATGTTGTTTGTAGGCTGTATTAATAGGGGTTAGATTCAGCCATGTTGGGAATGCCCAATCACGTGCGGCATTAATGCTCACATCACGTTGAAAACGTATTTTGCGCACGGATTCATTTAATTTCAGATTATTTGTTTGCTGCTTATTTAATTATTTTTCAAAATGAATTATGGTGGATTTATTTTATGATTGGTCTGATAAAATAAATCCATCCCATATTTTATTTATAATCCATCTCAGTTTTGAAGTCGAATTTCGGTGATTGCGCTTTCGAGGAGCTTAAATAATTGGTAGTTTCTAATTTAATTTAGATATGCCGTTACTAAGTTTTGCATTTGTCCTTTTTGTGTTTTTATGACAGATATATCGGAGCTCAAAACCATTTTTAAAGTGTGTTTTTACCACAGATGTCACACCAAAAATAAAATTAAAACTCAAAAAAAATTATAATATTATTATTTTTTTTAATTAAATGGTGTTATACAAATTTTATGCAAAAATCGTAATAAATATATTTCGTGAAAAAAAATCTCATCACTCAAACATTCATAGCGAAACTTGTATCACTTTGGAAAATCGTACTTGTTAATATATATTATGAATAACTAACTAGCAGATAAAAACCCGGTTCCGCGAGGTTTATTCACGACACACACATCAAAAGGAACAGAGTGAGTAAATCGTGAAGGACCGTAATCAGAAGAAAATTTCGAACTTTTGTATGTATGAGCAATTTTTCCATTGAACGTGGCGGAAGACGGCTTACAGTATTAATACTATCAGATAATCACTTTTTCAGAGATAGCCCAAAGCACCTCCATCGAATTCTCGTGATGATATATTTGTACAATTGAATCAATATGGTGAACAAAAAAATATATCTGTGCCCATATTATAATATATCAAAATGAAAATACTCGTTCTAAATTAATTTATTCGTCTTTGCTCGAATAATATTATAGTTGCAAACTCATTGACAGCTTTTATTTTAGTTTCTATTTTTCGGCGCTACGTATTGAAAAAAAACTATTTACTACACTTAGCTGTTCAGTTTATGTCTGATTGTGCCGAGTAATATTCTCAATATACAAGGGTGACATAGATCATCTTGCTCTCGATATTATAAGTAATACGACGTGTCTGAATAGAAACACGTTTTAAATAAATAAAATATTATATTTTATATTTTTTTTGCAGAAAGCAATCACTTTGTGGTTCGATTCAACAGTTTTTATAATTTACTGTTATTCTTTTGTTTTCTTACTGTTCAATTATTTTTTATTATTTATATTGTGTTCTCTATATATAACCACACACTATGTATTTTTTGTTAAGTTTTATTTTGTACCCTGATGATGCTAAGCCTAAGCGAAACCGGTCGGTCATAAAAATTAAAATAAAGACTGTGGTCCTGTACAAACTTATTTTTATATTATGTTTTGTTCATATTTTGAATTAAATACATTAATATTACAATAAACCCAACTTTTATACAAAATCATTTTTTTGATTTTAGTATCAAACCGTTTTTTTACTAAGTTTAAACAGAATTTAAACATCTCTTTCTAAAACCGCTTTTTCTTTTATGATATTCATTAGTTTGCAATTTAATCAAAGTTTCTCCATTTTAATCCATGTAAGGACTACATAGGCACCGAGCGAGGCATGAACTGCATATGTTACAACTTTAAAACAGTTTTGAAAACACAGATTTACAGTAGGAGTATGGAGAAAAGTTAAAATACTTTTGTCTTTCGATCAGTATTATATAGTTTATGCATCATTTATTTTTATCATGTTTTCTGTTTTACACACATTTCTGAAAAACAGTATCTGAACGGTTAGTATTAAACTATAAATAACAAGTTTATGTTTGTTCTTCTGGTGACCTCTTATATCGGAGATAGAATTTCATCAGGACATCCAACATCCATCATTCTGCAATCTGCAACCCAAAACACCTCGTCGGTTTCAAAACCATGTGGTGCGACGTTCACTAGATGATCAGTTGGTAATCTTGCGATTCTCGCTCCTGGTGGTGTGATGAACTGGTTAGGAACCCGACGCATTTGTCCACTCAGCTACTGAGTGATTAATTTCATCGATACTTGCAGTATCATTCTGATAAAAGGCCACCATTCAGAATAGAAACGTTGCAGTTGCTAAGAGTGGCTTTAGCCGTGCTTGGTGACCAGATCTGAATAGCCAGCTACTTACTAATCTCCCTCTACTCCAGCTCTTTCTTTCCTCGCTCCATTTAGCCACACAACATATCCCGATCGAATTCGCCATAGTCCTTCAAAATTTAAATTAAAATAACTCACTTACACTATAACTGTTTTCACTATGGTGGACGATAACCAGATGCCCATAAACGGTGATAAGACTACAACAGTTAAATGTTTTTAGTTAATCATTTTTAAATTAATTAAAAAATTGCCAAATCGCGAGTTACTTTGTAACACAAAAGTTAATTTTTGGCTTGTTAATTATCAAAAAATGGATGTAAATTCATGTCTAATTTCCATTGTTTCTATTTAAAATTAAAAATGCGCCAAACTGCAGCATTTCAGCAAACTAAATGCAGATTTTGATTTACAAAAAATTGGAACACAACGCATTCATCAGAGAAACAGTCAGTTGTTAAACTGTTGGTACTTCGTGATTGAATAACTTTGTAAAGGATGCTTTTAATTCAAGAAAAGCTTTCCTTGCTAACTGTTTTCAACAAAGCGTAGAGATTTCAGAGAAATTTTTATTTCGCTTTTGAAAACGGAAAAGAGATTTGAATCTTTTGCTTTTAAAAACGAGGATTTTTTAATTGCACAAAATATATTTTAGAGAGGGTTAGGTTGGGTTAAGTTACGTTAGTTTATTTTAGTGTAGATAAGCTTAGGTTAGGTTAGGTTACGGTAGGTTAGGTAAGGTTACGATAGGTTAGGTTAGGTTTGAAGAAATCTAGGCTCAAATAATTCTGCTATTTTCGATAAACACTTTTCTTTAATTTTTGATTGCATATTATATTTTAACACGATTTCACGAAAAGAAAATATTAGTTAAAACCTTTCCTTTTTATACTGGTTATTTTCCGAAAATTGAATTAGTTGTTTTTTTTATATGAATATCGCACAAGAGTCTCAACTGCTCCCAACCTTCTAGAGCCAGTGAGACTATAGCATCCCCAAACAGGGTATGTTGTGAGGCTGAAAGTAGTAGGGAGGGGAAGTAGATTGGGAAGAGGAAGGTTGGGAAGTACCTGTCTATTCAGATCTGGTCACCAAACACGGCTCAAGCCATTTTAAGCAACGTTTCGATTCTGAATGGTGGTCTTTCACCAGGGCGATACTTAGAGTTTCTACCACTCTGGAACGTGCCGCAAATATACTTTTATGATGTTTATATGAATTAAATATGCTATCACACATATTAATTAAATAAAAGTAATTGGCGTACGCCGGGTTTGAACCCGCGACCTCTGGATTCTTGGTCGAGCGTCTTACCAATCAGCCATGGAGGCCGTCAATTGTATTTTCTATCCAGTTTTTTTCCCAAGACACAATACTATTTTTTTAATCAATTTTCAAAATACACTTTAGAAAAGTATGGAACGAATAAAATCGTATCTTCTCGCTTTTAAAAGAGCCAAGCCGATATTATATCTAGAAGATCACGTAGAAAATGCAGGCTGAAAATAGTGAAATTAACGAAAATTCCTAAGAAAAAAGTTGTTCAATTTTCATGATACCGTGAAGGGGGTTTTTACTGGCAGTTGCGCGAAAAATATAATTCCTGCTTCACAGTTTTTATGCAGCGTAGTGGCAACACTGTGCATTGTGCATTAATCACGGATAACGTCAGCCAACATGGCGCACGGCGGCTTATCCGCGATACCCCCATTGCAACCGCTACTGGGACTGCATGAAACTATGCATGCGCCAGTACCTACCCTGATATATGCATTAACTTAATAAGGCTGTGCTCTGTATGACGTTCCAGTAGATAGGGGCTGGCGGGTCTAACAACTTGAATACACGGCTGTACTTGACTTCGTGTTTAATATATTTTTATGGTATTTCCAACCTATCATGCAGCTTGGGTAGTCAGACTTTATACACGATGTTTCTTTAAACTCCTTTAAGGCTTGATGAATCTTTTCTTCCGTCCGTCTTTTATTTTTCGTTTGGTTTCCTACCTCAGCTTATTTCAAGCTTTGCGATTCTATTCCTAAAATAATAATAATCAAATACAGGCGGTTTTCGACTTTTTAAGTAAAAGGTTTCTGAAGAATGCAAGGCTGATGTGAGCGTAATGAATAGAATCAAGAAAGGGACGCTTAGATGGTTTGGGCATGTAGAGCGAATGAACAAAGAAAAAAGTGTGAAAATAATATATGATGCGGAAGTGAATGGAAAAAGAAGTCGAGGACGTCCGAGAAAGACATGACACACTCAAGTAAATCAAATACTTGATTCGGGTCATGTGAAGAGTCAGAATAACAGTATGTATGAGACGATGTATGAATGTGAATGAAGCAAGGAGTGTGTGTCAAGACAGGGTTGTATGGTGGTCCGTCCTCTATGCCTACCCCTGCGGGGAAACGGCGTGACGGTTAGTTATTTAGTTTCTGAAATGTTTACGAAAGTTGAAATGCACGAAAGTAGAGTAGTGTAAAAAACACGGAAAAGTGTTTCGCCCGGCTAGTAGATGAGTAGACAAACGCGTCGGTTTCCCACCCGGGCATCATCGGTTCAATTCCTTTACCAGCTTAGTCCTCCATCATTGCACAAGCAACATCTTCCGCTCATCTGACGGCCTCTATGGTCGAGTGGTAAGACGCCCGACTATGAATCCAAAGGTCGCGGGTTCCAACCCGGCGTGCGCAAATAACTTTTATTTAATTAATATATATCATAACAGATTTAAATTCATATGAAATGTGATAAAGTTTATTTGAGGAACGTTTCAGAATAATTGATACTCTAAGTATCGCCCTGGTGAAAGACCACCATTCAGAATCGAAACGTTGCTTGATTGCAATGGCTTTAGCCGTTTGTAACCAGATCTGAAGAGCCAAGTACTTCCCAAATCTTCCTCTTCTTCATCTACCTTCCCTCCCCACTACATTTAGCCTCACAACATACCTCGATCGGGGCTGCCATAGTCCAACTGGCTCTAGATGGTTGGGAGCAGTTGGGACTCGTGTGCGGTATTCACTATTAAAAAAAATAATCATGATGACAGTAGGAGTTTTTCAAATATTTTTAGGTTATTCGTAACCGGGGAATGTTTGTCTTTCTTTAAAAAATATATATATTTTAGAAAGAGGCGCATCAGCGTATGAGTAAATAACAGTTTATTGGTTAGTGTCTGGTGCTGTCTTTGTAAAGTCATCAAGAGTTAGGTCTTTTTCATTTCTTGTCAAAGAGATCTGTAACACGCTGTCTTTTTATATTGTCATTCAGAGATATATACGCTCTCCATTAGGATCACATTCCTCTAAGATGGTCAAAAATTTGACAATTAGATGAAGATTTTGTTCAAATTCTTGGTTGTCAAAACCTTAACAGTGAGTTTGTTATCAGCTTCTTCTGTTTCTTCTCCTTCGTTTTATAGATTATTTGTAGAAAATTCCAATCTTCATTAAAAAAAGGTTCTGAGTAAGATTACAATATCTTTTTGTTGACATTGCAGTTAAATCCATCTAATATATTAACTGTTTCAGTTGTTATAGTCTCAAAAGTTTCTTCTAGGTCAAAAATAGACAAAAAAAAAACTCTATTTTAAATATGTACGAAACAGCGTATTGTACGACAGTAGAATGTACGAAAGTAAAAGGCTGCCTGTGTTTTAATTATGTTTTTATTCATACTTTCATAGTAGAAAAGTAAGCTCCTCACTTCTGAAACTCAGAGTCTCGGGTTCGAAACCTAGATTTTATTAAATTAATATGTTATGCATTATTTGCATCTCGTTTTAAATGATGCGATAGTAGATTGTGAAAGATCACTATTCAGAATAAAAACTTTTTTTCCATTTCTCTCTTCTGTCTTCAACTTTTTCTTACACTCTTCAAATCGAAGATGACATATTTTTACTTGCTTTCGGCACTTGGGAATCTTTAGAGATGTCATTAAATCAATATTTCCACTTTACTTTAAAGTGATGAAAATACACTGAGAAATATTTTGAATATTGAAACAATCGTTTATCAAAATCTACCCTTAGAATAACAAGGTTCCATCTGACATGGCACTCTATGCGATATTTAACTCTAAAGTAACTTTCTATAGAGCCCATTAATGATAATAATAATATTCGGATAATTTGTACAGCGCCGTTTTCGTGAAGAGTCACCTGTCAAGGGCGCTGTACAAATCTTAATTTCTACTTAATATTAATTCCTAGTTTATATAGATATACATCAACATACTTACCTGGCAGGTCACTTCTGGCAGGACACAATCACCATAAAAATGAGCATAAGAACTTAAAATTAAGCTGATTTTTACTTTTTTTTTTGTAGGTATGATAGCAAATTTAAAATATAGTATATCGGAGGTATTTAAAAAAAAATCGTAGTGAGGAACAGATAATGATGAAAATCGCATGACATTGCCGTGTCAGATGGAACCTTTTTATTCCAAGGGGTCGATATGCTTTTTTGAATGCATAAATAAAAAAAACATAACATTTAAAATTGCCCTTTTAGCACGCAACCCTTCATTCTGGTATTAATTTGGTTCGGGTTCGAAATTTCACTTGTAAACACAAATATATATGCCTCTCGCCGAAAAATTTTTCAAACAGTGTTAATGTTTTTCAAGTCATATGTGTTTTGTAGAGAAGTCCTAAACGAAAAGCTGTTTGGTGGTGGATTAGCTAACGTACTCGTCCGGTGGTAAACGGGAGATTCCGAGATCAATTCTTGGTCACACCCTTTTTCCGTGTGTTTTTTTCAAATTCGTATCGGTTGAATATCATTAGCATTGTTTTAATAATCAATATGAAATATTTTCTATTTTTATTTAGATCATCTCTAAAAGATTAATTTCAATTAGAAGTTCAATATTTTATAATACCGTAATATTTTATACTAGCATTTAAATTAATTGGGCTCTAATGAAATGACGTAAATGAGTTTGGAAGTGCGCGAGCTCATTATTCATTTCCAGTTAGTTGTACGCAAATTGTGGATATGATTACTGTTGATGCATGTTGGCGAGCTAATGGTAGTTCAGATCATTCCATGAAATTTCATACTCACTCCAAATATCGTTATCGTTAAATTAATGAACCGCGCCATTCAAATCCTATCAAAACAGCATCGTTATATTCACCTACGTATTTGCGCTTAATTATTCGAAAAGCATTCAGAATAATCTCTCCTAGTAAAGTGTTTGCCATGGGCTAAATGTTTTCTATTCTTGTCAATGTTATTTGCATACCGATTACCTACTCGTTTTCTGTAAAAATGTTTTTTTCTCGAAGTAAATTATTCAATAGTTACTCAAGGGTTATCTTGTCTATACAGCAATGAATTAATGTAATACGTTATTTTATATTTATAATAAGCAATTTAATCGTTGTCTGGACCAAAACAAAGTAAATGTATTTTTCTATCAATGAACTTTCAGCGTTTCCCGAATTCAGTTCAGATTATAAATTTACCGCAATG
Source organism: Drusus annulatus (assembly GCA_022651775.1). Lineage (NCBI taxonomy): Eukaryota > Metazoa > Arthropoda > Insecta > Trichoptera > Limnephilidae > Drusus > Drusus annulatus. The sequence continues at coordinate 240,789 of JAGWCC010000610.1, forward strand.
AGTTTCGATCAAAATGTGAAGCTTTTTTTCCTTACAATTTCAAAAACTTATCCTTTTATCTATTTACCTTGATTTCATGTTTGTATTTTTTGTAAAATAATTGATATGATATTAACATTCGAATTTTCCTTTGTTCTAGGTAATTTTCTTCACACTCATTCTGCACACTCTTAATCTTCCCGGTTCAACAGGTAGGTATATCTTAATTTACTAAGTTTTTTTACAAAATTGTCAGATAAACTATGATTTCTAAATTGAGTGTAAGGAATTGGAAGATCGAACAAAAAACTAAAAATCCGACACATTTACAAATTAATAGCAAATAACTCGAAGGGTCAGCACGCAAAAATACACATTTTTTGTTTTTTTCATGCAAACTATACTATGACAGATTTGTCTGTTCTATATGGGTAGTTGGGAAAATGTCAAGGTTTCTAGTAAATACAATTCTTAAACAGTAATATTTTTAATTTCTTTATGAAATAATACTGGAACCTTATGTAAGAAGTAATAAAATGCATTAGCTAGTTTTTTAACTGCATTCTACTAACGTTTCAGCATGTTTTCGATATAAGTTAAAAGATTAAAGTTTAAACATTTTATTCACTGGAAATATTGGACATTTTCCTAACTAATCGTATAGAATTCACAAAACAAATCATGTATAGTATCGTTTGTATTAGAATTCTACAAAGTGACCATGACTGGTAGTTAATTTGGAGGCTAGAAGGAGGTAGCTGAATTGACTATAAGTGTATAAAATGACCCGTTTACACATTAATTAAAGGCTTGGCAATCAAATAATCGAATAACATTAAATTAGTAAGCTACTCTTCCGGGTGACCAAACTCATTTTTGACAAGATTCAAATACTTCTTAAACTTTTAATTTACACCGGGATTATAAAAATTGAATTCAAATGGTATTCTCCGGAAGAGTCTGTGAATATTCCGGCGTCCGATTTATACGCCCTCATTATTATTTTATAAATTATAAATCCGGCTTTATGGAAATTTGATTTGACGTGGATCGAGACTTAAGAGTTTAAAACTTCTGAGCGGAGGGAAAATTGAATAACATTTTCACATTATACGTCACTTTTCATTCTTACCCCATAAAGAAAAAACGCTATTTTGTGTTTCCAATTTGAAGGTTATCAAAGTGTTCAATATTATTTAGTGTTTTTATTATTTACTGTTGCTAAAGCGGTTTCATTGGGCGTTGTTTAAAGATCGTTTTCTCGAAAAATTTTGCAAGTTATTTAATGGTCTCATTTTTTATTATCATTTTCTTTAAATGAAGTTAATTTTACACATAAATATATTTGTGTATAAACATATTTATTAAAACATAAGCGTCTTTGAGTTGATATTTCATAAAAATAACGTTAAATTATCCAAATGTTATTGTTAAATTCGTATCCGAGCTCTACATATTAATTAACCAATGAATTAACAATCATGCCGTTTATCCAGAAGGGGATGCAGAGACGATGGATCGCCACACAACTTTGTCTTGGCACACGCTTCTTGCTTTAGTTACATTTATACCTCGTCGCATAATGCTATTCTTATTCTGATTATTGACATGACTAGACTTAATTAAAAATATGTATTCCAACCATGTTGATTTGTAATCTGCAAAAGCAGAGAAATCGCCTCAACTTAAAAGAGTCATTTTTTAACATTCCTTGTAAATTATCAATGCTAGGAATGTCAATACACAGGTCAAAAAAGTTGAGGAAAAAGATGATGAATTCCTAAAATCGTGCATTGATAACATGACAATGGATAAAAAAAAACATTCAAATGTGTTAGTAACAGCTTAAACTGTATAATGCTATATTTTTAATAGAACATTTATTGAAGTATCTAAATACTACTGAAAAATAATCAAAAAGTATTTTTTACGATAGAAATAATCCCGTAATGACAAAAACGAGAGTGGTAGATGCTTTCAGTATCACCCCGGTGAAAGACCACTGTTCAAAATCGAATCGTTGCTTGAAAAGGTTTTGGCTGAATTTTGTGACCGGATCTGAATAGCCAAGTACTTCCCAACCTTCCCAATTTTCTTCATCTGCTTCTCTTCTCTTTCCCTTTCAGTCTCACAATACATTCTAATCAAGGATGCCATACTCCCACTGGCGTCGGGCAGTTGGGACTCTTGTGCGCTATTCACAATATGTTTTGAATATTAATTTTATACAATTGTGGGTACTTAAATTCACAATTTCATTGGAACTAATATTTGTTATCGTAATATAATAGATGCTCAAACCAAAGCGGGTAAAAAATACAATTAAAACTTGGCCTTGAAGTATTAAAAAACACTTTATAAAGAATCCGCGCTGCCTACAATTGGCTCCCCCGAGCCCCTAACGATCACACGACAAACACTTCCCCTGACCTTATTGCCTAACGACCCTCAGATAACAAATGGCTTCTTATCCTGTTTTCCATCATAAATTACCCGATAGCACTGCCTTCGTACTAAATCCTTTAATTTCGAACCCCGAATTATACCCTCAATATTAAAATATTTGTTCCATTTGGCCTTAAAAATGAACTCGCTTCAATTAACATTGAAATTACTAATGATTTATAATTTATTATTGAGTACAGTTAGCGCAGGCCCATGAAAAACCACGGGATATTGCAATTGTAGAATTTGTGAAGTGAAATGTTTGCAGTCTTCTTTGCATATTGAATATCTTATGAAAAAAAATATGTGAACAAAAAAAGTTTTTAAAAAGTAATTGTAAGTTAAAAAATAAAATTGCCATCCCTGAGTATAGACCCAATGTCAACTGCATGGAAGACAAGTATGCTGATCTAACTAACTATTGTGAGAACGGCGGCATATTTTTTTTATTTTTGTATGTAACGTGCTCACATCACAACTGAAACTATATTGTTTGATCATAGCACTGCTCTATTGAGGGACAACTTTCAACGTGCTATTTTCGAATGGTTTTCATTGTTGAAAAAAATGATCAAAATTATGAAATTCAATCTTCAGTATTAATAATTTTCTGACAATAAATATGTAACGGATAATTAAACTCAGTTTGGATAAGATGTGGCACGGTGTAGTTGGCCACAACATCGCCTGGTAAGCGCTAGATCCGGGTTCAAGTCCTATTGGCGCCTCAAATCTGTAGTGATTTCTTTGTATTTTTATTTTCCAATGATTGTTAGTAATATTGGTGCTTTAACTATTAAAAAAAACTTTTCGTTTCTAATTAATTAACGATCAATTTATTGCATTTGATTTGTTTGGCAACTAACAAAACTCATCTGGCGTACTGTAAATCCAAGCATTGCACGTATCATTTTAATCCAACTCATGTGGGTTTTTTATCGCTTTCCTGTGAATTTCACGAACAATCGTAGGTGAGGATTGAAACGAATCAAAGGGATTGTTTTACTCTAACCAGGTATAAAATATTTGCATTGTGCTCCAAATAAATGGAAACTGAACAATGAATTTTATTGTGCTACATTGATTCGAATATACTCGTTTTGAATTTTTTTGAGTGTGATTTCATTTGATGCATTTTAAAATTCGTGTTGATAGAGAGAGATTTTTTGTGTGTTATTATTATAGTTTTTTTATTAACAATTCATATTATTTTTAAAGCATTTTATGTCAGCGAAAGAAACCGAGCGGTGGGTGTAATACTTTGTCTGCTATATAAATATATATAAATGAAAACAATGAAAGAGATAACATAAAATAAAATAAAAATATTAATAATAATAAAAGTTTTTTAAAAAAATACGTAAATAACATTAAATGATAATAATAATACAAGAGTATTTGCAATTTAAAAAAATCAACCAAAAAATATCGAAAATTAACTGATTAACGTATTAAGATTTCCCAATTTTGGTTTCGATATATTTTACAGAAAGTGTTTCTTGCGGTCTAACAATCAATTTAATTTATTAATCGAATGCCGTTTTCTACATGAATTATCTCTATTATAATACAAAATAAAGGTTTTATTTAAGCATCACTGTGTGTACATACTTATTTTGAAACTTTCAAACAATGTATTCACACCTAAAACAAAAATCTCCCCTATTCCCAGGAATGTGGTTTTGACCTCCACATCTTCCAATCACCTTATTTAAAATCTCTCAATACTATTTCGGAGGCCTTTTTGGTAGTTGGCTTTTCTACATCCTTGCATTTGTATTCTGTGCAATGGAGCTGAATCTTGTTGTTGGCGGTTTTTTAAACAATTGGCACAGCTAATCCGCTAGACACTAATATTTTGTATAGCTTAAGATTCTTCTTTGGAGGTTCCTCGCACAACTTCCAATACTCAACGCTATTCTTCCCAGTGCTACGAGCCGTAGCTTAGCACTAGTCCGATGAGTGTTTTATGGAGATAGGATTCGGTTCTTCGCGAGAGAAGCCTCGATTCACAATGCCTGTAGAGACTATGTTGAATTTTGTTAGCAAGGATGAATTTTCCTCGTAAATGAATTCCTCAACTCTCAATGTCCTCAATCGATGTAGTTTATGGATTTAAGTAAGTATTTCTTAAACCTCAGCACCCAAATTACACTAAACGTCACTTTGTTGCATTCTAATACAAGCAATACCTACTACAAATGATTTATCTGTAAATTTTCTATGAGCGCTTAAGAAAATGTCTAATGTTTCCGGTGAATATTTTTGTTTTACTGTACTTTCTATAAAAATCCCTAAAATGTCAGTAAAAGATTAAGTTTGAAAACCAACAAAGACATTTTTGAACGTTTCAACCAAAATTCCAGAACACATTTAGTAAAGAATTTGAAAGTTCACTTTCTTTCTTTTTTAGTTTTACGTATTCCTAACTACCCCATAAAATTAACGAATAAATAATTAGTAGTACTATTTCTTTTATAAAGCCAAAAAGTGAGAATTTTTCGTTGCTGACCCTCGCTTTCGCTGCTGCTGAACGATAGTCTGTATTTTCATTAAATATTTACTATTCCTCTTAAATTAATACAAAACGACGCAATTTTTCTTTGAAAAGAAAACAAAGAATATTTTTTTTTTGGTTACGGAGTGTGAGGAGGTTATTGAAATTCCACACACCTCATAGAATACATAAAGACTCACGAATAAGAGCAAAATTATTTATTAAAAAGAGACAATAATAAGATTTTTTAAGCACACGTTTAAAATAAGCTTAAGAGCAAATAAGTCCTCTGGTCAACCTCAGAATAGTTAAAAACTCATTTTGTCAACATTCAGCAACATTCAACTACACCCATCTACATTCCAACTCCGATATCGTTCGTCTAAAGCAGCCCTATAAGCGCCACCTCTCGAGGATGGGGGGTTGGGGGGGAAGGGTGGAAAAAGTTTCAAATTCCAAACACTAGGCGGCATAAGGGTTGGCTGGTCTGATGGCGCAGACAGCGCCCGGGGCCCGCACCATCTGATGTTCAAACCCCTATTTTGTTTTTACCCCTGCCTGCGTAAAAATGCTCTCATTGTGGCGGGTTTTGAGGACAACCGCAATCCAATAGACTTTGCTTTGTTTTCTGTGGGATTTTTGAGAAGTGCCGCGTACACGGTGCACCGGGTGACCCTTGAAATTACTATTTTTTTATAAAAAAACTTGTGAAAAAAATATGCAGAACAAAGGTGCACTATTTGAAAAGAATCTTACTAAGGGTCAGCACCTAAATAAATACAATTTTTAGCTTTCTAATACAAGCAATACTAAAAATAATTTATATATTTCCATACGGGTAGTTAGGAAAATGTCTTAATTTTATAGAGAATACAAATCTTAACCAGTAATCTTTTAAGTTCTTTATGAAATGCTTACTTGAATTTTAGGTAAAAAAATCAGAAACACCTTTACTGGTTTTCAAACTGCACCTTTTACTGACACTTTAGTATATTTTTCATGGAATTTGAAATACCATAGTTGAAAATTTTATTCACTGGAAATCTAAGACATTTAACTACCCATAAAAAAATAAAAATAATTTATTTGTAGTATTGCTTGTATTAGAATGCTACAAAGTGACGTTTAGCGACATTTTCGAGTGCTTAGGCTAAAGGGGTTTTTTTCTTCCACTAAAACTCCCCAAAGAAAAACAAACGCGAATGATATGAAAACATTGTCATAAAAAGACGATTTTTCACACAACTTTTTGCTGGAACTTTATAGGTCAACAAATTCTTTTCCTTTGAATTATACTTTGCGTAGAACAACTAGGTAAGTTATTTCAGCAAAACATCGACATTATTTAGCTATTTTCAACGACCAATATAAGACGCAATTGAAAAAAAACCTTGTTATTTCGCGGACAGAAAATTACAAAATTTCGTGAAAAACCAGGCAGTACAAAATACCCTTATATTATTTGATATGATTCGGCAGGACTTTAAATATTTTAACCATCAATTTGTATATTTATGTCATATTTTGATGGTTATAAAGAAGGGTGAAATAAATAACTGTTCTTTTAAATCTAGGAAATATGAAGTTTTGGACTGGTTTTATGAATATCAGGGGCCCTAGTACGAAACATCGATAAAGATTTTATCAACAATGTCGGTGATTTGAAAGCGTTCCCGAGTCCGACTTCAGATCGCCAACGAACAAAAAGACAGTTCACGTCGACTAAATTAAGCATGTTTAGTCGATGTGAGATAGTGTTTGTTCGTTGGCGATCTGCAGTCGGGCTTGGGAACGATTTCAAATTACCGACATTGTCGATAAAATCTATATCGATGTTTCGTGCTAGAAAGTAAATGTATGCACGTGCATGTGAAAATATAAATGTGAATTATTATGCATTGAATCGTGTCGTTTTCCATATGTCCGAATCCGTCCCAACCTCTCCGGTAAGCCCTGTAGGTGTGCGTGTGCAGGTGAGTGTATAAGTGTGTAGCTATTTGAGTAATATATGGAAGTAGACGCTTGTTCCGACTTGCATAATCCTTCTTCCTGTCTAGACACTTTTTGATATTCTTCCGGTGTTATACAAGCAGTCGTGCGGGGGAAAATAAACACGGATCTGTGCGAATATTGAATTTGCGGCGGATAAATGAACTCCCCGTTTTATTTATTTATAAATTAACGGACTAAAGTTCAATTACAAAAAATACAAATAAAACACGAAATAGATAAAAGAGCAACAGAGAAGGAATAGCATATTCATTAAAATAAATGAAGCGATGACAAAAATAAGGCAAAATAAACATAAGAGAGAACATTCAAGCCATGGTCTAGTCAAAGTTTTGGTAGAGTCGTAAAGAATGACAAAAATCATTTAGACTGCTACGAAAAGTTAACAAGTTTTGACATTCTGGACATTATTCTGGAGAATTATACCCATAGTTAGTATCGTGATGATTGAGGAATAGCAATTCATTGTTTCTGAGTCTTCGACAAGGAATGTTGAACTGGATATGTTGGAACAGAGAAAGTGAGTCAATAAAACAATTAATGATTTTGAAAATGAAAATCAAGTCAAAGTCTTTCCTGCGCTTTTCTAATGAAGACATTTTCAATAATTGTTCAATTTCATCATATGAATAATCGCCTCTTTCTCGCCCTAATCTCCATGCAATACCGCGTAAGAAGCGATGTTGTACGGATTCAATATGATGAATATGAACGGTATAGAAAGGGGACCAAATTACACTAGCATATTCTAGATGAGGGCGAACTAATGAGCAGTAAAGGGTTTTTAGAGTATTTATGTTCTTCAAGTCACATGCAATTCTATTGATGAAGCCAAGAAGTTTAGTGATTTATAAGCTACATTATTAATGTGATCACGAAAAGAAAGATTATAGTCTAGAGTGACACTAAAATTTAATCGGGAATTATGCAGATTTGCATAAAACAACGTATCAGCAATAAAAACACAATAACATGATACAATTTGTAAAAATTAGGAAAAAAATGCTACAAAGTGTTCTGCATTATAATTTACAATTATCTAAAATTCAACAATAATTTAAAAAAACATGACTTAATTTATCAAAGTTACCAATAAACCACTACGTCACTACCCGACAGAAGTAAAGACAGAGGTTGGAATGCTCCCAAACCACTTTTAGAATACCCTCCTTGCTTTCTACCCTTCATTCCTATTCATTCATCGTCTCCCACATACTCTTCCATCGTTTCCACTCCCGACATGACCATACTCTAATATTTGATTGAAACTAATCTGCTTTGTCCTTTTGTAGTCTCTTCGACTTTTTACATGTATTTACGCGTCATATATTCGCCAATATTAACTATAAGTAATCTTCTTTGTGAGTACGTACGATTGATTTGAACTTGATGTCAATTAAAATTATCAAAATTTGAAAAAAAAAATTCAAATCCCTACCCACCTAATAAAGTACGTACCTTTAGTATATTTTAGTAGACATTATTCTATATTTGAAATGGCTGGATTAAAGCTAAACTAATAATTTTTCTTGGTAAGTTGAGTAATATTTCGTGATTTTTCGCGGGTAAACAACTCGTGAGATTATATTGTGTAATAAAAAAAAAACATATTTGATTTCTACGTTATAAAATGTTTTGCTTATGAATAAATCATCATTTTATTGCAGAAATTTAATATTTTTGTTTGGCAGTTCGATAATGACCAAAAACGCCGAAACAGATGTCATTAAAAATAAACTAGCAGAAAGTAACAAAATGATTGTTATATTTGATTGAATTTAATAAATCATAATGAAATAATAACTTTGTAAATTTTTGATTACAGATTTTTTTTATGACCGACCGGTTTCGCTTTATCACCTTCTCAGTTAATGTTTTCCCACTTTTATTTCATATTATCTATCTCTTTCTCTCTTTTCCTTTTTTATACTTTCGTTTTCTTCCTACTCTCTTATTTTATTTTATATTGTGTTCTGCCTCTTTATATACGAGTGTATATAACCACACACAATGCATTTGTTTAGTTCAATGCTGTACCTTGATGATGTTCAGGCTAAGCGAAACCAGTCGGTCATAAAAATTAAAATAAAATCTGTGATCTTATACAAAGTTATTGTTGGGTCCTAGAATTGACATTTTGTGAGTTCCAATGTGATGTTCAATTTTACCCCGTCTTTACCTATCTCCTATACGTCACCTTGCGACCCTGTCCTGCCATGTTGGCATGGCTATGTAAAATATGCATTAATCAGCCTGTTACTTGACCCCCACTCTCGGATCGTATCATTCGAACGGTCGAGACCGGTCCCCATCACTTCACATTTAGCGCCCGGAGAAGGAGGTACCTCCTTCAAAACCATCGCCCGGCCCTGGAAGTCATTCACAACTATCACCGGAACAGAGGGGTTGGCCGCCATTAGCAGATACACAAATCAAGGTGAGCAAGATGACGTAATTCCTTACTATTGTTTTCCCCAGATAAATCAAGTCATTTACCAAGTACTACCTCGCCTTTACAGTCCACTAAATTCATTCCATTTCCTTCCGGAACCGATTCGCGGTTCCTGGATCGAACATTTGAATTTCATCATTGCACAATCCATTTAATCATTCTATTTTCCTTCCGGAACCGATTCGCGGTTCCTGGATCGAACATTTGGTCCTTCGAGCCGGATTATTGGATTATTATCGTATTTTCGTACTATCGGATGATTATTATCGTATTATCGTTTATTGTTTTATCTACTTGGTGAATCGATTTGATTATCTGTTTTCCTAACCTATTTTCCATCGATTCCATTTTGAACCTACAAAGTGTTGATTATTATTCCGTGAATTAGTTTTTATTGTCACATAAAAACGGGATTCACACACGCTCGATTTTCGTATGTTGAATTCCAAGAGTCGTATTGTTGTTGCTAAATAATTGTTGATTATTACTCCGTGAATTAGTTTTTATTGTCACGTAAAAACGTAAGCCACGCGCTCGATTGTCGTATTTGAATACCAAGATTCGTTGGTTGTTGCTAAATAATTGTTAATTATTATTCCGTGAATTGGTTTTTTATTGTCACGTAAAAACGAAATTTACAATGGCGGCGATCGCAGCATTAAGAAATCGGCAGGCTAATACAGCCTTGACTGAAATTTATAATTGTTCATTAAAGGCATTAAATTCGGCTGATATTATAGATAAGAATTATCTACAGGTTAAGTTCAGGTACATCGAGTATGTTAAGCACGATTTCTTGGAATCGTACGTGATCCTCGAAACGGCTCAGAATAAAGATTGTGGCATGGAGGAATTACAGAATCGTCATACATGTTTTATGAAAATGTACTATGATATCCAAGTTAATTATAATTCGGTTTTCGGTAATCGGATAAGTTCAGACGACAATAATTTCGACCTACCGACTGTTGAGAGGTATGTGTCGCCGCCTCAGGTTATTAACACAATTCTATCAACTAGTATCACGCCGCATGTGGAACTAATTAAAAACACCGAGATGTTAACTAGCTCGAGTAACTCGTCCGTTTTATTATCCACGGCCGTCGTACAGGCAAAAGATAAACATGGACGTTATCAAATTGTCCGCGTCTTATTAGATTCTTCAAGTCAAGCTAACTTCATAACTCATGACTGCTCAATTCGTTTGGGCCTCGACTGTTCTAATCGAAATATTCCTATTCGAGGAATTAGGCAGTGGTCGGCCACCGCAGAGAAAGGACGGGTCAATGTTCGGATCCGTTCCCCCTGCTCCAATGAGTATGTTAATGGGGAATTCATTTTGTTGTCAAGTATTTGTGCAGATGTCCCTAGTTCTCCCATTCGTCGGGGAGACTGGAAACATATCAAAAACTTGAATTTAGCTGACCCAAATTTTGAAACTCCATCTGCAATTGATATTTTGATGGGCGCAGAGTTGTTTGCATCCATTCTTCGTTCGGGACGAATGGAAGGTGACCCTACTCAGCCCATTGCTCTGAATACAGTTTTTGGTTGGATTTTAATGGGATATGTTGATAATTGCGTGTCTCATCCTATTAATTCATTTTTGGCTACTTCAGAATCATTTATTGATACTCGTTTAAAAGCGTGTTGGGAAAACAAAGACCTTTCAATTCATCGTTCGTCGTCATCTCGAGAAGAGTCAGTCTGTGAAAAGGCATTTTCAACTCAGGATTATAGAAATATTTCGGGACGGCACGTTGTTTCGCTCCCTTTCAAGGAAGAGTCATCGGAAATTGAGGACTCATATCATTCGGCAGTATCTCGACTGCATCACTTTGAACGTCGATGTTCGAGGAATCCACATTTTAAATCGGCATATATTAAATTCATGACAGAATATGAATTTTTAGGTCACACGATATATGTGACAAGCTCGTTAACTTCGTTTGGAAGATATTTTATTCATCATTGTGTGATTAAAGACACTGGTTCTACTAAGAACCTTCGAGTAGTTTTCGACGCAAGTTCGAAAACTACATCTGACCAGTCATTGAATGACATACTTTTGACAGGACCTAAACTTCAACAAGATATTGTGAAGTTAATTTCGAGGTTCAGATCGGATAAAATAGTTTTTACAGCAGATATCTGCAAAATGTATAGACAAATCTTAGTTCGTCCGGAGGATAGACCGTATCAACACATTTTGTGGCGTGAATCATCTGATCACGAGATCAAAGAATTTGAATTACAAACTGTAACTTACGAAACTGCTTCTGCACCTTTTCTCGCTATAAGTACGTTACATATTTTAACTGGAGCTTCTACGCTCGAAGCGGCGCGTAAATTACAACAAGATTTGGTGGAGTTGCTTCATCTTGACGTTTTTGAATTGAGTAAATGGTCTAGTAACTGTTCAGAATTACTGTCTGATATTCCAGCCTCACATCGCGAAGTACCTATAGATTTCGATTTGAATCATGATAGCATTAAGATTTTAGGTATTGTTTGGGAGCCCAAAACTGACTCGTTCTCGTACCGGGTGAAGACTTCCCAAATAACTTATTCGGAAAAGTTAATATTATCAATATTTGTTACGATTTTCGATTCGCTTGAATGGATTTCTCCCGTTACGTTTTCGGCAAAGTGTTTATTACAATGGTTGTGGAAGCCTGGATTGAACTGGGACATTCCAATCCGTGCCGTAACAGCGGCTAGCATCGACATTCCGCGCTACATCGTAGAGAGTTTTGATAACAATTATCAATCAGTAGGTTTTGCCGATGCGTTTGAAAAGGGCCATGTCTATGCTGTGTTGTACATTCGGTCCAAGCACTCGGAGCATGGAGTTAATATTCGCCTTTTGATTGCCAAGCTAAAGGCGGTTCGCGTGAAAACCCTTTCTATTCCGCGGTTAGAATTATGCGGCGCTTTATTGCTCGCTCGACTTTTAGATTACGCTTTGAAATCTGTTAATGACATTTTAAATATTGATAAATTGTTCGCCGTTACGAATTCTACCATCGTTTTGTCATGGATTCATACGCCAACCATGACTTCATGGGATGAAGCCGTCTTAAAATAGATTTTCGTCAGTAACAAAAATACAACAAGTTACAACTTGGATTGTGAGATTTATTGTTAACATTCAACATAAGGTAGAAGATCGCAATTTCGGAGTTGTTATTGTCGAAGAATTATATTCATCGCTAAATATATGGATAGAGAAAGTGCAACAAGTGCATTTTCATAATAATTTAAACTAAATTCATCATAATTCTTTTCACGAAATTCATCATAATGCTTATCACGTTCGCAAATTAATACTTTCTTTTGTAGATTCGGTTGATTTACTTAAAGTTGGTGGGAGATTGCATCATGTCCCTATCACTTCTAATAGTCAACATTCCATATTTCTATGTGATAAAAGTAATTCGACTAATTTAATTATTGATTCGTATCGTTCGGTTTATTTGCACGCGGGACCTGGGGCGTTATTATTAAGTTTACACGTAACAATTTGGATTGTTCCCGCTCGCAACGTCATTTGTTTACGCCTTGGCAAATGCATAATTTGGTTTAAGGCTCGTCCTTTTAATTTACAACTTGTCATGGGCGATTCGCCACAATCTCAATTTCGTGAAGATTGTCCTTTTTTTCAATATTGATGTTATTTTAGGTGTCCCCTTTCTTCCATAAAAGAAAGAAAGAGTAGAGGAACAAAAGTGTTAACCACTTATTTGTGTTTATTTATTTGTTTTAAGTACCAAAGCAGTACATTTAGAAATAGTATTTGACTTAACGTCCGCAGCATGTTAAGCGTGTTAGATCGCGTTCCTAGCTGAACGGGGATTATGTTCTAGTCTCACTAGTGACAATGGCACAAATTTCGTCGGTGCTAATAAACATCGAACGGCTCACGAACATATATCATCTGCCGTTATTATTACGCGTCAAATCAAGTGGTGTTCTCACCTCCCTTCCGTATCTCATTTTGGAGGCATATAGTTGGGACGTATCGAGGAATGTCATTTTGATCATGATCAAGTCGTGCGCGTAGTGACAGTTAAAACTGCACAGGGAACATTTCGTCGGCCAGTTGTCAAAGTTTATCCGTTACCGGTCTATTGTTACCGGTGATTGTCAATAGTTTATCTACTTTATTTTATTTCTCTTTTGAATAATGTTATAGTAAATAGATAAAGTAATTAGTTTAATAGTTTTACGTAGTAGTAAAACCAATTTTCATTAATAATCGGAGGTGGCAACGCACATTTTCAAAAATAGGTGATCGAACTTATTAGATAGAGTTGTGCTAATAATCTATTATCTATATTATTATCCTAGTATGACTTCTGTTGAGTCTTCGATGCGTACATGTTGCAAATAGCATACGAATAAAATAAATGTTTTCAAACGCAACGACTCTATGAAATCCCGCTTAACATACTCGACAGGACAGCGATGTGTGTTTTCCGTTTCTAATGCATAACGATGATGTTTTTCCACTAGTTTGACAATAACCGAAGGGAAGACTCTATTGTAGTTTATTCGAGTTTCAAAGTGAGTTTCCATAGACGTTAAATATCGGTTGTTTACACAAATAATTAATAATTTTGAGATTAGCATTTTCGGTTGTTATGATTTAATTTGTTTATTGACAATAATCGAGAATGTGTGAATCATCGACGTTTGGTAGATAAGAGATTTTCATCTCTTCTCGGGGGGGGGAATGTTGGGTCCTAGAATTGACATTTTGTGAGTTCCAATGTGATGTTCAATTTTACCCCGTCTTTACCTATCTCCTATACGTCACCTTGCGACCCTGTCCTGCCATGTTGGCATGGCTATGTAAAATATGCATTAATCAGCCTGTTACTTGACCCCCACTCTCGGATCGTATCATTCGAACGGTCGAGACCGGTCCCCATCACTTCACATTTAGCGCCCGGAGAAGGAGGTACCTCCTTCAAAACCATCGCCCGGCCCTGGAAGTCATTCACAACTATCACCGGAACAGAGGGGTTGGCCGCCATTAGCAGATACACAAATCAAGGTGAGCAAGATGACGTAATTCCTTACTATTGTTTTCCCCAGATAAATCAAGTCATTTACCAAGTACTACCTCGCCTTTACAGTCCACTAAATTCATTCCATTTCCTTCCGGAACCGATTCGCGGTTCCTGGATCGAACATTTGAATTTCATCATTGCACAATCCATTTAATCATTCTATTTTCCTTCCGGAACCGATTCGCGGTTCCTGGATCGAACAGTTATTATTTAATGATTTTAATAATATCAAATTTTAACTTTATTCCACTATTTTTTACATCTTCAGACTGGTATGCCCGTTGTAAGGTGAGAGCGTTCAGGTCTTAAAAAAAAATAGTGGAATAAATTTAAAAATTTGGTATTATTAAAATCATTAAAATGGAGTTCCACCACAAATTAACAGCTTCAAAATTAGAAATAAGTTATTATTTCATTTTCATTAAATATTTCAAACCACAAAGTGATTGCTTTTTACGAAAATATGGTTTGATTAAATTACTAAAATTAATTAATCAAACACGAAAACTATAAATAAAAACATAGCAATCAGAAAATTAAATTAAAGTTTTTCTTATACTTTATTACCGTCGTTTCGGTTTGCTTTAGAAAACTTTGTTATATTAGTTTCTGATATTCTACCGATCATTTAATTTTCTAATTTTCCATCAACATATCTCTAACTTTTTTATTATTATACATTAAATATCCGTAACTTATAAGTTAGTTTTATTCACGACTTAATATCAGTCTTATCATCTTTGATGTTTGATGGCAACATTAAATAGTTGCGTTTAACGCGGTGTGGTTTTGTTAATTTATAACCAAGTTTCATAATTAAATGCTTGCTACGCGTTTTACTACACGTAGTCAAATTGTAGTTACCCTTTGTTAATTTTACATGGTCGAGGTATTAAAAGTATAAACCGGTTACTTCGCCAACTGAGCGAGGCTTTATGGAGGCATTATTTGACCGTAAATTTAAAATAGCTGATAGTTAACTCCGTGACATTTAAAAACTGGATAAAATGTAATTAAAAAAATTGTGAGGTTGATTGTGGAAAAATACTTTTGTATTAATAAGCACGCCAAATATTCACGATCTTTAGCAATATTTTGTAGAAAAAATGTGAATTAATGTTTTATGCACTTTTAGTTACTGCCCGGTTTCGCACGAGTTTCAGTATGATTTTTTTATGCTTCCAATGAAAAGCTGCTGTAGGATGTGTGCACATTTTCCCACTTATACTGCGCCTGTATCGTATAAGATAATGGCCTAATTTAGAATACAGAATATACGTAATGGGTAATAATCCGTAGTTCCACGTGAGCCGGGCACCTGCGCACCTGCAATACGGCGCTATCTCCCTGCGCTGAGAACTTCCTCCCGATTAGCTGTGTAATGTAATTTGCGTCCAGGCTAGCGAGCGGCCGATCATGGCAGACTTATCTACAGGCATCATAAGCGAATCATTAATTATCTGACTTGTAAGACGGTCCCTTAACAGCAGCAACCTGATCCCTCAGGCCCTGAGCGTATGTTGGATAATGTCGCGTATGAGCAATATGGACATTTTACGAATGTGACATCTAAAAATAGAACCAGGCCGTTGTAAGGATAATAGACCAGAATAGTAAAGTACAGATTTGATGCTTGGGACATGTTGGGTTGATGGAAACGTATGAAAAACGCATAAATGTTTTTTTTTTATCCTGAAATCCGAAAAGAGTACAGGGTGTATTTAAGCGTAATGCATAGGATGAAGAAAGTTAAATCTAGACCATTTGATGATATGGACATGTAGAGCGGATGTATAAGAGATAAGTAAAGTAAAATATAAAACGTAACTACACAGAAGAAGAAGTCGGAGACCCCGTAGGAAGATATAGCACGATGAAGTGAATAAAAATATTAAAATATATAGCAACATTTTTCGCTTATTATGATGGCAGTAGGAGTTTTTCAAATATTGTTGTTATTCTCAAACCAAGAATGTTTGTTTTTCCGATTAAATAATTAAATAAAAACAAATTTTTAACTTTATTCCACTTTTTTATTTTTTGACTGGACCGGTTTCAGCCTATAACGGCCATCTTCAGACTAGTACAGGTTGTTCTTATTCTATGGCTTATATACTATTTTTGGGATGTCAGGGGTAGTAAACCATGATTTTACTTTAATTATATTTTTCAGTATTGCTGCATGATTTTAATAGTTACAAGTTACTTTTAGCTTACTATTTTATATATGTATCTGGTATGAATTTTTATTTAAGATGGGTTACAGTTGTATTTCCCAAGTATGATTTTACGATGTATTTATATTATGCAAGGTTGGTGAATACTGATTATTAATGAGTTTATTTTAGGTTTTCCCATCTTAACTGTAATGTCTAGATTTTCCATAAAATTTCCTAATTATTGGGTTACTCCCAGTATTATGGTATAATTACATGATTAAATTTATTATGCACTTTTACAGTAGATTATTTTTATTATTATCGTTTATTTGGTTTATAATTTCTCGGTATCTTATGCACTTGAAAATTCCTCGTTTCTTTTTCTGTTTAAAAACATTTTAATAAACTTGATTCGGATCATGGCATCAGAAGTGTATATTTGAACTTTTAAAGTTTAAATTGCACTTTAAATAAAAACACTCAATCACGTTGTGCTAGGGGAAATATTTCCCTCTGGTCCTCCTGTGTGGATATAAAATTTTGAAATAATATTTTTGAATATTTTATTATTTATCCCTCTTTCAGTGCGGGTCTCTTCAAGATACAGCTTGTTCCCTACTTTTCCAAAATATACCTTCTGCGCGGTATAGGTAACTCAACAAGAGTTGGAGCCAACAAGACATGCTTAGCTTTGTTTGTATTGTGTGTCGGTATACGCTCCAATGGCAATGTACTCGCGATGTGCCATAAAGAAAGAGCCCTTTATCTTGTTTATGCCTACTTATTTGTGACTAGTGGAAAAGAGACAGCAAGTGTTTAAGATGATTATTCTAGAATATTTAAAGTGCACTTACAGTATGGATTATTCATACAGTTTGACCGGGTGCTTGTTGATAATATGATATTCTGTATTGTAAAAACTATAATTAGCATCCATCATTTTATATGACGTGCTCGAGAATGTCCCAAATCGGGGAATACTACGAATTACTGGATACCTTGTAATTTTTTTTTTAATACCTCTTCGAATTCAATATTTTATTCACAACTATATTTTAAGAACATTCAGTATTTTATTGACACTGAAATATAACAACATACATGTTAAAAACGTTTTATATAACGGACTTTAACACGCTTTGACTTCGATCTCTGAAGTGTGAAAAAATCATTATTTACAGTTTTATTTGTATTCATGTTTAAAACGAAACATAATGTATGAAACCTTTGCATTTGTGCGAGTACTGTGCTTTCCTCAACTCTAGTCAAGAGACCTATAACGTCAGATATAACAAAATGTATTATTTAAAATCTCTATGCAATCCAGAGTGGAAGATTCTCTCAGAATACACCAATAATAACCAAAACACCAAAGAAAATTGCTTTTGCTGTTTTAAGTGACTTTATATAAAAATAATGTAATACAATAAAAACCACATATTTATCAACCATCCCCTTCTGCGTTTTTTCTGATATTTTTTTAAAATTTCACATTATTTCAGAAATGAGGATACTGTAGTTTCATTAACTAACTAACTAACCATCACGCCATTTCCTCGCAGGGATAGGTAAAGAGCACAAACTGCCATACAACTATGTCTTGGTAGATACCTCTTGCTTCATTCTTATTCATACATCATCTCGTACATACTCTTCTGTTATTCTGACTCTTAACATGATTTACTCATTAAATTTACTTGATCGCCCATGTCTTCCTTGACTTTTTCTTCCATTCACTTTTGCATCATATACTAGTATTCTTTTCACACTCTTTTCTTCGTTCATTCGCTCTACATGCCCAACCCATCTAAGCGTCCCCTTCTTTATCCTCTTCATTACGTTTACATTAGTCTTGCATTCTTTCCGGATATCCACATTTTTAATAGGCCATATATGATTTTACTGCACATTCGTCCCAGGGATCTCATTTCCACATCATTGAGTGTACTTTTATCCTTCTTCTGCCAGTTCCATGCCTCACTCCCATATATCAGGGTTAGTATAAGCACTTTACTGTGAACTGCTAGCTTCGTTGTTTCATTGACAGTTGAAGATTTTAAAAATATAAAAGGAAATTGCTCGGTAAAATATGAAAATGATGAACTTCTTCACTTGACTTTAATAAAGCCAAGAAATTTAACAGAAGTACCGCAAATCGATCAATATTACATTCCTGGGCATTATTCCCATTCTAGGCAGTGTTCAATATGGCCTAGTCATTTGCGGGAGATGGGCCGTGGGTGTGGGTATGTAAAAACTCCCAGGAATTCCCACCGCTCCTTGAGAGACTTCAGACGCCTTATATTATGCAGACGTCGTAAAATATTTCTCATAAAACTAAACACCGATATAAACTTATGGCTCCCCGGTATTCCAGAAAGAATTTGATTATTTTTTTGTGACGCTTTTCGAAAAGTTTTTCGTGAATTTAAGATTCTTTCAGAGTTGGTTAATGGAAGTCATAAAGAATTAACGCAGCATTTTTTTGAAGAATAGTCAAAAGAAGATAATGAGACAAACGAATTGATTTATTATCTTCATATTCAAGTATTTTTTAAAACTATTTATAGACATTATTTTCCTGGTTTTATATTTAATTTACATATTTAATATTTGCTTAAACATTTTTTTTAGTTTTCTCACTATGCGCGTTGATCAATTTAACTCACGCTCATCTTATTAAAAAAAACAATAAGTGTATTTGGTAATCGGTCTCCGTGGTCGAGTAGTAAGACGCTCGACCACGAATCCAGAGGTTGCGGGTTCGGACTCGGTTGCTTGAAATGGCTTTGGCCGTTTTTGGTGACTAGATCTGAATAGCCAGATACTTCCCAACCTTTTTCTTCCCCATCTCTTTCCTCTCTCCACTTCCCTGACCCTCACAACATGCCCAGCTTTTTAATTTGTATTTTTAGTGGCGCAGCTATTTTCCGCTGGGATAAAATAATGTTACTTTCAATATTTGACGGCCTCCATGGTCGAGTGGTATGACGCTTGACCATGAATCCAAAGGTCGCGGGTTCAAGCCCGGCGTGGGCCAATAACTTTTATTCAATTAATATGTGTCATAACACATTTAATTCTTGTAAAAATAATAAAAAGTATATTTACGGCACGTTCCAGAGTGGTAGATTATTTAAGTATGGCCCTGGTGAAAGACCACCATTCAGAATCGAAACGTTGCTTGAAATGGCTTTAGCCGTGTTTGGTGACCAGATCTGAATAGCCAGGTACTTCCAAACCTTCCTCTTTCCAATCTCCTTCCCCTCCCCACTACCTTCAGCTTCACAACATACCCTGTTTGGGGATGCCAAAGTCTCACTGGCTCTAGACGACTGGGAGCAGTTGAGCCTCTTGTGCGGTATTCACGTAAAAAAAAAAAACAAAAAATGAATTACCGAACTTTTAAATAATTCACGAAAAAAAAAATCATTGCGTTGCAAATTCAATCTTTACACAAGCAACATTTCTTGCTTTTATCTTGTAAGCAGGAGAAATTCAAATATTGTTAGCATTTTTTTTCTCCATCATTACACAAGTAACATTTCTTGCTTTTATCTTGTAAGCAGGAGAAATTCAAATATTGTTAGCATTTTTGGAACTTGGAAATTTATTTTTCTTTTTTGGAAAAAAAATCTTCATTATAATTTTAATAATTACTATTAACACTCCCGTTCCGGAAAAATATAATGAATATTATTCTATCTAAGTAATACCAAAAAAAACAAGCTGAGATTATGTAATGAAAATGCTATATAAGCAAGGTAAAATGGGGCAACTACGTCATCCCCCTTCGGGTCGTACGTTTGGTTTTTACATTCAGTTACGCTAACATTAAGTAGAGTGTTAGCACTTGGGCAACGCCACGTATTAAAATACGAATAAACGCGTCACAATTCGATCGTAATCTTCAATTAATCTGAATACCATTAAAATATCTCATTTAAAGCGCGACCAGCGCCTCGAGGGTAGACCGAGCCGCATTCCGACCGGGGGTAAATTGCGGCTGTGCGCACGTTCCGGCTTAAGACATTCCGACTTGCCCCGGCGACAGAGCGCGAGCATTATGTTTTCCTCGCCCCACATACTGCCGTATGCCGGAGGGTGGGGTGGCACTGGGGAGCGTCAAACCAGCCCCGTCGCTGCATTGTATTATTAGTTGATGAAATACCACCGCGGCTTGAGGAATTCGGAGCATGTGGGGAGTGGGTGACGTTGCACCCCATTTTGAGAAAAATATTTGAGCGTTAAGTGTTTACGGCAAATATATCGAATGTGTATTACTTTTCGAGCGGTTAAGACTCTCGACTACGAATCCAGAAGTCGCGGGTACAAATCCCGGCGTTTGCAAATATTTGTTTTATTTAAATAATATGTGTTATTTTACATTTAATTAATAAATTGCATATTTGAAGCACGTTTTGGAGTGGTGGATACCTAAGTATCGTCCTAGTGAAAGACCACCATTCAGAATCGAAACTTTGCTTGAAATGGCGTTTTCCGTGTTTAGTGACCAGATCCGAAAACCCTTGTACATTTTAACTTTCTTCATCTATTTCCCTCCTCAACACTTTCAGCGGAATAACATACCCTGATTAGGGATGCCATAGTCCCACTGGTTTCAGACAGTTGATAGCAGTTGGGACTCTTGTGAGGTATTCACTTGAAAAAAAGAAAACAAATACGTTGTAGGATTTACTTTTAACATATTTTAGAGTATTTTTAGAGTCAGTGTGGATTTATATTTTTCCAAAACGCCAAAACTGTATTGGACTACACACATAAGCTTGCTTCTGCATCCGTATGAGAACTGCGCACGGCCGTGAGATAGTGGTGCCATCTCTGTGTCGCCAATAACACTTAGTTAAAGTATGATTTTTCACTAATATCTTAAACTTTTTTAGAAGTTCAATACCAAAAAAATCATTAACCAACCGTATTGATTGTAAATGTGATTTAAAAAAAACAATTTTTTTCAAATTGAGGGATTGAATTTTAACTATAAATTTCAAAATCTTAACTTAGTAGCAAAAACTCTCGATTAATGAGCGCTGGCACTATCTTACTTAGCTGTTTCTAGTTGAGCTACACCTTTTTTTCAGTTCACAACACTATTTTTTTAATATTTTTATAATATTAATATTTTTGTAATAATGGATGGTGAATTTATATAGCGCAGTTTTATGATAGTCCACCTCAAGTGCCCTTTACACTAAATTACCTAACCTAATATAACAACGAGAAAATAATACATTACAGATATGTTCAAATCAACCCTATCCAAAATTATAATTGTTATCATAAAAAAATTATTAACTTTTAAATTCTGAAATATTATTTAACAGTCAAAGATATGAAATAAAATATATTTAGTCCAAAACTTTCGCTAAGCTCCTTTTTTTCAAAAAAAACCTGGTAGTGATATGTGAATACAAGATGTCTGATTTAAAATTAACCAGAGGAAAAATAACGTATGCAATGTTTAAATACAGCCATTAAATGCATTGCTTAAACTTCAAACTTATCCCATTATTTGTCAAGCACGTATTACATCAGTTAAAAGTAAGGTCGACTTTTCTCTGTTGCTTCACAGCTCCCAAACATGAGTTTAATTTTAATATCAATTATTTTTCTACTTCTAAATGTCCCGCGGGAGATATATGGGGTTTTAAAAATGGAACAAGCCTTGTTGGAGCGAAGATTAGCATGTAACGCGCCCCATTTGTCTTGCCGTGTCCCTTTCTTCTTCTTTTTCGCTATTTCCGCAGAAGTTTATCTTGCTTTTCATTGTTTTCAGCGAATTTTGTAACATTTCACGAATCTTGATTTGGAACTTTTTCTACCGTGACAAAGGTTTTACAAAACTACAAAAACGAAAGCATTCATCATTTTAGCAAAACGTTTTATGATGGAAAAAAAACGAAAAACAGTGTGCTCTGATAATGACACAGATAGATTCGAAACAAGTAGGTGTATCGAACCCTTGATATAACAAGGTTCCATCTGACACGGCAATGTAATGCGATAATGGGTTCCATAGAAAGCTACTTGAGAGCTTATTATCGCATATCAGTGCTGTGTCAGATGGAACCTTGGTATTGCAAGGTGTCGGTATTTTAAAAATATCTAATAACAATCATGAAATAGAAATCTAGGTTTTGAGTTTGCAAAATTAAGCTAGTTTCTTTTTTCTTTTCTCTGTCCTTTTGTATTTCATATTATTCAAACATTATTAGCATCGTTTGAATAATTGCCTATATATTTCCTATATAAAATTCAAAATTCACCTTTTCTTTTGAACAGGCCATGTATGGTCCCAACTGGTTATATAACCCGTAAGATTGGGAAACATCTTGAGGTAGTTGAAATGCGGGAGTGGAAGGAAAAACTGTAGAGGAAAATTGGAAGAAACAGGCTCTTCAAATCTGGTCACTTAATATTGATTTACCTTTTTATAACAGTTTTTGTGATTTGAAGTCAGAGTGATATTGAATACATATATAGTTCGTTTATTAGCTAAGTGGGTAGAGGTACATAATCAAATTCCCTACCCATAGATAAAGTAGTTTAATTTCGTCTAAGCTAACCGCGCTAACCATACCATATGTAATTAGTTAAAAAGCCCGCTGTGGAATAATAATTCTATGCCTTAATTGGGTACCTATCTAACACTTGTTGCCTGGATATTTCCTCATTATAGTATTGACAAATATTGCAAAAGTGATGTCTTTAAAAAAAAACTTTTTTTGGAACATAATGTGTTTATCTGACAGCAAACCGTGGATAATTCGTTATATGCATTTCAATTCGGCGAAACGACTTGGACAAAAATAAATTATACATAAGAAACTTATAATATTTAAAAAGTGATTATTATACTTCGTTTTCAATATTTATTTAAATATTAAGTTTTGTACTACTGTGTATATCGATGAAGCTTAAAACTTTCCACAATCTTCACATCAATTTTCCACATCACAAGTGAACACCTAGCGTGGAGGACAATGTACTCGTTTATACAATATTGTAAATTAACATGAAGTTAAGTAAATAAAAATAAAAATAAAAATAAATTGAAAGTTTCTGTTTTGTCAAATTTAACTTATTAACCTTTACATTTCATCGTAATATTTATATAAACATCTTCTTATGTGTGAATATTTGGTTATTTCGCTTTATAAACTTTATAAGGCGTTGAGTGTAATAAACTTTATCGTTTCTTTTATTGGAGTAAATTATTGGCCCCATCAATCTTAACGCTACCAGGATAGACTCCCTCTTGATGGCGTTTTGCAGAAATGAGGCCTAATATCCTCCATTAATATTTTTTACTTGTATTATTTCATTTTTTTAAAACTTTTTTAATAATGAATTTCTGTTAATTTTTATTTTTCTTTAATATTATTATTGTGTGAATCACAACTTTTATGTTAATATTATTATTACCTTGTATTAATATCGATTATGGAAGGTATTGCATTGCGCTACTCCTGCATACCTTCATTCTCTTTCTTTGTAATGCAGAAAAAAATCAAAAATACAAATACTACAAAATAAAGTAATGAGAACAATACTAAAGCGTAACATATACACACGGATTAAATATATGTTAAAAGAGCCTGATTTTATGACGGTGAAGCAAACAATATATTTTAAAGTTTATATTTTCATACATAAAATTATTATAGGGATGATATCTAAGGAATTTAAAGGTGAAATACATTATAATTATGAGATACACGGACATGGGACGAGAAATGCAAAATTAATTACATTGCCAACAAGGAAAAAATCAAGCACACAGAAATCTCTTATGTACCGGGTCGTCCAACTATATAATTAAATCCCATCAGAAATCACTACAATATACAATATTTGTTATTTTTTTTTCCATAACCATTAATGTTGGTATATTGTATGTTCATTTTGTTGTAATCCGATATATTCAAATTTATTAAAAAAAAAAATTTGTTATTAAATGTCATCAGAAAAAAAAGATTGAAAAAATCATCTCTGTATATATATTAAATCTTTTATATTAAAACACACAATGATGTGATTAAACTTAAGATAAATAAATACCTTATGGAATAAAACTTTATTATTATTATAACGATCAATTTTGTAGAAACCTTCAGCTCCATTAGACAGTTAGTACATACCGACGTATTCTTCCAAATCCTCATTTTATGAGTATTTCATTGAAATCGTCCGTCAGTTTGTTGAGAAAGCTTCGATTATCTATATAATAAATTATCCTCGTATATCGAGGCACTTTAGGAAATTGTCAGCCATTTCCCGCATTTTGGCCACTATTCAAAAATTGATAAAACTCTCTTTTTGTAACGTGGTACGGACAGGCCAATTACGGGCGACAATGCGGGAGACGGAGCGGATAAGATCGCCCCACCCCGTCTCTCCTTCGACAGCTCTCATTACCATTACCGTGGGGATGACGGTAAGAAAGGGACGGCCGCGATCTCCCGATCTCTCCGGAAGCGAGAGGCTGCAGTTCCGGTGATTTTATTTTATTCTTTCATTCCGAATTCGAGCGCCACTCGGAACGGGAAGTGCTCGGATCGAAGCCTTTGGACTGATAAATGGACGCCATTTGGCTGTAGATAGGTAATAGGTACCGTTTCGTTGCGTTTCGATTCCTTTTACATAGCTGCCTCAAATTGAAAGACTTCGATAAAATGGGCGACAAGTCCCTTTACACCTGAACAATTTCTTTTTTAGAAATGTCCATTACCGATTTGTGTCCCCTCACTTTCTTAAGCTTTCACAAATATAATGTTGAATATTCGGTTCTGGCAGTTTAGGCGTCATCTTAAATTATTTGCCTTCATTATTTCCTTTTTGTGTTCTCAAAAATAAGTTTGCTAACCCTGCAACATCACCTTGGTGATTATGATATGACTCTAACGAAATTCTTCAATTTAAATTACTACTCCTGTTGCATGAAAAAAATGCAATAAACACAGAATGCGTTTCAGCTTCGAATAAACTTTGAATTAGAATGGACTGTAAAACGAAATAATATGGAAGTTTCGATTGTATATTATGGGTAAAATGAGGATTTAAGCCACTTTGCTCACCGATGAATGAGATGTTTTCGACTGCTTGAAATCTTGAATTCTTCTTGAACACTATGTTGCGATCGACAACACAACCTGCCATGACCAACGACGAAGCAAAAAGAAAGCGGGCACCAACCCACGACACGACGATCACCACCAATTTCTTTTTCTTCTTTTTTTGCAAGGTTGTTCAATAATAAACCGAATGGTAAATTGGCAGGATGGGTAGGAACTGGATGAAAAACAAAAAGGTGAGAACCTAACAAGTTGTCTATTTGAAATCCAACAACTCCGATCACTTATCTGATTTGGCATCTAATTGGAATCTTCTAACAAAAATACATCAAACGTAAATTAAACTTACTAACTAACTATCATGCGTTTATCTGCTGGGGTAGGCAGAGAGGATAGGTCGCCACACAATTATATCGTGGCACACACTCCTTGCTTCATTCATATTCATACATCGTCTCATACTGGATGCCATAGTCTCACTGGCTTCAGACGGTTGGGAGCAGCTGGCACTCTTGTGTGGTATTCACTATACATATAATACATTATAAATAAAATAAGAAACATATTCACACAAACAGAGATTTTACATTAATTTGTTTACAACAATAAATAGAAAAGGGTTTTTCGTGCTTTAAATTGAGTGTTAACCTGCTTTAGTCAGTTGGCAGGTAGTTGTCGTGAGAAGGGTAGTAATAGGTAGTAGGTGGTAGGTGGTAGGTAGTAGGGGTACGATGGCCTATAAATCAGGGGGACGTCGACCTCATCGCATGCGGGCTGTAACATGGCGCCGTCTCTGAATAATAACCCTTCATGTCCGACCGAGTGTGTGCAGCGCGCGGGTCAGTGTTCATTGTGCACAGTGTACCGTACAGTGTGCAGTCTGGACAGCGTACACAGGGGGGCAATATAACTGTACCACAATCAATACGTTAGATTTTTTTTGTAAAAAAAGTTGGTTAAATTTCTGTCGCTCCTCCTCGAAGTTTACATCTGAAAATCCGTATTAACTAAGCTCTTCATCTCTTAGCTCATGGCAGATTTTTTTTTATTCAAATGATAACATATTATGAAAAAATACATTTCTTGGTATATTATTCCCAAAGAGGTTAAAAAAAACTAATTCCGGGAAGGACAAAATTATACAATAAAAAAGAAGCAAAGCTATCAGTCCACAATTAAATGCTTATACCAACCCTGATGTATGGCAGTGAGGCATGGAACTGGTAGAGGAAGGATTAAAGTAGATTGAATGCTGTGGAAATGAGATCCTTGAGATGTATGTGCGGTAAAACCATGTACATGTATGACCGTATTAAAAATGTGGATATCCGGAAAGAATGCAAGGCTGATGTGAGCGTAATGAATAGGATCAAGAAAGGGACGCTTAGATAGTTTTGGCATGTAGAGCAAATGAACGAGGAAAGGAGTGTGAAAAGAATATATGATGCGAAAGTGAATGGAAGAAGAAGTCAAGGACGCCTGAGAAAGACATGGCACGATCAAGTAAATCAAATACTTGAATCGGGTCATGTGAAGAGTCAGAATAACAGAAAAGTATGTACGATGAAAAATAAAATAGTTATGAAACTCAGATGAAGCCGGGTAGTAACTACAACCAACAAAATAATCCTTTATCTCAAAAGTGATCTGATTTCATCGAGCCACCGTGTACAAATATGTATTAAACACAAGAACTGAGTAAAACATAAAGCTCCCGCCATACTTCACTGCCTGGAACACGCCGGGCGGGGGGCGAGAGGGGGCGGGAGGCGATCAATCAACGCATTTATTTTTAATAAATAGACCGTCGGGTTACCGCATTTTATACGGACTAGCTGCATTTTATAATAGCCTCTGGCTGCCACTCCGGCCGTAGGACTCTGCCTCTACGCGGGAAGTGACATATTATTCTACAGTATTTCCCAGCCTAGACTGAAGAAAATTTATTGGATAATTTAAAATGACTAGGCGTGTATCCCTCGACAACGATGATATACAACAATGGGTTTTACGTGGGGTATATAAATTCTTTATAATTTCAATTTAATACCGTTGACTAATGAAGCTGATGGACGCCCTCCAAATGTAGTGCTGGAAACATATCGTCGCTGGAAAAGCAAAACGGCTGAAGCTCCATTTTGAAGTTTAGACCAGAGCACTTTAAAGTTTTTTATTTTATTTTACAACAAAATTCATAAGTCCACAGTCCCTGGTTGACTTGAATAAAAAGTTATTTCAGGAAAATCAATGCTCTCACTGAGTTACCTGAAGCGGCAAAAGGCTAAAAAAGTCCCAAACTTGTGTCGTTTGAGTCGAGCCTTTTCCCAAACGGTAAATACATTTTAGTGGCTGAAGGGTCATATTTTTTCTGAATTAAACGAGAGTCAAAGCATTCGATGCAGAAATAAAAACTGATCAAAACTGCATATTCAACTCATTTCTGACCAGTGTCCCTTAAGCCTTTTTGCCTTTTCAACGACGATATTTTCAAAAAATTCAGGAATAGCTAAACGCACTAATCTAAGAGCTTAAAATTAATAATAGGCTACCAACTATCTGCTTGTTAACATCGGTTGCTAAACTGTTAACTCAAAACCTGGAGAATGTCATTATCAAAGTATAAGGCGAGAGAAACAAAAATTGATCGCCGATGCTTTGGACTGACATTATAACAAATACACAATAAGCTATATTATTAGACGTAGAAAAAAAAACCAAAATGTTGGCGTTTAAATTTAGGTTTTGACAAAGGGTGCAAATAAATTACTTGCACCAGGCATCGTTTGGCTCGGGGCTGGGTCTAAAGAAACCTGATTCACTAGGGCAGTTGTTCTCATGATCTTCAGCAAATTCCTGACTCTTTCCAAAAAGGCATTAACTCCTTATCTGGTTGATGGTTAATAATGATTAGTATACATATATATATGGTACATAATTTCTTTTAGGTTTTTTTAATCTTTTGTATTCGATAAAACTCTATCATATGATAACTCAATGTTATACACAAGTGATCAATTAGACCAAATAAACAAGGAAGACATTTTGCTTTTCAAAATACGAGAGGCAGTTTAAATTTTTTTGCCTTAGAAATGTAAATTCTTTACTGATCATTGTTTTTAAAGTTATTTCTGACATTGCACAGAGAAGAATAGCAGATGTGTAGAGTTTTCCAATAATATATTCATGCGCCTTTCTTAACAGGCCGTCAAAATGTATTTTAACATTAATATCTGTAAATGGCAGTTAAAATGTATGTCATTTACTTAGTATAGTCAAACGTATAGCGCATCGATATTTTATATTGAATCTTGAACAGCCATGGTGTGTTTTTTTTTGTACAAGTATTATGATTAATACATTCACGTTTAGTGTGCAAACACAACTGCGTTGTGTATTGTATTATTGAAAACAAATACCATATTATTGTAATTGTTGAATCTCGTATTAAAGAAATCTATATTAGGTGAGCACATCACAAACATGTATTTTTTTGTGCAGTAAACATTTTGTTTACACTTACAAACAGTATTGTGATGTAGAATCGATTACATTAAAACATCAATCGTGTTACGGAAAAAAATGAAATATTTGGTTTAACATTGAGCAGTCATATAATATTCGTAATAAAATGAAACCCTCAATAGCATTTACTAAGAAACCATCCAATATAAAAATAACCAAAAAATATTCCTATTTTATACATGTTGATCTCAAAAAACCTGAAGATTGGGAACTAGCGAATCAAATTGTCAATTTAAAAAATCGAAGCAAATCATGAAGACGAAAAGAAATAAATAAAATATA
Source organism: Drusus annulatus (assembly GCA_022651775.1). Classification (NCBI taxonomy): domain Eukaryota; kingdom Metazoa; phylum Arthropoda; class Insecta; order Trichoptera; family Limnephilidae; genus Drusus; species Drusus annulatus. Next base: position 270,305 of record JAGWCC010000610.1, read on the forward strand.
ATGTTGGGTGGGGAGGGGAGGGTAGGAGGATGGGAGGGTGTTCGCATTCGTTAATTGAATCCGAATAAGCTTTTCCCGCCCCGACGACTGAGGGAGCTTTCCATTAGTATCGCCAATTTCCATCTATTCAGGGACTGAGGAACTTGGGAAAGTTGGGGGGTTGGGGGACATGGGGAAGTTGGCGGAGCTTTGGGAGGTCGGACGGAGATCCAATGAGGAGACTAATATTATTTAGGGCAATTCTGCCTTTTTAACACGCTGTAAAATGGCTGTAGTTTATTGGATATATAGGAGTATTGTGCAAGCAGAGTATTCTTTGTTTGTAGATGTATTTATATACCTGTATATGTATACTCGTACATGAAATAATACAACGAGCTTTCATTTTATACTATGGTGACTATCAACTGTTAATTTATTTATTAATGCGCAGATCCAGCTGCAAACGGTTTCTTAACCCTAAAGTTGGAGGAAAAAAGGTTTAAAAAATATTAAATATTAAAATCTAAAAATCTTATGTTTTTTGTATGCTCTGTGTGGTGCAGATCACAATGTTCGACAGCAACACAAGTTTTTGGAAACTGTTGTATATACACAAACAGGATCGTATAAATATAAAGAGAAAAAAAGAAAAAAAAAAAAAAACAATTCATGCAGATCGAAATGGGCAAAAAAAAAGGAAAAACAAATGCAAATTACTTACAAAATAATTATCAGAACAAAAACTAAAAGCACCCTTTATTTAGCTGACCTGCTTTGCTTAACTTTCTGAAGAAAATAAGGGTTACTTTGTTATTAATCAAAGTATTATTACTAGTATTTACTATTCAGCCGCATCTTTTATTTCACCCTTTTGCTAAAAAAGTATTGTCTTGTCTAAATAAATGCATGGTTAAATAATTATTTTGAAGCTTTATAGCTCACGATAGCGTTGATCTTAGTCTTGGATCTGATTTCCTCTCAATGGAAAAATTGAAATGTTTAGTAATTATTGCGGTAATATTAGAAGATGTAGTTAAAATTATACGTTGAATATTTTAAATTTTGCTAGTGCCGAATTCTGAACCTTGCGTAATTCAAAAGTTTTCAATTTTATACACCTTGTGGGTAAGGTCTGTTTGTTTACTATCAATATACAATCTGATCGAAAAAAAATCTCACAAATATATTATAGATAGAATCAATTTAGTTAGGGTCTAATATAATTTGCTAATCTCGAATCAGTACAGAAGTACATTTGTTCTGAAACTTCTTTTATTATTGGAAAATTTACCTTGAATAGTGATTCGTATATATATTCCTACTATAGTTGTGTTATGTTTTTACACAATACTTCATCTAACTTCAATTTCTTCACATTTTTTCATTCCTCTTCACCACTATTCGTTTGCCTACTTCAATTTACGACAGAACTACATTTTAACCGTTTTCACACTACATCATTATTTTGATTGACCAAATGGGTCCGAATAATACGTAGGTCTGTTCCTTATTGAAAATATTTTAGAAAGTGAGAAATACGTCGATTTTTATGGTTTTCGTGTTTGTAGAAGTCCCATTATAAATTTATTTTCTTAACACATTATTTTTTAAATCCAAAAAATTTACTACTGAGTAAAATTATTATAACACACGACAGCTTCGCCTTTCAAATTGCTTTCGATTGTCTACCTACAGTAAAGTCACCTAAAAAAATAAAACTACAATACTAATTACATTTTCAAATAAATCATCACATATGTTTAATGATAATTACCCCAAAAAGTTTCCTCATTCATGTTAGTATTCATTGTCAAGTTTTAAATGCATTCATTTTCTTAAATTCAGTATTGGCAAATCTTAATTTTTTTATAGTATTAATCTTTTTACTATTTTCAAAGAGAGAAGGTAAATGGTGGTAATAATTTTGACAGAATTATTAATCAAAATGCTGATTTTACCACATTTATACACAAACTTACGCCTCTAGTTTTCTCTGGGCCATCATAATAAGTGCTGAGAAATTGAATATTAAAAAATAATAGCCAGCTGTTTTCTTTAGGGGTAAAAATAATAACGGTAAGATCTCCAGCGGTGTCAGGGCCACTGTGCCCTGAAAGCTCTCGTCTCTCCATATAATAAAGGATGTAGAGTGCAAATTGATTTAGCCAAGTTATTATTGCCTGAATAGCTGAAGCTGGGAGGGAAGCTGGAAAGGAAGTGGGGAGGAGGGGGGTATGGAAAAGGAGGGGGGTGAAGATGATGCTTCTGTAAAAATCTTAAGTGAATGGAGTGTATTTTCGCTGAGCAATCAGCGCCTTTGTAAAGAGAGTAGGACGGGTAATTACGACTTCTTGTAATTTCTATTGTGAAGAAAGTGTAATGCGTTTGAACGGCGGTGCTTTTTTCATAACGAAATCATTTTTGTGGAACCAATAGCAATAGCCAATAGAACTCATAATTTATAATGAAATTGCTTTCACTCCAAATGATTGGACAACTGGACAAACAGAAACATTTTTTTTTATAACGGATCGGTAGGGTACCTGTTTATTAGACGATTTTATTATACGAAGTCATAATTGATCATTTTATTAACACCCTAACCATCACTTATCTCTGCAGTGGTAAGTAGATAAAATGGACCACCTCTCAGCTATCTCTTGAAATACACTTGTTTTATTATTTCTAATTTTGAAACTGTTAATTCGTGGTGGAATTCCATTTTAATGATTTAATAAAACAAATTTGTAACTTTATTCCACTTTTATTATTTTGACTGGACCGGTTTCAGCCTATGACGGCCATCTTCAGACTAGTACAAATGTTTGTTAACCTACGGCTTATATACTATTTTTGGGGATGTTAGGGGTAGTAACCCTGGAAAGTATTTGACAAAACAGTTGTACTGTAAGACCAGTTTCAGTTTATGACGGCCATCTTCAGACTAGTACAAATGTTTGTTAACCTACGGCTTATATACTATTTTTGGGGATGTTAGGGTTACTACCCCTAACATCCCCAAAAATAGTATATAAGCCGTAGGTTAACAAACATTTGTACTAGTCTGAAGATGGCCGTCATAGGCTGAAACCGGTCCAGTCAAAATAATAAAAGTGGAATAAAGTTACACTTGTTTTATTCACATCCTTATTCACCTGCTTTTGACATGACCCACTACAGTATTTCAACTACTAGAGTGTGGCATTTCTGCGGCGTCTTCTACTTCTTTGTCCATTCCTTTATTGCGCATCATCTCCTAGCACTATTTTTTCCGTCAATCTTTTCAACGTTTCCAGACCATAATTTTTTTGCATGATTTTTCCACGAAAAACTACCAGAACATCAAAATAATGTTCTTATCGTGCTGGCATTTCATTTGACTCTATTTGTTCAGTTTTCAAAACGAATCAAAGCTATATTATTAACTAAGTAAAATAATAGATATTTCCTATTTCTGAGTCCTGTCCAACATATCGGATATCCATGTAAATGTTCCATGACGCATCAAATTAGGCAGTCAGCTTAGGACCACTGTGAATCGAGTTGATCACATCCCGTTACCGCTACCATGGAATATAGGTTACGCCACGTGGTACGGGTTATGGGGAGCAGGGGAAAGGGGATGGAAAAGGTGAAGAGCCAGGGACAGGGACAAGGGATGTTATTCTCCGGCGCCTGACTCTATCGCCTCCACTGCTTGGCTGGACTATTTCTATTTACATAATCGTTGCGCCTAGGGTTACCAAAATACAAAAGGAGGACACTAGCAAATTTCAATAAAAATGGAGCAATTTATTCTAGAATCCAAATATTTATTAATATATCGACGGCAAAATTCAATCATTTTTTTTTATGAGTAAAGGTAGAAAAACATAACCCTTATACAAATAACTGTACAATATTGTATTTCTACTTACCCTATCATTAAAAGTTTACGCTATGACGGAGGATTTAGTTTAAAAAGGATTGGACCATTCGATCACTGGGTCCAGACCCGACGCTTTAAACCACTCGGCCACAAATCCGTCATACATTACTTTATTAAAAAAAACTTTTTTTTTAAGCAATAGCATTGCTTATGTTTAAAAAAAAATCATGATAATAATCCTTGTTATTTTTTTTCAAAGAAAGGCATACGTTCTCGGGTTACGGATAACCTGAAAATATTTGAAAAACTCCCGCTACCAAAAATTCGCAATCATTTATATCAAATCCTTTTGTGGGCCAGTAACTTAATTATTCAGCTTACAGTACAACTGTTTTGTCAAATACTTTCCATTTGTTATGTTCATATCCTTTGAAACCATTGTTGCTTCATTCATGTGTTCGTATTATTTCGTTTAAATGCATACGTATATCAGTTAAGTGTTTTCCCGAAACATGTCTTAACAAGATCTATATCCTTAATCTTAAATGTATATAGTATGATTAAACGAGGATTAATATTTTTGCTGTGAGTTAGGTTTTTGTTATTTTAATTTATGAATTATATCAAGAATACTTTGGGGGTAATTTGAAAAAACATGACCCTTTAAATGGGGTTAAAAATCGTAATTTTAAAGTGAAATATAAAAACAACCGTACTTAGGTGAAATATCACAAAACTACACAATGAAAGTGCAGTGTTATTTTAATATTATCTTTTTAAAACATTATTTGTAATATTATATATTATGTTAGACTACCTCTTACTCCTTTGGATATACTTTCTCCTATTATATGTGGGGTGTAAATAAGTACTTTCAGTTTCTTTTTTTATAGTATCCCTGAACCTATACGTATGTTCCCTTACTTAATTCCAAGTACAAGATTTGCGTGAATCTGTTTTGCTGTTTTATCTTCTACTTTGTTATACTAGGTTGATATTATGTTTAGCTGCGTTCTTTTTACTGTACCCCTATCATTCATCTCTTAAATATTCTGGTGAACAACTGTATTTTTCGGGTCTTTTTCAAAATAAATAAATTAATAATTTTAAAAATGACCCAAAGCATCCTCCTTACAACCAACCATTCAAAATATTAATAAAACTAAACAATACACTACTAACAAAAATAATTAAATAAATCAGGGGTAATTTTGTGTTTATTGGGGCTTACCTCATACTATTGTGGAGATACGATATATTTAATTGCAAAATGAGAACATGTCCCCTTTTTAGAAACAATCTGGTAACCCTAGTGGCAGCACCCTTTTATAATATAATACAAAGGCCGTACAAAGGGCTCGCAAGCCAAGCAATCATGCGGTATTCTGGGCCAGGCACAAGCAGGCTTGCTGAGGCTGCCTGCTCCTGCGTCCTGCGTTCTGTTCTGCGCCCCACCGGGAGGCTGTGGATGGCGAGGCTAATTTCACCCGGCAGTTTAATAACAAACGTTGTGCCTGTTATTAAACAAACATCCCTTAATTGGTTCAAATTTACATTTTAAAGGGTTGCTGCAGCTTCGTATTCTAATAATAATTATTTTTTTAAATGCCTTATTTGTGCAAACAACGCAAAAAGCCAGATGTGGAAACATAGTGGAGTTGAAACCGATTCTTAGAAAATAACCCCCGTATAACAATTGGAAAATTAAAACTGTTTATTTCCTTCGGGATTCGTTTTGTATCATCAAATACTGGAAACACGCAAAACAGGTAGCTTAACATTTATTCACGGTAGGGAGCATAACAAAATTTAAGGACAGTTTTTTGAAAACATTATTTTTGTAAAAAATCACCTGAAGGGCGCTTTCATCAAAGTTTTTTTTTTTTTCACAACCTACCACCCTAAGCTAAACATAACTCATGTTGGTAGTAATTATGACTATATTACAAGTAAATAAAATTTGAATACATGTGTATTTTTCGACTTAATATTTGTAACTTATAAGCATGTCCCGACATGCATGACGGCCTGTGGGGTCGAGTAGTAAGTGTCGCCCTGGTGAAGACCGCCATTCAGAATTGAAACATTGCTTGAAATGGCTTTAGCCGTGTTAAGTGACTAGATCTGAAAAGCCAGGTACTTCTCAACCTTCCCCATTCTTCATTTCCTTTCTCTCACAACATACCCCGATTGGGGAAGCCATAGTCTCACTGACTGTAGACGGTTGGGAGCAGTTAGGACTCTTGTGCGAAAATAACTAAAAAAATATATTGAAAAAACTAATTGTACCAATGTAGAACATTTTTATAACTTATATCTTTTATGAAATTCCTTGTTTTATGTAGTATCACAAATAAATTAATGGAGCAATAAATTGTTAGTCATAATATTTTGATTTAATTCAGCTAAAGAACTCCGTAAAGTACTTAGGTTCTGTTAACTCTGAACCCCGTTTCTCGTAGGAAGGATTTTTTTTTGTATTTGAATAACTCTTCAGCAAAAGATAAAACCATTAGCTTCATGTTTGTATCTCTTACGTCTAAAATATAATATCCCCCTAGAGCGTAGTTCGTAGTTTGTGTGGCGCAGTATTCTAATATAAGCGTGGCACGTGGGGTAGAATGCAATGAAAGAGCTTGTTCATTACTGAATCTCACACACATGTGTAGAGTCAAGCGGGATAGTATCTACTTAGCAGTAATGATATGAGCAACTGAATAGTCGCTCAAGCTAGACCAGCGCCATTTTCCATACAAGTATTCATATGAGGGGATTGTTTATAGTTCATATCTGAACCGCTAGGAGTTGCCAGGAGTCGCTTTGGAACCACTTTACGGCTTGTATTCAGATTGCCTTGTCTCGGGGAGCTTTGTTTGGGAATATAAGTCCGGTCTCCCTATGACCCACTATTTGGTTTTAGACGTGTTTGTTGTATCAATGTTGTCGTAAGAAGAAATTGCTTACTGTCCATTGTTCGTTGTGCTTAGGAAAGCGGCATTTACAGTAGAAGGACAAGAAAGGTCTGAAAATATTGATGTGATAGCAGATTGTCCGTACAGCAGAACACTCCCAAATCCCAATTATTTAATAGTGAGAGAGTAAACAAATCTTCACCGTGATCGGTTAGTAGCTGAGTGGACAAACGCGTCGGATTCCCACCCGGGCGTCGTGGGTTCAATTCCTCCGCCAGCCAAGTCCTTCATCATTGCACAAGCAATATCTTCCGCTTATCATGATGGCAGTAGGAGTTTTTCAAATATTGTTAAGTTGTTCGTAACCCGGGAATGTTTCTCTTTCTAAAAAAAATATATTATGATTTTCGATATAGAAAATTTGAGGAAGATCCAAAGTAAGAACTAAACCCAGTTGTTCTAATAATAATAATAAATGGATTACTTTCATAGCGCCGTTTTTGTGGGAAGATCACCTCAAGGGCGCTTTACAAATTAATTCATCTAACCTATAATTTATCACTTAAGCTTATAACTAATAACTTACAGTTAAGATTTATTACTAACGGTTTACAACTAATATTTTCAACCAGTGACTTACAATAAGGACTTATGGCTTGTAGCTTACTACTGAGTATACTATTTATAATCATCATTTTATCAGTGCTAAAACCCTTGAAAAATAATAAACACATCAATGACTACCGGTTTTCTGTTGTCTTCCTCCACTTCCTTGTTTTTAAAGTTTTTTTTTGTTCACTTTTGTACCACAGATTATGATTTCAAGATTTCTTATACGAATAATTCAGGTTCTTTTTGTTGCCATGTTTTGTCTTCGCCTCAAAAGCCTCCACCTTAGCCAAGGTATTCCAACACTTGTAATCCTGCAGACTTATTATAGAGCTTAAACCTGTTTTAATTACTGGAAATTTTGTATTTATATACTACCTATACAATGTTTTTATGAAGTAATGAATTTTAAAGCAAAAAATAAATAAATAAAGTTTGTCAAAGTTCTCCTCACTAGAGGATCCTGTATTGAGGAGCCCTTGATTTAGATTATGTGAGATATTAAAATTTAATTTTTTGTTATTTGTTATATTTACACTGTTTGCATTTTTAGAATCTTTTACTTATAATACTTAAATATTAATGTTTTTAAATACCAACATGTTAACTCTCTTCAATTTTATTTTCTTTTCTTTGATTTAACAAATATGTTAATATTAATTTATACGTTTTATCTGGATTTTTATACCCTCAGCTTCTGGTAAATTGTTTTCTTAATTTGTCGATGTACTCACGCACTGTTGTAACCATATCTGAACCTTTTTTCTCTCATGATTAATGATAATGATAATGTTTTTAGATAGTTTTAATTTGTTTACACATGAAATATTATTTTCTCCTTGTTAATAATAATATTTGGATAATTTGTATATTGCCGTTTTTGTGAAAAATCACCTCAAGGGCGCTGGTTAGTTAGTCTTATTAGCATAATTAATTTAGTATGCAGCGCATTTGAGGTGAAATATCACAGAACTGCGTTATATAAGTTCACTGTTATTATTATTAGTGGGATTTAAAAAATATATGTATATTTCAAAAAAGTCTGTAAGTTCCTTCTTACTCTTTACGGGAGTATTACTTAAAGAACGTAAAAAATCGTGGGCATTTTTTTTTTTCAAAAACTTAGTAAAGCATGTTGTGATTACTCTTAAGAAAATGGTAAATTTGCATTATAACTAGAAAATGGTATGCACAAAGCATTGCAAGTAATTGTTTGTATGTTAAAGTGTCCGTAGGCAGCGAGCAGGAACACCGCGAGTGGCTGCTACGCGGCGTAGAGGCGTGCGGAATGGCCGTAGAGCCCATTTAAACAGTGTTGAAATTGCAACGAGTGCGGGCGGTGAGTAAAAAGTAGCGAAAGACGTGTAACAATAGCTGTTTGGATGTAAATCTAATTGCTTTGTGGCAAAATCGTTTGTTCTGCGGCTTCAGAGAGGTTTCATTTGAATTGCAAATATTAATGTACACTACTTAATGCTACAAATGTATCTCTCTTCTTGTTCTTCTGGTAGCCCGTCCTATCAGAATTTGGCTATCATCAAAGCAATATTCACCGCGCAGACTGTAGGTAGGAACAATTTAGTTAAACTGCACTCGTACCAATCATGTAGGTGTCAAAGGCGTGAGGTGGGGTTTTTACATTTTTTTTTTCGAATACCGCACAAGAGTCTCAACTGCTCCCAAACGTCTAGAGCCAGTGAGACTATGGCATCCCCAATTGGGGTATGTTCTGAGGCTGAAGGTATTAGGCAGAGGTAGGAGATGAGGAAGAGGCAGGTTGGGTGCCTGACTATTCAGATCTAATCACTAAACACGGCTTAAGCCATTTGAAGCAACGTTTCGACTCTGAACCGATTCTTTCACCATAGCGATACACAGAGTATCAACCAATCATTAATAAAAATCATAAAGCTTCAATATTGATTTTCATTTCAATGGTTTACTTTATACCGCATTTTAACATTCTGTAGCTATATTAAATCAGAACAAAAATCTCTACTACTTCCGTACGAAATGGCACTGTGCATTGAACTAATCATATCACTTTTATCACCATTTTAAATGTTTTATTGTGTATTGTTCAAACGTATTTCTGTTTTAGATTTCTCCACAAATATTTTGTTAATTTATTACTTTCATCGTTTTGCTGCAAAAACTAGTTTACAATCGCCGGCGCAGTGTCAGCGTTGCGACGTAGTTAAAATGCAAAGTCACAACGACGCTAATTGTTCCGTTCACAAAAAGAGGCTTTCGCAGCTCATTTGCAATCAGCCCCGCTAACAGCCTTCTTCCTGCACCTGACTACCTATTCCACCCACTCTACCCACTGCACCTCCTTACCTCCTCAAGTTCCTTAGCCCCTGGCACGAGTGGGTAGAAGTAGCGCTATGAGGCGATAAAGTTATATATTTAATTGTTTCGTCTTTTGTGACGGCCAGAAAATTAGTCTACACCTTTGACTTTGGTAAGCTTAAAGTTTAATTTACATCATTCTCTTCGCTGCACTAATTTATGTGCTTACTTACTGCGGTGCATATGCTTCAATATACATTTACCATAAAGCAACTACACGAAACACGCAAATGTTTTAACGCGAAACTCCAAATCAAACATAACAACTCTTAACCTCTCTAAAAAAAATAAAAATACATGGCACATAATTCACTTCGACATAATATACCTAGATATGTACATACTCAAATACTTCGTTACAGATTTTCCTTGTCAGGTCTTAACGAATTGTCACAAAATAAAAACTTTTTCTCCTTCGGGTATCCTCTCTTATCGCAGTTTGCGGCTGAAACAACTTTGTAGAACTGCACTCGCATCAGTTACTTTGATTTCTAAGCCACGAAGTTCGGCGTCATCCTCTGCTACCTCTTCCATCAAATGACCGGTTAGAAGCTGAGTGTACAAATGCGTCGGATTCCCACTTGGGTGTCGTGGGTTTAATTCCTCTGCTAAGTCCTCCATTATTGCACAAGCAACATCTTCCGCTTATTATGATTGCAGTAAGAGTTTCTCAAATATTGACAGGTTATTCGCGTAACCTGGGAACGTTTGTCTTTTTTTAAGAAAGAAAATAAATGAATCTCCCCATGGATTACGAATAATATACAGCATACAGAATTTTAATTAAATTCATACACACGCTTACCTCACACTCCACAACAATGGACACCATTCATATTATTACTATAGGTTTTGTTGAAAGCAGCGCTTGAAAAGACTGTTTCTCTGTAAATGTTCCCATTTTTCTGGAAATAATTAGATAAGTCAGAAGAGATTATATTTTAATAAAAATGAAAGAATAACTTTATATAAGACCATAGATTTATGTAGATTATATATTCGTAGAAAGCAATCACTTTGTGGTTCGACATATTTAATGAAAATAAAATAACAACTTTGTATGAAATCTGTGGTCCTATACAATCTGTGGTCTTAAACTATGTCATTTTCACTAGAGAATAGATTACATAATATGTTACATAAGGACAATCAAATGCACATTACAGCAGCAGGTATGTATATTAAAATGCAATGCATATTACATCTTGTGATAAAATACTAAGAACATTGTTTTATGTTTAATCGAATCCTGGAATTCCCCTCAATTTCAAGGAATTTCAATTTATTTTTTTGCTAGTAACATTTCTACTTTAATCTATTAAAAAAACCTCGCCAGCTTTTACAGTACCAAAGGACCCAGTTTGTCGTTTTTCCGAATTGTGAAAATAAAAGCGTTTGAAACTAAAGTGCTGGAACTGGTTGGCTGGTAGCTCGAAGCTCGAAGCTCGACGCGGCAAACTTACTAATTACAGATTTCATCGGGACTCAATTAATAGGTCGGGCGCGGAGTTTAAACCATTTTCATTTATATCGAGTTCGATATCGCTACAAAATCAGCAAATTGCTTTTGGATGATTAAAAATTCACAACCGACAGCATGAAAATACCAAAATTCCGTTTTATTCCAACTTTTAAGTTTTAAATATTAGACGTCATATATAAATTACAAAAATTGTAATGACAATGCCTTTCGGAAGACGAATCAGCTGTTAGGCATGCAAATAATTAGATAGCAGAGCTTTTCGTTACAATTATTGTCTTTTTTAATTTACATAAAAATATTTATTGTAAAAATATATTTGTAATATTTTAGTTAAAATGATGAAAAGTTTATTCGAACATGAAAAAGAAAAAAAAGCCTTTATTGAAATATTTCCATTCAAAGTAAACAATACTAGCAATGCCAGTAATACAAATTATTGAAAATGCGTTTTATATCGTCTAGCGAAAACACGGTTAACTTTGCAGTTGTCGGTGTCGCTAGTTCAGATTTTTTTGATAGAAAAAAAATATTGATTTAAATAGTTGGTCACTCGTTCGTTTATTCTTCCGGTGGCCACCCGAAAAGTTAACCGTGTTAATCTGATAATCTTTTATCCTTAGACAGAGATATATATTTTAAATAATGTCTTATATCACTTAAAATAAACGCGACTATTCCGGGTTGCAACTCAGAGGGTGGAGCTTGACTAGATGAAAACTAACCTCCGCTAAGTGAGATCGTCACAATGAGAAGAATAAAAAATATCTGGTTTGTAATGATCAAACTTTTAATCACTTTAAAAACTTATTTTGATATAGTATAGTCAATAAACATTGATCTAGAATAACATAAAAATAATCAAAGCCTTAAAAATCTACAATATAGTCAAAAATGCTATTTACCGTCTATTATTTTTGTACTTGTATACCAGTTGTTTATATATCAAATCATCAATTTTTTTTTAATACAGTTGGTTTAACTTTATGAATAAATGAAATTTGATTTAGTAATGATTCCCAGTGGATTTTAAGATATAAACGGTGTACTTAATGTTCGTAAGGAATTACGCATGACTTAAAACAGATGTTGAGTCAAAGAGGAAGAATGGTTACTTTAGTATTAGAGTTATGTGTTATCGAGAGCAGGATTAGTGTCCCTACATAAAGCTTGTCAAAACCAAAGATAATTTCTGAGGTTTGCTAAATTCGTTTTGCGTTCCATTCTGTCATTTGCAGATACAGAATATAACTGAAATAAACCATTTATTCTGAGACTCATATTTTTTGTAAGTTAATGTTTGAAGACAGATAATAATTGAAAGTTATGTAAAATTTTGGATAGGATTTTCAGTTAATTTTGGAAAATACGATTTGAAATCGATTTTCATATTCCAAAGTCCTCTTTGAAAATTATTTTGTTTTGCAGTATATTCTGCGATATGCTTTAGCATATAGTTTTTCCAGTAGAAATAACATGCATATCAATAACTGGCAAAATTTAAAAACGAAGAAAGGAATGTTAGGAGAATATATCGCGTGAAAGTGAATGGTAGGAGAAGTCGATGACGCCCGAGGAAAACATGGCATGACCAAGTGAATCAAATACTTGAATCGGACCATGTCAAGGGTCAGAATAACCGAAGAGTATGGATGAGCGGTCGGTAGCTGAGTGGAGAACGCGTCGGATTCCCACCCGGGCGTCGTGCGTTCAATTCCTCTGCTGGCTAAGTCCTCCATCATTGCACAAGCAACATCTTCCGCTTTTTATGATGGCAGTAGGAGTTTTTCAAATATTTTCAGGTTATTCGTAATCCGGGAATGTTTGTCATACTTTAAAAAAAAAAAAAATTGAGACGATGCACGAATTCGAATGAAGCTAGGAGTGTTTGCCAAGACAGAGTTGTATGGCAGTCCATCCTCTCTGCCCACCCGTGCGGTATAACGGTGCGTTATGTACAAAGCGCATAAAAACCACAATAATTTCAAATTTTGTGCATTTTTTTCATACCCGTAAAAAAAGTATTGTAAAAAACTTCGTTCAAATTTATCACAAATGGTGGATAAATATTTTAACGAATCGCCAACAAATACACACATTAATCGAATCGCTTTTGGTTCTAGAATCAACACAAAGGCATGAAATCCTTTGAATTGAAATTCCCTTCAAATGATGGATGTTTGCTATGGTCGACGATATTAATAGCATTATTTGACCGCGCGTTTATAATTACTTGATCAATTTGATTAATTGGGCAGATGCCTTCCTTCCTAATATATCAAATAAACACTGTGCGCTAGAGGCCACGTCATAGAGATAAGAGGTCTACCAAACCAGTGATACATGATTCGGTGATAATTCGGTCTGAATCATTCACCTGTTAGCCCCGGATTGTCATTATTTTTGCGCAATGTTAAAACAATTTAATATCGGCTGTGATGTGAGCACGTAACATTGTAACAAACAAAAATACATAATTCTTATTTTCAGTACCAATTATGAAATTATGCAACCGTTCTCAAAATATTTATTTATTTATTTAATTATAAATGCCCTTATGGGCTTTTACATAACAGTGTAATATATAACATAAAATAATAGTGACATAAAAATAACATAGAGTAAATGATTAGCACCCATAAACATAAGTAAGTTAATGGAAATATTATAATGCAATAAATTAACAGTAATATTTTTAAAAAAGGTATGCTATTATAGTCTTTTTGTAACTAGATCCAGTGCAGTTGAATATATCTACTATTTCAGCGAAAGAATTACCCACTGCATGCAATCTAGATATAAGCGAGTATCTAAATGACTCAGTCCTAATATTATTGTTACATAAAGAGTTTTGGATCGAGTGGTTCTGTTAGGTACATGGAAAGTAATATTAATTATATTTATAATTTGGTGGTGTTATTAATGAAGAGCACTGTTGTCTTCCGTGCAGTCGATCGAGGTTCGATTATTGGCGAAGCAATTTTTTAAAAATATTTCCTTAATTTTTGGAAATACATAATTTTTTTTATTTTAGTTTTAAATATTATATTTGAAAAGAAGGGTGCAAACAATCAGCCTTACAAATCCTATAATTATAATATTCAGTGATTTTTCACGGATCTGCGCTAGTAACATAAATAAAATAAAGCTTACATTTTAAAGATACTTTATAAATAAAAGGGCGGTCGTATTTTGCTTAACGCACCAAGTTTCATTACTATCGATCATGGTTGTATACCTTTTATTTTTTATTCGTCTTGGCTTATTTAGGTTTCGCATTACAATGTTGAAAGGGGTACGCATTGTGTTTTATTCAAATTGACTATAAAGTAAGAATGTCTCGATAAAAATTTACGCCTTTTTTATAGCTCAGCTTTTTTTGTTGAATCACATTTTCAGCATTATATTCTTATCCTAGTCTAGTTCTACAAAAGAAAAATGGCGTGAGAAGGAACATACAATGCACACCTATGTTTACGACTTTCACTATACTTTTTATAATTTTGCTTGAAATGGCTTTAGCCGTGTTTGGTAGCCAGGTATTTCTCAAGCTTACTCTTCCCAGACTCCTTCCTTTCACCACTCCCTTCAGTAACAAAATGTACCCCGTTTAGGGATACCATAGTCCTACTGGCTCTGAACGGTTGGGACTCTTGTGCGGTATTCTCTTTTTAAAAAGTTATGCATCAATCACGATAATTTCCACCAATCGTTTTGTGTCGCTTCCCTCTTAAATCCAGTACAAAGCAGAGCAGATATAATTCCCAGTGGCTGGTTAACTTCGTTCGCATGTAATCAGGGCGGTTCGTGTCCCGCCCTCGGCCCGATGCGACGGAGAAATTAATTCGATTCGCCGCCCTAGTGTCGAGCCCTGCGCTAAACCACGTGATGTACCTCTGTCGAGTCTCGCATCGGGCCCTGTGATGAAGCTCGTGTCGGACTTTGTGGCCAGCTTCCGTGGCCACCGCCAGATGGCGGCAGTGATTGGGTCTGACTAAATGGATTTCCTTTCCATGTGTTATGTAGCATGGGATCGACGCATTACGTCTAATGGTAGACATTCTGAGGCAATTGAGACGGACAAATATTATTGCTATTTGGATTGAGGATAATGTAAGTTTCGATTGCCTGGATATGAAAACATTTAATATCTTATAAACCGGCTGGTAGCTGGGTGGACAGACGGGCCGAATTCCCACCTGGGCGTCGCGGATTCTATTCATCTGCTAGTTAAGTCTTCCATCGTTGCACAAGAAAAATTGTCCGCTAATTATGATGGCAGTAGGGGTTTTTCCAAATATTGTCAGGTTATTTGTATGCCGGGAATGTTTGTCTTTCTTTAAAAAACAAACATCTTTCAATGAAAAGTTTCAAGATAACTTTGTGGTCATACATGATTATACTTTGAATAAAAATATTTTTGTGTGTGTTGTGAGGCTGAAGGTAGTGGGGAGAGGAAGTAGATGGGGAAGAGGAAGTAGATGGGGAAGAGGAAGGTTGGGAAGTACTTGACTGAAGCAACGTTTTGATTCTAAGTGGTGGTCTTGCACCAGGGCGATACTGAGAGTATCTACCACTCTGGAACGTGCCGCAAATATTTTTATATTTACTTTAAATTTTTTCATTTGAATTAAATGTGTTATGACACATATTACTTAAATAAAAGTTATTTACGCACGCCGGGTTTGAACCCGCGACCTTTGGATTCGTAGTTAAGCGTCTTGCCACTCGACCACGGAGGCCGTCGATTTAGTTAATCTCACTGAAAAATCTATATTACACTATTCAGGTAGACCGTCTGACGGTGCCAATCTTAACTATAAAGTTTTTAGAGTTATTAAAGTTTTCTGTGATCTCCGAAGCAGTCAAATAACTTGAACAATAATTTGAAAAATTCTTTTAGAATTTGCGGGGCCGCCCAACCCTTTTTCATCGACATTTTAACGTCAGCTTCTACTCACTTGCTTTTCATCAAACATTAAAAACACAGGACTATTGAATCTCGATCAATCTAAAATAAAACTGCCCCTCCCCTGGGCCGAGGTTGTTGCGCACCTTGGAGGACATGGAGCGGTACCTTTGCGAAACAGTGTAGTCAGTATTGTTGACTTTAAACTGACTCAATAGAAAGAGACAAAGATATCATATAAATAATCTTGGGTAGTCTATTAGTTACCGCCCACATGAAATTCTTTCATTTTTTATTAACATATTTGAACACATTAAACAAAACAATGTCAATGTACCATTAAAATGTTTTATTAAGTCAAAATATCACTTAAACACTAATAACAAAAGGTTTGCCTAAATAATGATGGAAGATTTTCGTTGATTTTATGTCTTTATATCATTAAAAATGTGAAAATTCCTCTGAAAAGTGATGTTTTGTAATCTTTGTTTGGTATTATTTGAACATTCACGCATAGCACATATCACCATCATCTGTGATTTATTTGTATAACCTCTGCGAGTTTTTTAATCAACACAACTATGGAAAACAACCTCAAATGACGTTACGTTACCGTGAATTCATACGTTTTATCCGAATTTTTATACCCTTAACTTCTAGTAAATTGTTTTTTTAATCTGTTGATGTACACATGCACTGTTATACCATATCTGAACCTATTTCTCTCATGATTTATAATAACGATCATGATTTTAGATAGTTTTAAATTGTAAAGATATTATATATATTATTTTCTCCTTGTTAGTTAGTCTTATTAGCATAATTAATTTAGTATGAAGCGCACTTGAGGTGAAATATCACAAAATTGCACTATATAAGTTCACTGTTATTATTATTATTATTATCGATGATGTGAAGTTAGCGCGGACGGAGAAAATTCTAAAATAGAAGTGCTGCAATATTAAATGAATACTTTTTTGTCTCTTTCTCTGGCGTGGTATATGACACAAAAACACGGAAAAGGTGATTTATCGCAAATTCGTAAAGGTTGGGTAAAAATATTTAGCTTTCTCTCCATATATATTCTTACTCCAAGTTGGGCACGAACAAGCCGACCCAGAATCCACGAGCGACAGGTATCATGCAGTACAGTACGATTGTGAGACGGGAGATAGTACCTCGGTATGAGCAATGCTCGAGGTCCTGTCAGTTTGATTTGCGATTGAACTCCGACGGTACGTTAGACAGATTGAGTTCCACGTCAGTTGTTGGAATAGCAAACAAAACAGTGTAACGTGATGGATTTAGGATACGATGCGACTGATAGTGAATCTGTGGCATGCTTGGTATAAACTACACCCCTGCGCGAATTGTTTTTTTTTTATTATTTTACCGCCTCTGATTGATCTTGAAATTATATTATATCTTCCTTCAGAAAACCCTTGACAACCACCGTGGCACAGTGGTAATCGCTTTATTCTTGGACCCAGAGACTGCCGGTTTAAATATATTAATATACAATTTAAACAGTTTTACTTTGAGAATTTAATAAATCACATTATATTTACCCCTGATTCCTAAGCGAAAGATACCCCCTGTACCCGACGTAACAGGGCACACAAGTAAACTGTATAGGGGGCGGTCCCAATCTGTGAGATGCTCCAAGGGGTCGTCTCGTTGTAAGGGAGGCGACGGGTTCAGCTTGTAGGGCCTCGGCTTTCAAGTGAAGATGCTGCGGGTCTGGTCCAGAGAGAGGTGTAGTCAGGCGGTCCAGGGGGGCAGGCGATGGTCAAATAAAAGTCAGGAGTCAAGTTGAAGGCGATGTCAGGGCGAAGATTAGTCAAGGTGAATGGTACTGGTGGAGGATGCTGGTGATCTGCCTTCCTCTGGTTTTTGCGCAATTAATATTGCGCTCCAGAGCGCGACCACGGATTTGGGAGATTTGTATGGGGGAATTTTCTTTCCCCCTTTCTCTCTCTTTCCGGGTCGCTGGCAATTTTGTGGGATAGATTTTAGCAATCTATCCCCTTCTCCTTTCCACCAGCTTTCACCTCAACTTTATTTCGCCCCTCTATCATTTTTATTACGTTCACAAATACATATCAAAAATACAATTTACAAATAATGCCCGGTTTTTTGGGGCTAAACTCTTAATAACTAACTTATACTAACATTTACATACATAACAACATGACAGTTGTGTAGCTGGGGGCCGAGTTATCACCCCGGTATATTTTATTTGGCCGGGTGATTAACCTGGCCCCCGTGAAAGGGTTTAACAAATCATTTTTTCTCCGGGACCCGCTCGCGCAAGAATCGTTAGGTCGGCCGGGATCGGGCGCGCTACGCGCCCGTCATCCCGCTGGTTGCTGCCTCAGTCTGGCCGACCGAGCCCAAAGGGCTGATTCCTTCACGTCATTCGGGCTTATCAAGCCGGGAGAAATATACATTACAATGATTAACATTTCTAAATAATATACAATAATCTTAATGCTACACATTTATCGTGGACCATGTACGTCCGACACACTCCCCTCATGGAGCTTCGCTACATTCCCCTTCGGGAGGCGTACTGCGTCTACGTACGGCGGTGTCCCTGGCGGCCGGTCTCTGGGCCGCGGGGTGTTTGCCGCGAGTGACCTCTGGGGGGTTGAATGCTCCTGAGGCGGCGATCTCTCAGCCGTCAGTCAGTGGGTCGGCTCCTGGTCGGCCGAATACTCCTGGGGGGCGGCAATCTCTCAGCCGCTTAGCCAGCGAGTCAGCTTCTGTGGTCCGGATGCTCCTGGGGGGCGGCAATCTCTCAGCCGCTTAGCCAGCGAGTCAGCTTCTGTGGTCCGGATGCTCCTGGGGGGCGGCAATCTCTCAGCCGTTTAGCCAGCGAGTCGGACAGAAGGTGGGCCGGATACTCCTGGGGGACGGCAATCTCTCAGCCGCTTGCCAGCGAGTCAGCTTCTGGTGGTCCGGATGCTCCTGGGGGCGGCAATCTCTCAGCCGTTTAGCCAGCGAGTCGGCCAGAAGGTGGGCCGGATGCTCCTGGGGGACGGCAATCTCTCAGCCGCTTAGCCAGCGAGTCAACTTCTGTGGTCCGGATGCTCCTGGGGGACGGCAATCTCTCAGCCGTTTAGCCAGCGAGTCGGCCAGAAGGTGGGCCGGATGCTCCTGGCGGGCGGCAATCTCTCAACCGCTTAGCCAGCGAGTCGGCCAGAAGGTGGGCCGGATGCTCCTGGCGGGGCGGCAATCTCTCAGCCGCTTAGCCAGCGAGTCGGCCAGAAGGTGGGTCGGTGATTTGACCCTTGGTGGGCCGGCGATTCATCAGCCGGCAAGCGTCAGCCGGCGATTTATCAACCGGCAATAGTTTTGTGCGACTGCCTCCGAGCGAGTCGCGTTTGCCAGGCCTCCGAGGCACTGGCGGGGGTGAGATGGTCCAGACGTTGATTTTCCTCCGACGGGCGCTTCGTAAAATGTGGAGAAGTTGTCATCTCCGTCGGAGGTTGCTGGAGCTCTCTTGTCCAGCAATTTTTATGCCAGACTTTGTTGAAGGCGGCTCGTGAGCCATACCGAGTCCTGAGGAGCGTTTTCTGCGTACGCTCTGTGACTCCCCTCATCGGGAATCGCCTCTAGGCCTGACTCGGTTTGTGGGAGATTGAAACAATCTCCCGGTTCGTACGCCAATGCTCGGGCTCTCTTTCTTTGGTTGGCGCCGGCCGTGTCTGCGTGTAGGTATTTATTATCACACTTTTCGCCTCCGTCCGCAAGGGGGGCGCGGGGAAGCAAGGGCCGAGCCTTTGTTCGCTTTGCTAGGCCGCCGCTGTCTTGCCATTTCGTGACTAGACACTGAGCCGGGCGGAAGCCGCTGTCTCGTCATTGCGGGCCGGACCTGCGAGCCGGAAGGATGGCCGCGGGGAAGCGGGGGCGAGCTCTTGCTTGCTTTTGCTCGGCCGGCGCTGTTTCATCATTTTGCTTGGAGACAGTCTGCCGGGCGGTGGGGTGCGGGGAAGCGGGCCGGGGGTAGCACTTGTCTTGTCTGGCCGCCGTTGTCTCGGCATTTTGCTTGGAGACAGTCTGCCGGGCGGTGGGGCGCGGGGAAGCGGGCCGGGGGTAGCACTTGTATTGTCGTGCCATATCGGTAGTAGCCGTGGTTTCACCCGCCGGCTACCGCTTGTGGTTTGTCCCGTAGCAGTACTCGGGCTGGGCTGAGTCGTCGGCGGGGCGTCATTCTGCGTCTGCAAGGCCCCGTTCGCTCGTAAACCATGCTGAGAGGCCGCACTGTAATATGCGATGGTTCTCTGCGCCGCCACTGCAGTCCCGTTGTCTGTCGGCGGGCTGCTCATCGAGGCGGCGGTCTGGGTTGGTTGCCTCAGAGGCGCCATTGTGGCCGCCGATTGATCGCCGTTTGTATGATGGGCGCAATCCGTCACGGCCTTGTCCGGGCTGTATACTGCTCCGGGTGCTCCCGCAGCTCGGTCCGTTTCTGTGGGCTCTCCGCTTCGAGGCGGGGGGCCGGGGGCTGCGGGGTTGACTGCCCCAGTGCAAGTCAATATGTCCGCCGATTGCACGCCGCTTGTTTGAAAGGCGCAATCTGTCGCGGTTTCCGCCGATTGCCCGCCGCTCGCTTGATTGGCGCAATCTGTCGCGGTTTTCTCCGGGCTGTAGGATGCTCCGGATGCCCCCGCAGCTTGGTCCGTTTCTGGGGGCTCTCCGCTTCGAGGCAGGGGGCCGGGGGCTGCGGGGTTGACTGCCTCAGTGCAAGTCACGATGTCCGCCGATTGCACGCCGTTTGTTTGAAAGGCGCAATCTGTCGCGGTTTCCGCCGATTGCCCGCCGCTCGCTTGATTGGCGCAATCTGTCGCGGTATTCTCCGGGCAATAGGGTGCTCCGGATGCCCCCGCAGCTTGGTCCGTTTCTGGGGGCTCTCCGCTTCGAGGCAGGGGGCCGGGGGCTGCGGGGTGTGCAGGGAGAAATCTCAGTGATGCAATAATTTCTAGCATCTGCCGATGATGTTCTTCTCTGCGCTGTGCACGCCGTCTTTCCGCACGCAGCTCTCGCCGCAATTGTCGGACGGTGTCCTCAATCGAAGCCTCGCTTCCTGACGAGGCTTCATTAGCTGAGGGGTGGACTTCAGGTTGTAAGGCTGACGTCCTTGTGGTCCATTCAGCAGCTTGGGCAGGGGCGCGGGCTCGTGCGGCGCGGGCTGCTGTGCTGCTGGTAGGGTTTTCCAGGTCTCCGAGTCGTCCCGAAGGATCCTGGAATCCGGGGGGCGCTATTCCGGCCGCCCCGGTTGTGAGATCATCCTGGCCAGGCGTTGACTTTCCGTCTGACGTGCTCTTCCTAGAGCGTAAGGAAGGCGCCATCCTTGGCGCTGCTTCACAGATGGATCCGGCTCGTGAAGGACCAACTTATGTACCCGACGTAATCAGGTACACAAGTAAACTGTAATAGGGTAGCGGTCCCAATCTGTGAGATGCTCCAAGGGGTCGTCTCGTTGTAAGGGAGACGACGGGTTCAGCTTGTAGGGCCTCGGCTTTCAAGTGAAGATGCTGCGGGTCTGGTCCAGGGAGAGGTGTAGTCAGGCGGTCCAGGGGGGCAGGCGGGCCTCGGCTTTCAAGTGAAGATGCTGCGGGTCTGGTCCAGAGAGAGGTGTAGTCAGGCGGTCCAGGGGGGCAGGCGATGGTCAAATAAAAGTCAGGAGTCAAGTTGAAGGCGATGTCAGGGCGAAGATGAGTCAAGGTGAATGGTACTGGTGGAGGATGCTGGTGATCTGCCTTCCTCTGGTTTTTGCGCAATTAATATTGCGCTCCAGAGCGCGACCACGGATTTGGGAGATTTGTATGGGGGAATTTTCTTTCCCCCTTTCTCTCTCTTTCCGGGTCGCTGGCAATTTTGTGGGATAGATTTTAGCAATCTATCCCCTTCTCCTTTCCACCAGCTTTCACCTCAACTTTATTTCGCCCCTCTATCATTTTTATTACGTTCACAAATACATATCAAAAATACAATTTACAAATAATGCCCGGTTTTTTGGGGCTAAACTCTTAATAACTAACTTATACTAACATTTACATACATAACAACATGACAGTTGTGTAGCTGGGGGCCGAGTTATCACCCCGGTATATTTTATTTGGCCGGGTGATTAACCTGGCCCCCGTGAAAGGGTTTAACAAATCATTTTTTCTCCGGGACCCGCTCGCGCAAGAATCGTTAGGTCGGCCGGGATCGGGCGCGCTACGCGCCCGTCATCCCGCTGGTTGCTGCCTCAGTCTGGCCGACCGAGCCCAAAGGGCTGATTCCTTCACGTCATTCGGGCTTATCAAGCCGGGAGAAATATACATTACAATGATTAACATTTCTAAATAATATACAATAATCTTAATGCTACACATTTATCGTGGACCATGTACGTCCGACACACCCCCACTATCATTTTTTGTGAATAAACACAGCATCAGAAACATAGGTTAAAATAGCTTTAGCTATGTTTGCTGGACAGTCCTCAGCAGTCAGGTACTTCTTAACCTTCTTTGTCCCCTTCTCTTTTACCTGTCTCACTTTTCACAGTCTCACAACATTCCCCAAATGGATAAGCAATAGTTCCACATGGTACCGATTCCACTATAGGTAAGATGATCATGTTACATATACTCTAAAATTAGCAGTTTAACAGTACACGAGTGAAAAATATTTATTAATTTAATCATATTAAGTCAGATCACATTATCGTGTGTTCTAATTTAAAAGATCAAATATATATACAGCCACGGTTATTGCAAACATTTTTTTTCTAAAAACATAAACTCAAATAATATTGAATTACAAAAATTAAATATATTACCATATATATTAACATTAATGATTATGGCATTTTTGTATTGAAAAACTTATCTACTGCAGTAATTTCTGTTAGAATTTCATTGTATAGTTGGACGGCCTTGTTGGCTAATCAATGTTGCATTTCTCGTATCGTATCCGTTTATTTCGTAATTAAAATGTATCCTTCCTTTAAATTCCTTTCACATCATCTCTGTAGTAATTTTATGTTTAAAAATATAAACATTCAAATATATAGTTTGCTTCTCCGTCATAAAATTTAACTCTTTCATAAATACGGCCTCCGTGGTCGAGTGGTAATACACCAGACTACGAATCCAGAGATCGCGGATTCAATCCCGGCGTGGGCAAATAAATTTTATTTAATTAACATGTATAATAACACGTTTAATTCATATAAAATAATATATAGCATATTTGCAACACGATCCAGAGATACCCTCACTATGGCCCCGGTGAAAGACCACCATTCAGATCGTAAGATTGTTTAAAAATGGCTTTAGCTGTATTTAGTGACTAGATATAGATACCCAGGTACTTGCTCACCTTCCTTTTCCCCAGCTCTTTCCGTTCCTTTCTACCTTCAGTCTCACAACGTACCTTGATTGAGGATGCCACAGTCTCACTAGTCACATACGGCTGGGACTCTTCTGCGGTATTAACTATTAAAAAATAATTTAATACCTATAATTTCATCAAGAACAATAACAACGTGAACAGTAGAGTCTACCCGTTAGCGTTCTGACTTAATTTTTGTTTTGTGGAAGTATATTCATATTATGTCAAAAGCATAAAATATCATCTGGATGGACATGTTTTGTAAAATATAATCTCCGGCGGGGTCGACTGGCTGAAGGGGCAACGTGGATTGGAAAATAAACGCCCGGGCAACATAAAACAACAAATCCACTGAGACAAATTGCTTCCTGACAGTGATAAATTGAAAACAAGCGGAAAAGCTGAGGGAGGCACGTCCACTGTTTGGGCGGCGCTTTTTTTGTTCTCGTTTCTTGTTTCCTGGTACTTTCGGAGGAAACTATATGATGGTAAAGATGTGTGGCATACTTAGAGCTAAACTTTCTATCAATTTTGTTTTTGTACAATTTTTACCAATTAAAAATGCGAGTTACTAAAAAACTTTTGTCTCACCTCATCCTCTTCCCCTTGTCCTATTCGGGTCCTCGGCAAGGCGCCTTCAGGCATTCCTGTCCTGCTCTTCTTCGGTGACTTCCGTCCACAGGGGTCCAAGCGTCTCTTCTCACAGCCTCTGGAATAGTTTTTCCCAACTTTCCCTGGAGCGGCCCACCGGACGTCTTCCCTTTGGAATCGCACACAAATATTTGCAAAACTTTAGTAAATTCGCCAACAGATAAATAATTTCATTTCTTTTTATAGATATAAGTATATAATATAAATAAATAATAAACTAGTAAAAAAATCGTTAGATTAAAATAAAAGATCGATTTGTTTTAAACAACGAATTTATTGTGTTTTAACGCTAACCGGTTTCGCTTAGATCAAGTTTCGTCAGGGCAAATATAATAACCAAAGAATAATCCGAAGTTATCAAGTATGTATAGGTACAAAAATAATAGAGTGAGACAGTAGTAGAGATATACTATTATAATTTTCTTTTTTAGTTTTTATATTTGGCCTGACGAAACATGATCTAATTGAAACCGGTTGGCGACAAAGCATAATAAATTCATGGATTAAAACAAAGTGACCTTTTATTTTGGTATAATGTCAAACCTCAAAGTGATTGCTTCTTATGAAAAAATGATTCGTAAGAGTTATTATGGGAATTCAATAAAAAAAATATCATGGATAATTCTTTCTTAAGCTAGTAGTTAGCACAACAATAATTTTTAAAAGTTCTCGCAAGTATGAAAACTTTAATTAGCGATGTAAACAGTAGCAATAATATAGAACCTCTCTATTTTCACCGGACAATTTTTTTAAGCTCCGTTTAGTAACTATATCTACACAAATAACGACATCCAAATATATTTATTTATTCAACAAGATCTCATAAAAACAGTTGTTCACTAAATACATTAAGAGATGAATGATATAAAAATATTGTAGAAACATGCATAGTGTAAAAAGAAAATTAAACATTTATGTACATCTCACATATAGACAAGGTATTATATAGCCAAAGGAGTTATATAAGTACAAACTAAAGTAGTCTGACGCACTATATATGAAATAATTATATATATTTGGTTATTCGTATATATATTTTGTCGATGTACACATCACCTCAAGGACGTATGTATTTCAGGTTATACTTTTAATTCTTACAATTTATCTCCTCTGATAAGCGATGGTGCCTCTAAAATAATAAGAAAATGACTAATACCTCCATTGATCAGTGTCGTTTTGCGTAATTTTAACATTCTATTAAAGTTGTTAGCTCGACACAAAGCATTACTCAAATGGTGTTACTTTCTGTAGAAACAAATCATCAGCACAAAATAAATACAATCAGATCGTAGTTTAAAATGCCATTAATAACCCGATTGGTGAACTTCCCTGGTGACAGGGGCATGTATTGGTTGTATCGCGTCCCGTTAACTGTAAACAGAGAATTGAATTGTGAAAATTGACGTGAAATGGAAACTTTCCTGCGATCCAATTACTACGATCGAATCGGGAAACCGACGGCCGCTGTGGACTGCGGACTGCAGATTGGATAGGGCTGGCTACTTGGTTGATGTAGATCGTTTGTTGCATTGATTTATGGTTTTTTAGTCGAATATTAAATACCTTTGGAATAAATCAGGTGCTTTAATTTATTTATTAATGTTATACGCTCAGAATCGCCCTGGTGAAAGACTACCACTTGGAATCGAAACGTTGCTTAAAATTGCTTTAGCCGTGATTGGTGACCGTTTATGAATAGCCAGGTACTTCCTTACCTTCCTCTTCCCCATATCCACCCTCTTCTCATTCCTATTAGCCTCACTACATACTCTGAATGGGGATATCATAGACCCACTGGCTCCAGACACTTGTGAGGTATTATAATATATCTATTTTTTTTTATTTACACTTCTGAAATCAGTTGAACATTAACTCTTATAAGGTTTATTAACAGCAGTTATCAATACTAATTAAACAATCGTTATCTACTAGGTACATACTTATCGACTTCTAAAGCGATATTGCACATCTTCTTTAACATGCTGTTCGATCTGAAGCTATCGGCAATATGCCATCGACAAGCCACACTGGCATTGTGCCCCTCTGTGTGAAGTCTAACCAAACCCCTATTGTGTGTTGATTGTGATTAGCTTTGTTTGCGGTCAACTTGAAGCACGAAGCGGTGACAAACTAAACAGTTACACTACTATAACAACGCCGTCACATCTCTATGAACGACCGTTTCTGTTGTGATATTTAGCTGAAGAGGATGCTGCATGAAGATGATATCATCTACGATTATTTTAAAAATATTACCGAAACACTTTTCAATATACTAGTACACTGCTTTTCATAATACAGTCAGCTATTGTTGATTTATTTCATTGAAGCATCAAATTTGCCTATCACAACACTCATATTATAGCAATCTTTATAACATAGATCAAATAGAATGTGTATTTTTCACATTTCAAGGAAGATATTAGAAGAAACTAACTTAATTTATCCTTAGACATAGGAAATATTTTTACAACACGTTTTATGCTCAACATTTTGAGTCAGCTGTGTTTGCTTTTTTCTACAATGTGAGTTTCTTCAAGACCAGGGCTCATTCTTCCCCCTTCTTTAAAAGTCCTCGGTACAGCATTCCTACAGGACGTAAGTCCTGAGGCCCCTTTTTCGCTTGGATTATGATGATACCATAAACTTGTGTATCTCAAACTGCTGTTTGCAGAAATTTATTTGTTTTTAAAACTGTCAATCATAAAAAGAAATTTCAAATTCACTGAACGATTTTCCCCAAATAATTTAAGCTTGTAAGCCCAAATATATATATATACATTTTTTTTAATTAACTCCACACATATGATTTCCCTCAGGGCCTATGTCATTTTTGAGAAAGCTGTGTGGAGGGTCTTTTTGAGGATAAGAAGGAGTGAATTTGGGTCTTGGAAAATCCCGTATTGAAGGAGGAAGGAAACACAGAGGCTGAAAAAATCGTTTCACAACCGAGCTGTTGCACACAAATACGAGTCGTAAAAGCGACCTGTTCTCATGTATCGAAGGTCAACCGTGTACAAATTTCGGGTGCGCGTTTGGCGTGTTTCACCGGTGCCAAAGGAATCAATGACGCAAATTCATTGAAGCATCTTCCATTGATGTACAGGTAGAACAGGGACAACATTCTCACCTGACGTCTGTGCTCCAAAGATTTCAATCGGTTTGTAAAGATAAGAGAATCTGTCAAACGGACCGTTTTTTTTTGTACTGAGTCAAGTTTTTAGCAAATGTGTAGCTTGTGGACCAAAGTGAAGGTAATTTCTGCACTGATGACAAGTTCTCCATAGTTGTTATTCCATTGTTACAATTCCCGAGTCAGTGATCGCCCTACCGAATGCTATTTGCAGCGGTGCAATGACGGCGTGTCGCAGTGACAGTAGCGACCCAGTGACAATAACACTCCTGTCACTGTTACAGAACAATCGCCCGATACACGGGGCACCAGGGAACAGGAACAAGATATACGTGTAAAACATCTAAACGCATGATGCAATTTCGTTATCAAAGATAAGAACATTCTTCGCAAATTGTTTACAACATCTCCGTGATCATAGGTCCAAACGACATTTATCAAGAGAACAGTTTGGAAGTTTAATCGACTCGTAAATTATCTTATTTTGACTCTGAAATGAATTCAAGTTTAAAATATTTAATATAAGTCGAATATATTTCTAGTACGCCAGAGGTTACTTCATCCATCCACTTGCGCGTCACGTCACTCCTGTCACTACTTTGTCCATCTGCTATCTATGTTCAAATAATGTGAAAAACCATTCCTATTCTTACCCAATATGTTTATATCGTTAAAAACTTTATACATTTTACAATAATATATGTGCAAAGCAAAAGAAATTAATTCACAAATTATTTTCTCTGTAAAGGAGCAATTTTATTTTATATTATACGATATATTTACTTTTCTATTTGTTGGATACTTAATTCATTAAAGTTAAGAAATGGAGTGGTTAAAATGTTACTTTTATCAAATTTTATTATTATTTGTAATTAGCGACACTATTTTGGTAATATATCTTTATCGGAAGAAAATCCTTTCATTGACATTTCCAGTTAATTTCCTTCCCCAATAAACCTACTTTCTCTTTCTTCCCTATCCACAATTTCCTCTGCCGAAACTTTCCGCCGCTTCCTTTCCAAATCTCTTTGAGGTTGGCGCACTACGGACTTTGCTTTACTTCGCTCTTATTTACTACCACTCACATCACCCCCACCTACTTCAACGCTACTTTGTGGCAATTTATCTGTGTACGTACTTAAAGAAAACTATAATTTCGAGTATCAATCACATCTCAAAGCACTCAATACATTAACGATCTCTGTACTATGGTGACCTAAAGATTATTTGTTTTAATTCACGGCCTTATCAGCGTAGTGGTCTAAGCTCAGAGCAATAATATACAATAGGGATGGCTTTGCGAAACAGTGTAGTTAGGATTGTTAATTTTTCCTGACTCGGGCATGGTTAGGATTTTCATGGATACACCTTTTTACATCCATTCATAGCACATGTCGACATAACGTTTTGTTTATTTGTATAACCACTTCTTCACAGTATTGTTATCAACAAAAATATAGGATATAACCTCAAAAACCGTTGAGTTATTTCGCATAACAAAACGTATTGGGCGGAGTCACCGGAGACGCGGGAGACGGAAAACATGCTTACATACCTAAAAGTGGTGTGATATTATGTCACAACTTTGCCTGTCTCTTTTTTTCTCACGGTTTACGACGTGAAAACCCGGAGAAAGTTTTTTATCGTAAATTTGTATGGGTTGGGTGAAAATATTTAGCTCTCGCTTCATGTATATTCTTAAACCAAGGGTCTGAGCTTTAAAACAATTATTTTAAAATATATATAAATAAATATATTTTATGTTTTTCAGTGGATAGATTGAATTAATTATAGTCAATATACTTATTTAATAAATTTTTGTTAATTTTTTTTCGATGAGGTCTGAGTGGATTTTATAGTTAGGGGACCAGATAGAACCATTATATTCAACTTGACTACAAATGTAACTGAAATCGTATAAATATAAAGCAAATAGAAATACGAATTGAGTCTATTAATAAGCACAGTCGTCTTGTGATCCTTACCCTCTTCCAAAGTCTAAGTAATATATTCCAAGTTCCTCCCGCGTCGACCCTTTGCCAGTATTGTATCGTAACTCCTCGAGTCCTTTGAAGGGCGACTTTTATCGTCAAGTTACTCGTCGGGCAGGCCTTTGGTTAACCAACAGCCTTAATTACGCGCTCGCCTCGGCTTCCCCGCACGCAACTGGCGGCAACTGGCGGCAACTAGCGGCAACTAGCGGCAACTCGTCAGCAACCGACAACATAATCAACCGGAAGCCTTTGTGCGGTCTCGTGTCATATTTTCGAGACAACGGGGTCTTAACGCGTGATTCATTTTATATCGGGTAGCAATTATTATAATTGGTATCTTGCCTAATTTACGTCTTCGGCTTTTTGATTGGACAGTTTCTACTGCTTTGTTATGTTGTAAGGAAGCGACTAAAATGGCGTGTTTTAGAAAATTTCGAAGAAAATAGTGTGTTCCGAGGAGGTTTTATAATACATGTACTTACTAGTTGTTACCAGTAAATATCACGAAACGCAATTTGACTTGCCGAGAAAAAATATTATTAGGTAGGTAGGGACGTTAAAGGATTATTTTTTATTTCGATAGTTTCAACTAAGTATTTTTCGTAGAAACAGCGAAGATAAATACACCTCTCACATTTTTTACTCACACTTTTACTGGGTTCGGTAAACGCCAGTTGCATTATCATAAAGTTATTCATTTCTCGGGTTACCGAATTATTTTGCTTTAGTTTGATTTTTGGCATAGGAAATGAGTACAATTGATCTGAAATGGATTTTAGGGAGGACTGACCTTTTTGCTTAGGATATAATATGTAAAATAAACGCGTCATGAAATTTTAAGACAACAATTTATGAAAAACCCGATGTTCAAAGTACACTTGAAGATATTTTAGATATGGCAATTTCGTCGAGTAATTCGTAGTGATATAAGTATGTTCAACTCCTAAAAATATACGTCTTCGGAACAAATAAATCGACATATTTCAGTACACATGACATGGGATATGTACTCGGACACTTAAGGATACCAGTTGAGAACATATTCTCCAAACAACATTTTTCGATGGGCTTGCGAGGTGTTGATATATGTCAAGCTTCTAAACTATAATAATAAAGGTAACAAAAACAGGTAGAAGCTTTACGCCTACGTATATAAGTTCCGCAAAAACATTATTCGGCGTGCCTGCAGGGTGTGCAGGTCAAGCGTTATCTAAGTGTGCATATGATGTAGAAGTATAAACGCTCGATCGGTTGACTAATTAGGATGTTTGGTGTCTGTCAGGTGCTGTGGGGGGTGATGGCGACGATGGCGACGACAAGGAGAAGGAGGAGGAAGCCGAACGCGAAAGGCAGGAAGCCATCAAGGAAGCCGAGGACAGAAGGAAGGAGAAACACCGCAAGATGGAGGAGGAGCGAGAGAAGATGCGCCAGGAGATCAGAGACAAGGTAGGAACAACCTTCTAAAAAACAGTTTCATTGTCTTTATATGGAATGGTTATGTACATTTAATATCAAACACCTGGATCCATTATGTTTTAGAACCGAATCAGATGAGATATCTAAAGGAAAATGTTAATAGACCATATCAGAAGTGATCTTAAAAGGAAACATTGTTATACAACCATGTGTACAGTCTTTCCATTGAAAGTTTCAGCTTAAACAGTTTTTGCCACATGCATCTTTTGTGAGAAAGAGGGGGAATTTATAACAGAGCTATTATTGGTATTCCTCTACCTCAGACAGGTAGGTAATATAAAAAAAATAATGTAAGAAACAAAAATAATAAATTTTAAAATTTTAAAAAGCTATAGGTTTATTTATACAGCTCTATAGTTCTTCTGTATCAAATCAGATATAATATAGTTTATTTCTACCCTGTTGAAAGAACTGTTTTCTCAACCAGTCAGGCTAACACTTATAAAGAAACTGATTTTCAAAAAGTTTTGATGTTTCTGATAATAATTTTCCATCGTTATTAATTATAATTTTCCAAAATGACTTGTATTTAAACATTTAAAAGTATTTATTTATTTATCTGGGTACCTAACTTTAATTCAATGTTCGTCTGTGTTACTGGAAGAATTTTCAGTGCCGAGATAGACGTAATAAATACATAGTTCAATATAAGGTTTACAGATAATTAAAAAATTAAAAGATTGGTAAATAATTTAATTAAATAAACACCGAAACAAAGATAAGTTAGAAGTCAAGTTTTAAAATATAACTTTCAATGGTACAATGTAGAGCTTTAGTAATATACTGTATTGTGGGTTTTATAATAAAAGCAAGAAAAGACTCTTTTTTAAATATATTACATAAACATATGATTTTCACCGGCCGGTAGCTGAGTGGACAAATGCGTCGGATTCCCACTCGTCGTGTGTTCAATTCCTCTGCTGGCCAAGTCCTCCATTATTGCACAAGCAACATCTTCCGCTTATTATGATGGCAGTAAGAGTTTTTCAAATATTGTCAGGTTATTCGTAACCCGAGAATGTTTGTCTTTCTTTTTAAAAAATAAAATAGGTTAAAACGAAGCGCGCTTCATGTTGTACCGTTTGTCTACGATATTCAAGTTTGAAAAATGATTATTATATTACGATATACCAAAAATCGAAACTGAAACCCATTGATTGTTTTTACGTACTTCTTTTCCAAATTCAACTTAAGCACTCTAAAATTATTTACTCAAAATATTATCCACTTGTTTTCGTAATCGTAGGGAAAATGTTAAGACTCTCTCGGGCCCTTGATGGGTCGGCGCGGGCTGGTGCCAGGAAGGGATGCCCAACAGCCCTTTGTCAATCAGCGTATATCGGATCCAATGACAGTCGCAGATTGGGGTCTAATTCACTCGGCGGGGAGGGTGCTTCAGTTCTCCAATACGCGAGCTATGGTGTATTGAGAGATAAAGCCTTGACCGCACTGATTGCCCGCCGGAATGTGGTGCTGTCCGCGATCGTTTCGGACAATAATTTCGATTTCCGATTTGAAATGGATGCAGTACAACGGTTACAATTTTTTCATCGAAATAGAAATAGTATTATTCATTCAATCAATGGCCATGATTTTCAACAAAATATGAAACAAAAAAATAAACAAAATATTTTTTTTTAAATTGCGACTGAGACTTGAACTCGGAACCTCTACTTTATCCAGGAGCAACGTATCTGCCAATTGAGCGACCCAAACCTTGTTATACACTGTAGCATAAGGCTTTGATTATTCTTATCGAGTTTAAATTAGAAATAGTTAAGTGAAGTAGATTTATCGATTAATTAAATAAATAAAAAATAGTTGTATTGATCTCGAAGTATTAAATAAAAGATGCTGTGCGAATTTAATAACGTCAGAACCCACCGTTCAAAATTATCAAAGTTAAGATGATGTGCCTTACACCGCTATAGTTTTTAGGGTCCATGTAAGACTCGACAAACATAACAAACAGCGAATAAACCCGTGTAAAATCTTAATCGAGCCAAATCTTTGGGATCCCAAGCCAACTTTACACCAGGGATTGTCTTTTATGTCACCAGTAGTGTCATGTTTGTGAATGTTAAGTTCCGGTAATGAGTCTAAACCTTTTTTCTTTTTGTTAAATAACTCATTTATGTATAAGAATACTTTGTTTATTAACATTTCAACACACTTTAATAGTATTCAAAGAGACTGAAATAATCAAGAGCCCTTTATCCGAACAAAGATATAAAGCGCCATAAAACGAATCCAAAGGTCGCGAGTTCAAACCCGGCGTGCGCCAATAACTTTTATTTAATTAATATGTGTCATAACACATTTAATTCATGTTAAAAATATTAAGTATATTTGCAGCATGTTCCAGAGTGGTAGATACTCTAAGTATCGCCCTGGTGAAAGACAACCATTCAGAATCGAAACGTTGCTTGAAATGGCTTTAGCCGTGTTTGGTGACCAGATCAGAATAGCCAGGTACTTCCCAGCCTGCCTCTTTCCAATCTTTTTCCCATCTCCACTACCTTCAGCCTCACAACCTACCCTATTTGGGGATGCCATAGTCTCACTGGCTCTAGACGGTTGGGAGCAGTTGAGACTCTTGTGCGGTATTAATATAAAAAACCTCGTCCGCCTCAACACACGAAAGAAGTATAAAAAAGAAAAGATACCTAGAATTTTAAAAACTACGAGCTTTCCCTCTGGGTTTCGCTCAAGATTTGATTTAAAAAACAATATTGTCACCGTATTTTCTGAGAAAAAAATTAAAATTTGTAAACTCCATTGTTCGTGATAGAAATAAATTGGGCTTGACTAGAAATTTAAAATAGAAAAAACTATCTAATGGTCCATCCCTGGGTTATTAACCACTAACCCACAGCCGCGGTGCGTCACGACATCTGTCATGTGTCATCTGTCAACTGTCAACTGTCATCTGTCACATTGTCGATTTCACGCGGGAGATGTGGAGATGTCGAGTATTGTTTTGACATATTTGGCGCCAATGGGACTCGTCGAAAGATAATGCCAGATAGAGATAATGACACGTGTTGGAAATTGACGGAGCCGTTAATCGAACACGTATTTATGTTCGAATTTTGAAATTTGGGTCAAACTTGAATTTACTGAATTGTTTTCGTTTATATCCGTTTAGGCACTGTCGTCAATTTATTGTCTGTGTTAATGGGTGAATTGGGTGCTCTTTTTCGATTGATCGGGGTTACATGCCCGAATCTTAGATTAGAAGTTCAAGGCCTTTTCTGATTAATTCGACTCTAGGTTTTTTCCCTCTTTTCTCGTCGGGTCCGAGGCCCATTGCTTCGGCAAGACCCTTTTAGATGTCCCTATCTTACTCTTATTCAGAGGCTTAGTCCATTGCAAGCCTATTTTTTGACACAGGTTCTGCAGCTAATTACCTTAGTTAAGCCTTTCTCAGTTCGCAATTTTCATACGAGAATAATTACTTTATTTTGCTTATTAATAACATTTTTTCAAAAAGAAAGACAAACATTCCCGGGTTACGAATAACCTGATAATATTTTAAAAACCTCAACTGCTATCATAATAAGTGGAAGATGTTGCTTGTGCAATGATGGAGGACTTAGCTTGCAGAGGGTTTGAACCCACGGAGCCCGGGTTGGAATCCGACGCGTTTGTACACTCAGCTAAAAGACAACTGTTTAAAAAAACGACATAAATAATTTTCAATTTAGTTCACAATATCTACTCTATCATTCGTCCAAGTAAAATTTGTAGGAAGGGGCCAATCAACAAAGCGAACGTTCTTGTTAAAAAAAGTTTGTTTCCCGTTCAGTTGACTTTAAAATAAAAGCAGCCATTGTGTTTCCAATCTCGCAGTAAGAAAAGCACCATACGGAAAACATTCCTGTACACGAAATCTTCGGAGTACTTCATATTTTGGCATTATTTCAGTACACGTGTCAATTATGCAGCGTCACACGTGTACAATGACTGTAAGGAGCAGGCTATAGGGAGTAGGCTGCAGGGTGTAGGGAATAGGGAGGTTGCATCTATTTCCTGTTCTTGCGGGCATACAGTGGAGGGGGGGTACTTGAGCTGTCGAGGGTAGGAGAGGGGGAGAGGAAGGTGACATCCTCCATTTCCGCTCATTAGCGCAACCCTCAGCGAGCACTGAGCTGTGCCTATAAAACAGCGGATGTTAAAAGGAAGTACACCCATCCATCAACGGGTCGAACACTGTTATTCTGCTCATTTGGTATGGTTCATTCTGAATTATCTCTCACTTAGACGATACTGAGATAATCCCATATCTTTACATATTCTCACTGCCATAGTTTTACTGGTTCTACGAACGCTTGTACAGTAACACTTAAAACTCACTCATTCGAGTACCATTCGGCTACTTTCCGTTACTCTACCCGACGAACTTTCTCCTGGGCACGCTCGAACTTCACTCCTTACAACTCAGGAGAGAGGGGTATGCCGCCACTCACTTCTTCAGACTGCTGCGAGGCTATATTGTAAACCCTGCTATTTTGGAGTGCGTAGGTCTTTATGTTCCTGATGACTATCTAAGACAGCGTCTTCATAGATTATTCTTCCTGCCTGTAGGACCAACCTGCCAATGGTACTGCCGGTGGGGAGGAGTATTTTGCTCTTGAACAAAATCTTTTCCGATATCGACTTATTTCATGTCAGTGAGGAGAGATTCAGAAATGAAATCCTATTGAATTTTTTAAGAGTTTCTCCTCATTGACCTGATCATCACCACTGCCTGATTATTTTTTTCTTGCGTATCCAAATGGTACTTTGATTTGTATTTATTTTGTAAGAATTAAATTATTTTTTTTATATGCGTTAAATTTAAAAGTTTGTCATGTATAAGGATAAAGAAATTATTATTATCATTTCAAAGCCTCGGCGTTAAGTGCTCGAAACTAGAGTCACTCGTTGCGTTATAGCTCCTCCACCCCTCATCTAGCGATTGTACGTTAGTATGTCAGTATTGCACGCCATGGCGTAGTGGTGGTGAGTATTGTATCATGGCCCGGGGGCTCTGCCGAATAAGCTATGAATTACACAATGTGAACCAATTATCAGTACGTGATAGACTAACCTCATTATTAAGGCATGAATAGGTTATGTCAAAAGTCACGTGACATTCATCTAGTGAGATTCGGTATAAGTTATTCTGTATGACTTATGAGTATTACTTGTTCAATCGAAAATTAAACATTCGTATAGACTCGTTATCTAGTATTTTGGCAAGTTTGGTTCCTATATTTTATTATTTCAAATAGGTAGGTACTTTAAAACACAAAACATTTTGATATTTTCGAATCACTCAATAGTGTCCTGTCCTCAGAGCAATAATATACAAGAGAGAGCGCTGTAGAGAGAACTGTTGTCAGTTTATACGAGGTTTGCCGGACTCGGCTAGACCTGGGCGTGGCTTGGACAAGGGCTAGGGTATTTATACATCCATTCATAACACATGTCGACATAATGTTTTTGTTTGTTCGTATAACCACTTTTTCACAGTATTGTTAAAAATATAAATAACATGTAAACTAATAAACCGTTGACGTGGGACACGAAGAACATTCTAACAATACTTTAAAGCGGTGTAATAATTCGAGAAAATTTGTTGTCTCTTTTTTTCTCATGGTGTTCGACGTTAAAAATCTGAATAAAGTGACTTATCCCAAATTCGTATAGGTTGGGTAAAAAGAATTAGCTCTCTCTCCATATATTGTTACCTCAAGGTCCTGTCTTAATTCTGCGTCCTCGAATTCTCCAATCCACTTGATGCTTTGTTTTCCATCCATACCTTCTACATTTTCAAACCATCTGAGCTTTCCTTTCTTAATCTCGTTCATTAGGCTTATATTTACTTTGCGTGTTTTTCCGATCTCCTAATTCACCGTTGCGAGAAAAATATGGTTCCACTTCATATGTGCCAAACATCATGTCAAAAAGAAATTACTTTCTAAAATCAAAATTGTTAGCTGTTAAATAATAAAATTATTGGGGATTAATTACTTATTTTACTTTTCCGGCATTAGTTTTGTATTTCTTAAGTACGTGGTTTTAACATACATGCCCCTCAGTGATCTTATTAACAATCTCGTTCCAAAGGGAGGTTCTAATGTCACCCCGAACGAGTTTTTTGCGTTACCTAAAATAAAGATTACTAAAATATTATGAATTTACTTCTCTTTTAGTATTACCAAAAACAAATTACTTGAAGAAAACGCAATAATAAGCAAGATTAAATGGGGTAACTACGTTACCTCACTTCGTGCGGAAAGGTTAATTTGTCGTATTTCTTTGCAATTTATACAACTTCCAAGATTTTACAGTGCCTCTACAATGTTCACCGAAGGAAGGGTGCACTTATTCCCCGCCTTACTTCGCCACCGACTAGCCAGCTTCTGGGGGAGGACACGGAATTCAAACAACATCATTGTCGCGGCTGCATCTGAATGGCTCAGCTCTCCTCTCAACGAGCGATGGATGCAGATGATGCGGAGACCACCTTGAAACTCGCTCGATTAAAATGACATTCACTACTAAGAGGAACAACTTATTCAGCTAGCGTTTGGATGGATCGAGTTTAAATCCCACAGCGGGATCCGTACCCTTTTTAGCGCGTGGAAAGTAAGATATTGGGCCCATCAATCTGAACGCTGCCAGGATGGACACCCCCTTTTGATGGCGTTTTGCAGAAATGAGACCTAATATCCTCCATTAATATTTCAATATCATTTTTTATTTATTTTTATTATGAAAATATTTTTATTATTTTATTATTATCATTGTGTGTATTACAATTCTTATGTTATTTTTATTATTACCGTGTATTATTATCAATTATGGAAGGTATTGCCTTGCACTTCTCCTGTATACCTTCTGGAATAAAACTTTATTATTATTATTATTTATCTATTCACGGAATATCTCTAGTATAACTACATTACGGTGTATTCCTAAAGGGTTTGCGCATCATTGTAAATATTTATTTTAAAAAGTGTTAAATATGAAACATCATCACAATCGCGTTTTCAGTTTTTCGAAATACCCCTTCATTGCTTAACACGCAAATTAAATTCACGCAAAAATACATTTTCCAATATTTCCACAGAGGGGGTTTGTTTGCCGCGAGCAAACGAGTTGAACACTCGGGAATATCGAGCCCCGGAATGATGATAAAGCGATCTGGCGTTTTATAACGCGGTGTGACGGCGATTAAATGGACCGTACCGGTCGTAAAATCGGAGGCAAGCGGAAAGGTAACCAATTTTATGGGCGGCCGGTGTATGGAATACGGCCGGACATGGGGTGATGTCATTAATGCGTTAGGTCACTGTTATTTTGTATGGGGGGCTCAACATATTAAACTATTCTCAGAATTTTTCATGAATAAATTAGAAAAAAAGGAACATAGAACATGTCGTAGAATTTTTTTCGAATGGTGAGGTATCTTTTGTTTGAAATTTTAATTATTATAAATACAGAACGAGAAGGTTGTAGAAAATGGAACACGTCAATAAGAAAAATACATATAAATATTTATTTTTTTAAATGATGAAATATATATTTTCTGAATTAGCAAAAGCTCTCGTACGGAGAGCTAGAAACAGATTTCTTGTCTAGAAATTTTCAGCTGGCGGAAGTATTTTTAGCTCACACGTAACTTTCATTGCGTACTCTTTAGCTTTTAATATCCATTTTACTGTCAAAAAATCAAAAGCTAAACTATTGTAACATATTTTAGGTTGTTCAATAAGAAAATACATATTATAATCAATTGACAAACAAAATACTGACTATTTGTAATAATTTAGCCCTACCCAAATTCAAATGAAATAAAAAAACTATTTTTGTGACTCAAGCGAATCCGAACGTTAACCAATTAATAGTAAAGTCATAACTTTATGTCAGAACCCGCAGTGTCTAAAATACATAACTAACAAACCATCACGGCGTTTCTCCGCAGCGGTAGGCAGAGAGGATAGACCGCCATATAACTCTTGGCACACACTCCTTGCTTCATTCACATTCATACATCGTATCATACATACTCTTCTGTTTTTCCGACTCTTCACATGACCCGATTCAATTATTTGATTCACTTGATCGTGCCATGTTTTTCTCGGGCATCCTCGACTTCTTTTTCCATTCACTTTCGCATCATATATTCTTTTTACACTCTTTTCTTGGTTTATTCGCTCTACATGTCCAAACTATCTAAGCGTCCCTTTCTTTATCTTATTCATTACGCTCACATCAGCCTTGCATTCTCTCCGGATACTCACATTTTTAATACGGGCATATATACTATATTATCGCACATACGTCTCAAGGATCTCATTTCCACATCATTCATTCTACTGTCATCCTTACTCTCCCAGTTCCATGCCTCACTACCATACATCAGGGTTGGTATAATCACTCCATTGTGGACTGCTATCTTCGCTTCTTTGGACAATTTCTTATTTGGGCCAACAGCGTTCAGTCCTCCATTGATGGAGTTTCCTGCATTCACCCTTCTTTAAATATCTTTATCAGCCTTCCAGTCTCTCGTAAACATACTTCCTAAATACAAAAACTCATCCACTTGCTCCAAGTATTCATAATTCACAACTATATTGCAAGCTGTTCTCGTACTCTCTCTAAAACACATCATGCCTTGAAAACGGCGTCCGTTCGTGCGTTTAAGCACAATTATTCAAAGTTTGCAGTCGGAAAGTGTGTTTTGGTCTAGTAGGTTTTGACTGGAAGTTACGAAGGAAATCTTATTATAAAATAATAGGGTTGCACAAAATTATACTTAATCCGTATTCGGGCAAAATTATATTTTTTACCGAAAATTTCAATTTACCACGTGATGAACAGAAAGACAAAGTATTTTATGTAACATGAATATTATTTGGAAATATCGTAGCTTCCGACGGAAGCCAACGCCGCTCCAATCGATTAGCGGTTGGCATATATTCATACAATTATGCAACATTCCGCCCTCTTGTAAGGTTTTAGTGGCTACGTGTTCCTAATTTCCTGATTGCGCGCTGTCAAAGGTAACAAATCGATCCGGTGCGCGGTGGCGGGAAGGCTGTGTTTTGTTCAGCGCCGAAGAGCTTAAAAGCTGTCGCTACGATGCAATGTTGAATTTTGCAAATATGGAAAATCGTATTAGAGCTTTAAGCCAGGAAAATTTTATTTAGTTTAAGGATTTTGTTTGCAATTCACTAAAATATGCAAGTCGTAACTTCGGAGATTAAAACCTAGAGCAGAGTGGTGAATTTTCATGCATTTCCGTTTAATTCTTTTACGTCTGGAATATTGAAAAAAATTCCTATTAAACCTCACAGATTTTTCTCCAACAAAGATAATATTTGCAATAAAGTGTGATTTATTTGTGTATATTCTAAAACGCGTCGTTTTAAACTGTAAAGCTTACTGGAATGAAATTGAAATAGTAGTTTAATTAAATTCCTTACGTTGCAGGATTACAAACAACAGTTCATTTCTGACAAAGGGTCAGCACTTTGACGGCCTGCGCGGTCGAGTGGTAAGACACTCGACAACGAATCCAGAGGTCGCGGGTTCAAAACCGGCGTGCGCAAATAACTTTTATTTCATTAATATGTTTCATAACACATTAAATTCATGTAAAACAATAAACATTGTATGTTTTCGGCACGTTCCAGAGTGGTAGATACTCCAAATATCGCCCTTTTCAAAGACCACCATTCCGAATCGAAACGTTGCTTAAAATGGCCAGGTACTTCCCAACCTTCCCCTCCCCCATCTCCTTCCCTTTCCTATAACCTTCAACCTCACACCATACCCCAATTGGGGATGCCATAGTCTCACTGGCTCTAGACGAGTTGACTCTTGTGCGGTATTCACTAAGAAAAAATTAAAAAACTTTTTTCAGAAAATAACATTAGAGTTCCAAGTATGATACTAGAAGTCACGTTTCTCATTAAAACAATTTAAACAAGTATCAGACAAAACTCATTCTTACTAACAACTTGTAATCTGTATAATAAAAATGTATCGTTGCCGAGATTTTGTCGTGCACCTTACAATGTTTTGAAAATATTGTTAAAAAGCCTTATATTCTTTTTGACTTACATTAGGTTAGCAATGTTAGTTTGCTAAGTGTACTGATACGGTGCACACTGTTTATTTCAAATATGTGTTTCATTTAAGAAATCTTGTATTTTGTTTTCTGTTTATTTATTTATTGTATAGAAGTGTAACATTGGTTATTGGGTTTGCGAATTGGTTAATTTAAAAAATATATATTTTATGCTGGGCTGTCAACCTGTAAATGTTTAGAATAAAATAGCACCAGCGTACTCCGCGTATGTAAATGGCTTGGCGACACACGAACGAGTAGCATTATTACACTGAGAACAATACACAAAAGAGAGTAAATCATAATTATGAAGGTATAATTACTATTCTCTTATAATTTTTCCGAGTTCTGTGTATGTGTATAGTTTTTCAGGTAATACGTATCATGTTATTGTTTGAAAAAATACTTATGTGGTCTAAAGGTCAAAAGCTATGTGTGGCAAGAAGTGATATATGGCAGTAAGGCATGGAACTGGCAGAGAAAAGATGAAAGTAGACTGAATGCTGTAGATACGAAATCCCAGAAGCGTATGTGTGTAAAAGCATGTATGGCAGTGTTAAAAATGTGCGTATCCGGAAAAATGGCAAGGCTGATGTCATCGTAATGAATAAGGTTAAGAATAATGTGAAAAGAATATATTACATTAAAGTGAATGTTGTAAGAAGTCGGGAACGCCCGAGGAAGACATTGCACGATCAAATAAATCAAATACTTTAGTCAGGCCGTTTCAAGAGTTTGAATAACAAAAGGGTATGTATGAGACGACGGATGAATGTGTTAAAATAAGGCTTAGACGGCGTGATGGTTAATTAGTTGGTTTGTTTCATAAAGATAAGTCGTAAGAATAATAAGCAAGGAGTGTTTTCTAAGACAGTTATATGGCGGTCCGTCCCCTCTGCAAACCCCTGTGGGGAAACGGCGTGATAGTTAATTTGTTAGTTGGGTCAAAAGCATTGTTTTAGAAATCACTTTAAAGAGTTTAGTTATGAATAAGGTAGAGTTATTCTATTAAATATAACAAAAAAGGAAAAAAAAAGTAAACAAGATGCTTATCACCACATGATTACACATAAAGGAACAATATTTATCGGTTAGTAGCCGAGTGGTCAAAGGTGTCGGGTTCTTATCTAGGCGTTGTGAGTTCAATCCTCTGCTAGCTAAGATCTCCATTATTGCACAGTAGAAGGAATTCATATATATCGTCAGATTATTCATAACCCGGGAAAAATTTAAGTTTATCACAAGTTTGGCATTTCTTTCCTTAGTTATCTACATACAACGAACGAACTTAACACCACACAGTTGTTCAGCGGACATTTTATGGTGTTGAAACTCCAGTTATTCTTCTGAAAGATGATCACATGTAGGATGTAGGCCACCGAGATAGCCTGTCCTATTAGTTCCTGTGCTTCTGTTGACAAGCTTTTAAGGGTGGTCTGACGAGGGTGGGATAAGAGTGAAGGCCCTGTTTATAATGCATGAAGTGCATCCGGTGTGAGGTGTGAGGGTGGAGGGGAGAAGGGGAGTGGAAGGGATATTAAGCCCCCGCGGCACTTGCTGCTAGCTGTCACTCTGCAACTCTGACTTTATTTATATCACATATAAGCGGTTGGTGGAGGGGGGCTAGGATTTGATAACACGTGTTTATAATCTCAGATCACTTTTGAAAGTAAAACAATTTTTATGTTAAAAGGTTTCGTAACATAATATTTTTTGACTTTTGTATAGGCGGTTGAGTTTAGATTACAGCGTGATGTGAATCAACTAATTATCATAAAACTGCACTATAATATAATTTAATCGTTATTTTTTTATCAGCCATTGTGTTGAAAAAATTAATAAAAAAATTGTATTAGGTTAACATGAGTTATTTCATATTTAAAATAATAAACAGTATATTTGCGGCACATTCCAGAGTGGCAGATACTCTAAGTATCGAGCTGGTGAAAGACCACCATTCAGAATCGAAACATTACTTGAATCGGCTTTAGCCGTGTTTTGGTGACTAGATCTGAATAGCCAGGTACTTCTTATCTTCAACCTCACAAAAAACACCAATCGGGGATGCTGTAGTCTCATAGTCAGCTAGGACTCTTGTACCGTGTTCACTATACAAATTTGAAAAACTACAAGTTTTTCCAAAACGTTGGATACGATTCTAAAATACGAGTATTATTATTCTCTGTCCGAGTATATTCTGTCTACGAAAACAGATTTTTGAACAAACAGGTTCTGTGTTAATTTCGTACATTATATTAAATGTATTCGCTGTACGTACGTAGGATGCAGGGAGTGAGAACAACAATCAATACTTGCAGAAAAGCTTTCTCACTTTTCTTGTAGTTTGAATACCTTCACTACTATTTCAAACTATTACGAGAAATGAACTTGCGATGTGCCAGAAAACATATATTTTTTAAATCACGATAAAACAAGTTTTGGGAAATGTATATAGGATATCGTGGAAATTCCGCATCTTGCATGAAACAATAAACGTTTCGATTTATTTTATGACTAGTTTCGCAAACAAAGAAAATAACTGTATTTTCTACAATCACGAAAATATATATTTTATGTGCAATTTTATGATATATCACGGCAAGCGAGCAATACGTTTTTACTATTCATGAGTGCACTTACTTCACATTACTCGGAGAGTTGTGTTTTAGAGCCTCTTGAATTTCAAAGAGATAATTTGTCAGGTTCTTACCTTCTTGTTTTTCATCCAGTTCCTACCTTACCCAACCATTTCACTTTATTCGATTTCCGCAACAACACTAAGTTTGAAAACAAGTACCAATTAAGAAACAGAAGAGAAACAAAAACGTGTTCGTTCGTTGGTGTCTCGTTTGGTCGTTCGTTTTTTTGTCGTTCTTCAAATAATATTAAACTAAGTGTGTTTTTTTTTTAATAATACAATGTGTAATAACAATCAAAAACCTAAGCATTAACTTTATCGGTGAGTGAATTGGTTTCATTACTTTTTTAATTCCATAATCTCTCCACATCCATACTTAGACACTTCCATCAAGTAGTATAGTTTATCGTTTTACAGTCCACTATTTCCCAAATTCATCTGAAGCTGGAAACACATTCGGTGTTTCATTGCAGCTTCGGATTCAACAGAGTCTTTGTATAATTATTGTAAAGTACCTTTTGTTTTTATTTTTCACAATTAATGGCGCTTATTAAATTATTATTATTAGTCGCATAGATTAAAATAACTTAGTTCATTACATTATATTTCAGACATTACGAAATATTCACCTAATACAGTTTTATTATGGTATAATAATAAATTTGTTTATCTCCTATCAAAATAATTCATGATCATTTAAATTTGGCTTCCGATCGGGGTTCGTGTTATTCGGTACTTTAGACGAATTGTAGATAACTTCAAAGGGAAATTTTATTTAAATAATCTGTTTAATGGGCTATTACTTAATATGTAAAGAATAATATTGGTATAAATTCTGGACATGAAAAACCAACTTAGT
Organism: Drusus annulatus; assembly: GCA_022651775.1. Classification (NCBI taxonomy): domain Eukaryota; kingdom Metazoa; phylum Arthropoda; class Insecta; order Trichoptera; family Limnephilidae; genus Drusus; species Drusus annulatus. Next base: position 314,680 of record JAGWCC010000610.1, read on the forward strand.
GACGGATTCGAAAATCTGACTCACGTATTTTTTTATGTGAAGAGTCCTAAGCGTGTGGATTATGTAGTGCTATAGCAGTCCTCATTTCGGAGAATGTTGTGAGGCAAATATAATGGAGAAAGGAATAGTAATATTGGATTAGAACAGAACAACGAAAGATGTTTGATTTGAATGAAGTGTAAGAAACATGAACCATTTTGAATGTCGCTTTGTTAACACTTTTAACCTGCAATAATAATATTATGATAGCTATGGTGATAATCATTTAAAATTTGTTTACGCGATATTAACAAATATTATATCCCTGGTTGGAACAGGCTCTCAATATCACCCTGGCGAAAGACCAGTAATCAAGACCGGTTAGTAGCTCAGTGGACAAACGCGTCAAACGCAGGCGAGTTCAATTCCTCTTCTAGTTTAGTTATCCATCATTGCACAAGCAACATTGTTTGCTTATTATGATGGCAGTAAGAGTTTTTCAAATATTGTCAGGTTGTTGGTAACCCGAGAATTTTTATCTTTCTTTTTAAAAACATTAAAAAAAAACGATCTTCGATTTTTTTACGGAATCTTCCCAAGAACATTGTTTTAAATAAACTTAATATCCAAAATTTCATTTAATTCGAATACATGAAGCTGGATCAAATACAAACAGAACCTTGCCAAAGTAAGCATTTATTCCATTGAGTGACTATTAAAATAAGCATTATAATATTCTAAAAACTTATATTCCATGTTCAAATTTATATTAGATTCTAGTTAATGAAGCTGTTGTCATCACAAAACAAAATCTATCGCTGGTAGCTATTTAGTCAATAAAGTTGAAAATAAATTACAATTTTAACTTATTACTGTTTTTGTACTAAGAATTCGCTTAAAACTACTGAGATTCTTGCCAGAATTACAATTTGTTCAACAAGCATGGTAATAAATCAACCAATTCTCACTTTACTACTGATAATTTATTGCATCTGAAAATTGCTACAATTTTTATTTTAAGTACGATTCCATAATTTCCCTCGTATTGGACTCATGAGCATCGGAACCGGAGTAAGGACTACATCATCATATTATAAAATAATATATTGCTATCTGAGACCTTCAAGTGTGTATCGGAGTAAGCTGGTGGGTGTTGGGTGGTAGGTAATAGGTCTCTGCAGCAGCGGTACCTGCCTCAGCCGCCTCCGCAATAAATATCCCATCCTGTCAACACGCTTCACTGTGTCAACTTGTTTTATGGTTCGGTTCTGGTTCAGCGAGCCACCCCATGCTCTGTATCCAATATCTAGATTTATAGTTCGGTCCTGTATTCTACATACTATTACTATGCTGATCTGTGCGCTATAATACGGCGTACGGCGTATTACGGGATTTATACTCTGACCTAGGGACACAGCTACCCTTGGCAAGGGTTCAAACGTAAAACTTGGATCATCTGGCTTTATGTAAAGTTTTTTTGCTACACGTAAATAAATAAATAAATCAAGTTATGACAATTCCTGGACATTTTAGTCTGACTGTGTTATTTTTATGGTTTAGATGGGCGAAATGATGTCACAAATGAGACCAATTTATTGGCTTTTAGTATAACAAGTTTGCCTTAAATGTGTTTGCTATGCGAATCTAAATAAAAAAAACTCGTAAGACTTAAGTTCTAGATTTTGCATGGAATGTACTTTTTGATCAAAATAATAAAACTGGAATGTTTATGTCTTAACTTTCTGCAATAAAACGTCACTGTGAAGCATTTTTTTACAAACAATACTACCCATGAATAATCTGTAAATTTACTATGAATAGTTAAAAGGTAATATCTAAGATTGATTGATTGATTCTGTAATGGTTTAAATTCTTTAAAAAAAACATACTAAAATGTTATTAAAGGGGTAGTTTTATAACCGGCAAAGACATTTTTGAACGTTTTACCTAAAATTCTAGTATAAACTTTATAAAGAATTTATAAGATTACGGTTTATGAATTGTATTCACTAGAAACTTTAGACATACTCGTAACTTACTACCAGTATAGAATTAACAGATAAATCATTTGTAGTATTGCTTGTATTGGAAAGCCAAAAAGCGTTTATTTTTTGGGTGCTGATCCTTAAATTTAGATCAGAAATCTATATATTTTTATATTTTCCACAAATATCTGGACAATACATATTAAATATTTGCGTGTTTTTTTTTAAATAACGTATTTTTGGCAACTTTAACATTACTAGCCGTCGAGGATGTGTTTGTGTCAACCCTGCTGTCGCCAATCCCCACATTAGATAACTGGTAACGTAAAATGGGTAAATGGGGAAACGGTTGGCCGCTCCAGATTTATTTCGTCACCCTCGCTGTATTTGGGGCTGGGAAGGGAACGGGATGGTCCAATTTTCCACACCGAGGGATATTCGATTTATTCCTATCCCGCGTTTACAGATATTTGACCGTTTTTCCAAACCGATTTCGTGTCTCAAATTCACACGTGTCACTGGATTCTAACTTTTAAAAAATAACACCACATGTATTTTTTTTAAATAATCATAATAACTTTTAGTTTAATATTTAAGGAGATGTTTGTTTGCTCTATTTTTTTAAATATACTTTGATAATCTCCTATATAACACATTTAAATCAATGATATTCCTTTTAACAGACGAATCTATACAACGGTGTATTTTTTCAAGACAACGATACGACATCAAGGCTTTGTAATACGATTTAATTAATAATTATCAATCAATATTTGGCACAAACAAATACTTCACCAACAACGAGTAAAGTTACTCAAATATACTGACTTATTTTTTAGATCTTAAAAGACGTAACTTACAACATTTTGCTTATGACCAATGACTTAAATATACAATATACTCATATGTAATAATTGTTAATATTTTTTTTACTTCTTGTGTGTTTTAAAATACACATGACGTCATAATTATTGCAGTTTTACATAAATTATTTTCACTGATGAATATTTTTGCAAATGTATACTTACAAATAAATAAAAATAAAAAATTGTAATAAATAATTATTACATAAAATTATTAATTTAATACAGTTTTTTACTCTAAAAACTCTGCATATATTTTTTTATTGCAACACGCAATCAAATCTGCATAAATTTTCGTTACGCTGAAACACTGCATTATTTTGAATATAAATTGATGAATTTGACGATATTCAGATACAAAATAGTAGATCACGCTCTCGTAATACAAAAATAATGCTACATTGAAAAGTGTTTGCTGATCAGTTTGCCATATATTATGTATGTAAATACAAAACTGCTGATTGTGCTGACGATATTAACTTTGTTTGCCAAGGAAGCTAAGTTCATGAAACCAAACGCGCTTTCTCTAATATCTTAGTTATATTAATCATTTATATCAATATATTGCTCTGTGACTTCAATATTTTCAAAAACCTTTTAAAAAAAAAACTTTTGTTTTAATCTTGGGTGATACGGCTTTCTTGTTAAGTGCAAGGCTTTTTATTTTGATCGAGAGGTTGAATATAATACTTATAAATTATTTGTCTTTATATGAATAGCGTAAGGGTGAGGAGGGGGGGGGGTTGTTTGACCATGGCATTTTTTTACTATCTCTGCTACTGCTTGATTATGAGGGAAATTCTAAAAATTGAAAATATGTCCCGAATTTAACTTCTAAAGCAGGTTCATGCGATTTGGGAGTATGTGTTTTTTGCTGCCACTAAATTTTGAGGATGTAAACGAACCTAGCAAAAACCTCTTAAAAATAATAATTATTAAAATTGGGCTATTTTTTTATTAAAGAATAAATTATGCAGGTTTAAACCTATTTTTGTATTTGTAGAGGCCTAACTGTTCAAATTAGAGGAACTATAGATAGATTATTTTTTTATAATCGGTGTTACAACCTAAGGAGGGTCCTGGCCGCCTCTGGGTAAGATCTTGTGCTGTTTCCATCCAGTTCATTGTGCCTAAAGCTGTGGTGTTTGCCTCCACACCATCCAACTATCTATTCTTATACCTCCCAATGTTCATTCAACCTGGAGGCTAATTATGTAAAAGGCTCTTTGGGGTTTAGCTTTCATTCTGCCGCTTTATTCGCTATTTCAACCCTTTTGTAAATACGATATGATGATACAATTTTGAATGTAGATGTATGCAGTTATATCAGTGACGTAAACGTTTGTAGGTAGTTAACTCCTCGTAGGTAATTAAAAATATTTTATTCTATGCATAATTCAATTCTGTTATCGCGAGAGTTTTTTCAACATGTCGGAAGTTAACGCGGGAAAACCTGTCCCGCTTCCGCTACCATAACTTTGGAAAATCCATTTCAATATTTTCCCATGAAACGCCATAAAAATACCTACTCGAGGCATTACTAACATTGTTTTACAGGGTCCGCCAAAAGAATGTGGATTTCAGGTGAGAATTCGTGTTTTTTCTCTTATATGGTGATGATGCCTACGTGTGATCATTTAGATGTACAAGTCAAATAGGAAGGAAGATTGATAAGAAAAAAATAAATAAATAAATTGCAAACTTTTCTGTGAACGTAGCCAAAAAAAAAAAGACAGACCATCCGTTTAGTTAAGCATTTTATTTGTATTACCAAAGACTGCAAAAATATTTTTTTAGATCAAAACTACCTTCTTTGAAAGACGTATTCTATGGCTGTTCGGCCAATGATGTAATGGCAAAATCGCACTAATAGTTGTATGGGCTAGTGAATAGCACCAAAGTAAATTAGACCACCAGACAAAACTAAAATGCCGTTTCAAGCAACGTTTCGATTTTGAAAACTGGACTCTAACCAGAACGGTATTGATAACATAGTTGCTAGAAAGACAAAAGTGCTTAAGCGATACTTTAGAAATTTAAAAATTTGAAGATGCAGTTTTGATCAGTTTTTGTTTCTACATCGAATGCTCTGACTCTTGTTTGATTCTAAAGGCTTTTGTGGCCTTTCAGCCATCTATACTATATTTATCATTTGTGAGAATGCTTGACTCAAGCGACACAAGTTTGGGACTTTTTTAGCTTTTTGTCGCTTTAAGTAACTCAGTTAGAGCATTGAATTTTTCAAAATCCAACCAGGTACGAACTTTATCATGTGAATTTTATTGTAAAAAACAAAATTTTAAGTGATCTTGTGTAAACTTTCCAAAATGGCGCCTCAGCTCTTTTTCCTTTCCGCCGACGATATATCTTTCATTTTGCATAACTTTTAATGACTAGTTATATCACAAGTACGGGGATAAGATCTACAAGAGGCTTCTTCTTATTTTATTATATATATTAAAGTTGAACATCAAAAAAAATTAAACAGTTAAGGCCCTCTGACGTCACCCTGTGAACCCCATCAATTCCACTGCGAATGGGTACAGAAGAGTCTAGAGGCCATCTAACACCTAGAATTAAGAAACATAATCATTTTTCACATTCGGCAATTGATAACTAACAGTAATTATTTAAAATAGATAATACGATTGTTCGGTGCGCCTCCAGCCACCCTGTACCGGCGGTAGCCAAGGGCCATATTGTTCAACATGCTTCGCGAACACTAAAAGCTTTTGAGAAGTTTTTAATAGCATTTAGGTATCGGGTACCCCAGCGCGGGCCCGTTGCCGGCGGTTGAATATTTATTAATGTTCCTACTTGGGCATTTCGACAGCTGGTATCTGTATACTGTACGTACTTAGTGGGTACTTTGCGCCATCTCTACACAGCTTTTTAAACAATGCGAAATGTGTTATTATTTTGCAGGTATGTAATTATACCTTTGCACCTCTTTGTATTTGTTATTAGCTCTATGTTTCGTGAAATATACCATTTTAACAATATATCCAGAATGGTAGATTCTCTGAGTATCGCCCTGGTGAAAAACCACCATCCTGAATCAAAACATTGCTTTAACCGTGTTTGGTGACCAGATTTGAATAGCCAGGTACTTCCCAACCTTTCTCTTTTCCATTTCCTTCCCCTCCCACTACTGTCAGCCCCACAACACTCCCCATTTGAGTATGCCGCAGTCCCACCGGCTCCAGATGGTTGGGAGCAGCTGGGACTCTTATGCGGTATTTACTGTAAAAAAATAAATATACATGGTTGACAAAAATATTGAAAAAAATTAAAAATAAGAATGTCAACAATTTTCAAGAAGTATGCGATTGGTAGAAATGACGCTTAATGAATTGGTTGGGATGGCGGAATCGGTAGAAGCGCCCCGCCTGGATAATGTGGACATTCCGGGTTGGTAGAGACTCTCGACATCGCCCTGGTGAAAAATCACAATTCAAAATTAAAACGTCGCATGAATAGCTTTAGCCGTGTTTAGTAACTTAAACTTAATAGCATGACTATTAAGTTCGGGTCACTAAATACGGCTGAAGCTATTCACGCAATGTTTTGATTTTAAATTTTACTTTCCCACCTTTATCTTCCCCAACTCTTTCCCCTCGTCACTCTTTCAGGTTCACAATGTGCCCCATTTGGGGATGCCATAGTCTCACTGGCTTCAAAAGCTTAGGTTTCTTTAAGAAGTATGGCAATTTATTTTCCATATTAATCAAACTGCAGCATTCATCATCGTCCATGAATAACAATAAATAAATAAATACAATCTATTATTACAAATCATCTTACAAATATACGATTTACGCAAAATGTTCCGGAACAACAGCGCTTGCTCCATTTCTCAGTGTTCGTTCAATGCCAATCATAACATTGTAGAGGCAAAGGCAATAATTAATTTGCTTAATTTCCACTCGCAGAAGGTCTCTATTCCCTCCATTTACTCCGTCACATCCGCTAACTGAATTATCATCTCCAATCTTGTTCTGCGAATCTGTTCCTTGATATTGCAGATTGAATTACGGCATCGCGTTTCAGGCCATCTCCGCGCGCGCCAGACCGCATTTCAGCCGAATTCAGAGAATTGAATAGGACTTCGAGTTGGAGCTGTGGAATCGTTTTTTGTTTCGATGTCAGAACCATCTTTATTAAATCAAGATGAAATGGGCCTAGACGAATAAGGGATGGAAATTTGAGCAATTTGCAATTTCAGAGAGGGAATTGAAATATTGCTTTATTTCTTTGTATTAAATATGTCCTCTTGCTGTGTCGATTGAATCAATACTTTTAATTTAGACATTTGATGACACTTGATTATTTGGATGTATAGTACATGAAGAAGCCTACAAATTTAATAAAACTTTGGATAAATAATGGAAAAAAATATCTACATTTATAAAACACTTTGTAATGCTTTTATACTATCTTTTGTAACGTCATTTTTGTAAAACACCACTTCAAAGGCACTTGTATAAATAAACTAAGCTGCATTATTTATTTTTTTCTTTCCATTTCTCGGCAGTGGTATATTTTGAGCGATATCAGAGAGGATGGAATGTCAGCCAACTTGCCTGTTTTTGTGCATTGTTTTTGTTTCATTAACATTCATATACACTCGTCGATTACTCCAACTCTTGGGAGGACTCAAATTAAATATATATACTCGTATATAATAGTGAGTACCGCACTAGAGTACCAACCGTCTAAAACCAGTGAGACAATGGCATCCCCAATTAGGGTACTTTGTGAAGCTGAAGGTAGTGGTGAAAGGAAGGAGATAGGGAAGAGGAAGGTTGGGAAGTACCTGGATATTCAGATCCGGTCACCAAACCAGACTAAAGCCATTTAAAGCAACGCTTCGATTCTGAATGGTGGTCTTTCACCAGGGCGATACTTAGAGTATCTACTACTCTGGAACGTGGCGCAAATATACTACACATTATTTTATACGATTAAATGTGTTGGGAAGCATATTAATTCAAGTAAAATTTATTTGCGCACTCCGGGTTCGAACTCGTAACCTCTGGATTCGTAGTCAAGCGTCTTAACTACTCGACCATGGAGATCGTCAGGTATTAGAATCGCTTGAACAAGCAACGAGCATCCCTGACTTCTTCCTCCATCCATTTGTGCTTCATATATTCTCCTCCCCCTTTTATTTGTCTACACGCCAAAACCATCCAAGCACCTTTTTTGTAAGGTTTCGCTTTTTTTATATCGGCCTCTCATTTTTTGAACCGTCTCATTTGTATTACGGTCCCGAATAATTTTACCACGCAAACACCTCAGTGATCTCATTTCTACTCCAGATAGCGCAAACAATTTTTAGCATACGAGTTAAAATGAAAGAATTATTTCCGGAAAATCTGTTCCTAACCAGTCGACTCATTTCGCCATTTCAAAGCCAATAAATCACAGACGGAATGGTGCGGCAAATTTAATTCACTCTTTCGCACCTCTGCTCTGGGCGTCTGCTATCTTCGACATAGTTCAACACGATCGCTGCTTTCCACAGAAATTACTCTTTGAATTAGTGGAAATCGGTGAAAATTTTATGGAACATTGCCAATGATTGGATCGTTTGGCTTTAAATTACCGTTTGGGCTCAGCATTGTTATTCTTCCGGGGCTAAAATGTCATCCAAATTGTCGCAATTACGGTTTAAAGGATATCACCAAAAAAAATTGTAGTAAACTACGTCACATTGATGACCACAAATTGAAATCCTTTACTCCTTATCCATTTAAGAATCTTCTTTTAAATGCTTACATTATTTATAGAAATGTTTTCAGACATACACGTGTTACTTGCAACTGCCAAATTGTTATTCGAGGTCGCTAAAGTCAAAATAAATCAAAACTTTTCCAAATCTTCCTAGAAAGCTGTCACTTTGTGGTTTGACATATTTAATGAAAATGAAATTGTTACTTTGTAAATGACACCACAGATTTAATTTAATGTTTTATGGCCGACAGGTTTTGTTTAGCCTAAGCATCATCAGGGTAAACTTAAAAAAGTTTAAAAAAAACACAATATTTCTCATTATTCTTTCATCTTATCAGTTGACGTTTTGCCTCTTTCATTTCATATTATCTGTCCCTTTATCTATGTTCCCTTGTTATAATTTAAATGTTATTCTATTGTTTTCTCATTGTTTTGTTATCTTATTTTATATTTTATTCTCTCTCTGTATGTATGTATAACCGTACACTATGTATTTTTTGTTTAGTTTAATGTTGTACCCTGATGATGCTAAGGCTAAGCAAAACCGGTCGGTCATAAAAATTAAAATAAAATTCCGGTCTTATACAAAGTTATTTTCTCATTTCATAAAATATTTCAAACCACAATGTAATTACTTTCTACGAAAATGTAAGACTTCTTAAACTAAAATTACTGATTAGTATTCAACTACAAATTCAGACACTTTTTTTCAGTTTAACAGCGGTTTTTTTTTATTTTTCTGAGAGCGTTCGAGGAAAATAAGTTCTAGGAATATTATATGATCCCGAGGAGGTCGTATAACGATTACGTCAAAACTAAGTTGCGCGTGTCGTCTGCCAAAACACTTTTTATAATGGCCACGGCAGTGATAACATGGTTTTATTAAACAGGAATTATGAAGATCTTTAGAAGAGGCGCTGAACGCCTCTAGGAATTGCTTCCGCTGTACCCAAAAATATGTTTTTTACATACACACCATCTAGTCATATAAGTTTAGACACTCTCCCTTGTTTTATAGAGTTATTTTTTAAGATTTAAGTTAAGTTAACTCATGATTGTATCTTGTCCGCCCATATTCACATCTGGGCACAATGGCTAAAAAGCTTATTTTTGGTTGTTAACTGGCTTATTTCCTCACCGCGTACCCGCCCAGCGGATCTATCTAAGATATATACATATATTAACTATCCACTTATTTGTATACATTTATTTTAACACTCGATATAGGTAGTTACCTCATGGTTGTATTTTGTCTGCCCATATTCACATATGGGCACAATGGCTACAAAGCTTATTTTTGGTTATTGACTGTCTTATTTCCTTACTGCGAACCCGCCCAGCGGATATATCTTAGATATAAACATATATTAATTATCCACTTATTTGTATACACTTCTTTTAACACTCGATATAGGTAGTTACCTCATGATTGTATCTTGTCCGCCCGTATTCACATATGGACACAATGGCTACAAAGCTTATTTTAAAGATCTTCTTCTAAAAATAAAATATATTTAATTTTCCCAACCATATTATCTGAATAATATTTTATCTATTATGTTTTTTATGTATCATTTATTTTGTGTGGGTTATAATCAAATATTTTTAATTTTCTTAAAAAATAACTAACTAACTATCACGCCGTTTCCCCGCAGGGGTAGGCAGAAAAGACGGACCACCATACAATTCTGTCTTGGCACACACTCCTTGCTTTATTCACATTCATACATACTCTTCTGTTATTCTGACTCTTCACATGACCCGATTCAAGTATTTGATTTACTTAATCGTGCCATGTCTTAATCGGGCGTCCTCGACTTCTTATTCCATTCACTTTCGCATCATATATTCTTTTCAGACTCCTTTCTTCGTTCATTCAATATTATGTACCTACACCTTTGGATGTTCACCATCATATTGTATCTGAGGCATGTAACATAATCTTATTGTCTTTCGTTTTTTACTTAACTTTTATAATCTTTGTACGCGATAGACACACTCTTTCTTCATTCTAGTGTGTGTCGAGCTTTTTTTCTCTTTATATGATTCACTCGTTTCATAAAAGTACTTCTGTTATACTAAGTCAATTGTTATATTAACCTACAATTGCGCATTTTTTAAATTTATTGTATACCACCATCATTTATCTCTCCATTGCTTTTGTTAATAACTATTTTTTTGAGATCATTTAAAATAAATTATCATTTTTTTCTGATCTTAGCTTTATTGTCAAGAGAATTCATGTTTCAATTTTTCCATCTAACTAACTAATCATAACAACAATTTACCGCAGGGGTAGGTACATAGTATGAATCACCACACCTCGTCTTTGCACACACACTTTGCTTCGTTTATACATCGTCTCATACATACCATTCTGTTAAACAGTCACTCGACATGATCATTAATTTCAACTACGATACAAACATTAAGGGAAATTAAATTTAGTTGAAAGATAAAATAATCTAGGTTAATGACTAGCGTAGAACCTAAACATATGATATTTTTTTAAATAAACGTTTATGGAATAACTTAATTGCAAGAGTAAAGCGAAAGCATTATTATCATCTTATCTAACACAGGATTGAAATATGTAATTGGTATATTTTGCAAGGTTATAAAATATTCTGAATCCATGTAGTAGTTATGGCTCAGGTGTCCACATTTTCCCCGGCGTATGGATATGTAGGTGTGATGTGTATCGGTATACAGCGTTTCGTGTGAGTAGTGCTTACCTGTACGACCATCAAGTTTATCGCATTTATTCCCAGCATATATTTCATAATAAAAAGAAGACATTTCTCAGAATCCCCAGTTGCTTTCCTCTCCTACGATAAATTTCATCGTTTCTGAAATTGTTTCAAAGATGTCCCTTTTTGGGATATCAAATCTAATTTCAGTGTATTTGTTCGAGCATTTTATCGAATTTTCTTTTGAATTTAAGTTCTACTCTTTTTATGCATTGTAAATAGTCTAATGTATTATTTACGTTATTTTTAAAGTATTTGCAAACTAATACGTATACAATAGTTGTATATTTCTTTTAAAAAAAAACAGATTTTTTAGTAGGTTGCTGTAACACTTTTGAAAGCAATACTTTTTCTTTAATTTCCCACAATTTCAGGCATCTCACCCATTATTTTTTTTTATGTAGGTATTCTATCAATATTTGTGTGATGTTCATCTTTATTTCAAATAATATTTGTACTGATTCCCACGTTTCTCTTGTTCCAGGTAATTTAACAAATATTTGTTGCAGTGGCTATTTTCTCTTGTGAAAATTTCCGGATTTTTCAGACAGGTATGAATCACATTATTTAATTGTCCAAGTTCAAGATTGTTTGCAGATTTGGAATGCTAGAACACAATACAGGTGTTATTCTTCAGTTACTAGTGTACATTTAATTTAATATTAACATAGAACGTAACATTAACTTACTGATAATTAATTTATATTGTTATGTACGAAATTAAACGACTTCGTTTTTCATCACGAAAATTATTTTAGTGTTGTAACGTACTGGCTTTGCATTAATCAAACTTCACCAGGGCAGTATATTAAAGCTGTTACAAAATATATTATTTTTAAAAAAAGTTATAATTAGAAAATAATAAGTGATTGCTGCTTACGGAAATATAATTATACTAAGCCCACAAATACGCAAAAGTATTGTATCATTGTACAGGATACATAATTTACCATAATTATCGTAATGGAAGTAAAATTTAATTTGACACTCACACTGAGAACAGTATTGTTTAATTTTAGGATTATCGTATGATATCCCATTCAAGCATTTGAACCGACCGAAATATGAACCACCTCGTCCATCCAAAAGCGCAAACCGCACACAGGTATGTAGTAAATACTTGCAGGGAACTAACTGTACGGTCGCAATGGCCGTGTCTGAATTGTAATCTTGATAAGTTCACCTCCACCGCCGAGTACCACTGTGTAGTATGCAGTGTACAGTGTACAGAGGCGCCGCGTCATTGTGTGCTGTGGGTGTTGTGCACACGGGCGGCATAAATAAAAGGCGGTATCTTGTACTCACCCCTGCACACTGACTGCCAATTGATTTGGCTGTTTTCTACTATTCATTCGCGTTGATTTCAAATAATTACTTTGATAGTAATAATGATCTTGATTAATTTTTAAATGGCGTTTTTGCTAAACATCACCTCAAGGGTGTTTAACTTAAGCTTAAATTGCCTTACCCAACTAGACTCAAATAAGATAAAAGAAAACATATGAGAGAGATATATGAGAGACGTAATCGCTATACTTAGATTTAAAGAGACCAAATTATTGATAATAACCAATATTTGCAATAACTGTGTCACGCATAGGTATATAATGACGGCCTCCGTGGTCGAGTGGTAAGATGCTTGACTAAGAATCCAGAGGTCGCGGGCTTAAACTTTGCGGGCGCACATAAATTTTATTGAATTGATATGTGCCGTAACACATTTAATCCATACAAAATAACACATAATATATTTGCGGCACGTTCCAGAGTGGTATCGCTCTGGTGAAAAACCACCATTCAGAATCGAAACATTGCTTGAAATGACTTCAGCCGTGTTTGGTGACCAGATCTGAATAGTCAGCTACCCAACCTTCTTCTTCTCCTCCCCACTACCTTGAGTCTTACAACATATCCCGATTGGGGATGCCATAGTCTCACTGGATTTATATGGTTGGAAGCAGTTATTCACTATGAAAATAAAAAATAATAATACCAGAATACCATATTCATTTCTCCGCAAATGAGCGGTTTAACCCATCGCGACGGCTCTGTGCAGAGTACAGCTGTAGCGGCCGTTTCCTTATAGTGGGGGTTTAATGCTCACTGAGTGGAGTACTTTGAATTTACCCTTATCTCGTCTAGCCCGCTAGAAACAATCCTGTAATGGTACTTACCCACCCGCAGACGCTGGAAATACTTTTCACAAGTCAGACGACGTTAAATTACCAATGTATATTGCTAGATCGACATTAAAATCAGTAGTATGTAGGAAATACGTGAAGTATTTGGAAATGTCAAGTGTTTTTTCAAAGTTATCCGTGTTAAGATAGATGGCCTGTTCAAAATAAAAGGCGAATTTTGAATTTTCGCGGGCTGTGTACATTCGATTATCGATTTTTTTGTTATGTTGGTACACATACGTTTATCATATGTTAGAATTATCAGCCATTTTGGATTAGTGGTTTGTTTTTGACAACTGGAATGATTAGACACGTTTTTGTGTGTTCATCGAGTTTTTACATTAAAAAAAAATGGATCAAAACGTGAGTAACCTTTCCAGTTGTCAAAAAAAACCACTAATCCAAAACAGCTGATAATGCTAACATATGATAAAAATATGTGTACCAACATAACAAAAAAACAATCGATAATCGAATGTACACAGCCAGCAAAAATTCAAAATTCCACCTTTTCTTTTGAACAGGCCTCGTATATCATCTGCAAATAGGAAAAAAGCCTCAAAATCTATGTGGTAGCGTTTTTACTGTTTTTTTTTAACTCATTTATAATCTAAATCAAGCGATATCAAATCATTGCAATTCACTTGAATTGAACACTTGTTTTGACCGCCAAATTAAGCGGCTTTTTTTACAATCGGGTTGGGGTATACAACCTATGTTTTTTTATGACTTTACTTTTCTGACATAAACATTCATCATAAGCGTCTTCTTTTTTAATTCACTTTTACGAAACTCTGCGTAACTTACCCTCGCGGTAATTTAAGCGACTGGAACCTCCGCTGGCTGTAAACTTTGGCTGAACTTTTCAAGAAGTTTGTTATTTCTGCTCCCGTAGTAATGTCGACAGTAGTTTACGCCATGGCGAGTCATAACTTAGAATTTTGTTGTTGATTTATCATTGTTGAATCTGTTATATCATTAAATTGTAATTTAACTGAATTATTTCAATAGCGACCTGCTGTTTGTCAAATCATAGGTTCTTTTAAAGTGAACTTAGTAAGACATTTTGTTGGTAAATTATATTATTTGTACTTATGACCAGGTGTCTGTGTTGAGTTTTCTTACCTTCCTTATTTTTATTTTTTTTATTATACGCCTACATTCATTATAATAATTTTAAATATTTAAGAATGTGTACAAGTGCTACCATGTGTTGTTTTGTCGATATTAGCTCTTAGCTAGGCTGGTTTTCTGTTCTAAGGAGTACTTATACACTAGCTACGCGACGTGTCTATCCTGTACAATATTTCAGTGATGCCAAGATATCGCGCAAATCTCACTGATTTGGCATTTTCTTGATCGTAATTTTTTTTTTAAATAACCGAACATTTACGCAAAATGCCAATAAATCTTTTTTTTGGTCATAAAATATTTTTATTGTTTTCTGAAAGAATATTAACATCTTCGGAGAATTGAATGAAATGACACAGGAAAGAAAAAAAATGGTTCCCTCTTACAGTTTCCAGATCAGACTACTCTAGTAGTTTGTATGCTGGTCTACCGAATATGTATTTGAACACACTACAAGAGGCGTTTTGTTTTTTTTTATAAAGAAAGAAAAACATCCCCGGATCACGAATATATGACAATATTTTTAAAAATCCTACTAACCGGTCAGAACAGCAGTTTGTCTACAATATTAAGTGCCAGATACTGTTACATAACTCCTCTTCTACGTCATTGTCTAAACCGGCTTCGAGTAACAGAAAAGTTAACTTTAAAATGTGTTTTATGTTGTATAAGGTACTGGCAACATCATAATTGACTGACCTCGGCGCGGGGAACAATTTTGATCAGGGGCAACTAACGCCCAAGTCGGCCAAGTTTGGTTGTACGTCCTTGGAATGGACTACCCTACCATAGAATAGTATATCATAAACTAAATTTTATGTCTTCTACTACAATTTTTTTGATAAAAAATAACCCATAAAACCATGTTATTTTAAGTGCTTTATTAGCTATACGGCTCTATAAAAGGTTAAAAAAAATTGACATTGAAACATCTCCCTTATTTGCAATAACCGGTACGAGCTACAATTTAACAATAATAATACATCCTATCAAAGCTTTAGCCTTTGCTTTAAATGTATATATTGATTTGTAATTTTATTTAAAGATACCCTATAGATGTTTTACTGTGCACGAAACTAGTTGGCAATTTTATATTTGTTTAAAAAATGTGAATTACACGTTGTTCAATAAAACCCTTCACAAACATGGTATCGCGTTATCTATACATCTCACATATACCATACTTGTATCTGTCAGATTTATGAACTGTTTTTCTTAATTATTTTAGTCAAAGCATAGTTTTAGTGAAGTGTTCCCATGTCAAAGGACCAGATGAGGGTGTCTCCATCAGTGCTTTGTACTTTTAGTGATTCTAACGGTTTGTAAAACGAGGCTACATTAATACTTACGAGTATAATTTTCCCAGTGTCCTAACATAGCAGAACGTCTTATTGGGTACTTACCTTAGATATTGTCTCTACCTATAGCTGCGACTAGGTTAGATAGGTTTAGAAATACTTCGGGTAAGCGGAAAAGCTTTAAAACTTTGCCGACATTGTACAAATTCGCCATATAAACGAAACTTTAAAACATCTTAATGCGTTTGAAGAAAGCTATAAACATTTGTTTAAGAGTCCCATTACTGGATTTATTTTCTCATATGCGGTGACAAGAGACTCGGGTAGATGGGGAGGGACGGGAAAGGAGTGGAAAACGGAAGATGGAAGATGGAAGAGACGGGGAAATGGAAGCTCTTATTTGTAATAGTTTGCTGTACGACTCGCGATATAAACCGAGGAAACTTGTGGCCAAATGAGTCGTATATCTTATTCGCCTTGATGCCTTTACCTTCGCGCTATCTTACACAGTGTGGATAGAAAATCAAGCACCTGATTTCGAGACCATAAGGACATAATAATTGACGACGTTTTTATTGCAATTTATAATTTATGTACAGCAACATAATTATTCAGTCGAACTTCTTATAGGTGACCTTAACAATGAAACGATAAATGCGTTCATGTGAGAATCTTTAACAGCAAAAAACCTGAAAAAATTGGGCTCTGGCATCATGAAATTTGCACACCTCTTTCTGCATGGAATTCAGAGCAATCATATTTAGATAGTGATCAAATTACTATCAGAAGCTACGCAGATTTGGAAAAAAATATTAACTTCTAAAAAATGTTTTAATGTACCACGATCTTTCAAACGTTTTTTTTGTATTCTTTCAAATAGAAAAAGGTTTTGGGGTTACGGAGTTACGGAGCAATGGTGATGCCCTGATGATGAGTACTGCAAGGTTGTCTGAAACGTTAGCTAAATTAGAAAAAGCACACTTATTATCCCTAAAATGGATCATCACAATTTACGAGTATTTACGAGAGATTCTAATTGCAAATCAGAAAAATGGTTGTTAACTCTCGTACTGTAACTAATAATATTATAAACAGCAAAAACTCTGCTGCCCTAAAGCCTTCACTCGCTTATCTACCAATTCAAATGAGAGATTAGTCAAACTAAAAGCTCGGATACAATCCTTCCCAACTCCGACACGTCATCACAACAGCTCTGGTGACATTGAGAAGGTCGTACGACAGCCTTAAAGCTCTAAGCAACCTACTTTTTCCGGACATCTAAATGTTAAACGAAAATTAGTAAACCAAATTTATGGTTTTATTATGACCTGTTTCTACGTCAACCTACGATTTTGGTTAGTGGATAAAAAAACGCGCAGGGTGATCATAACGTATAAACTGTGAACATCGTTGTTTAAATTTATTTGTTAGCCTCTACGTTCTGTAGCATAGTGGTCTACATTTGACTTTTAGTTTAGATTTAGCGGTACTGTATTATTTCATGTGCAATCCCCAAAAAACATTCTTTCCGGAAGTATCATTTTTTTAATCATACGTACTGCCATTTCATCCCAGCATGGTAGATGCTCTTAGTATCGCTAATTTTATTTATTTATTCGGATTTAAAGTGTTGATTGGTATGGTTTTAGCCACGTTTGGTGACCAGATCTGAATATCCAGGTACTTTTCAACCTTCCTATTTCCTATCTCCGCCCCCTCCCCACTTCCTTCAGCCTCACAACTAGCATTGGGAAAAACTTCAATGTTTTGTGAATGCTTCACTAACTGCTAGTTCTTTAAAATGAACCCTTTCCAGTGAACACTTCAAATGAAGTTGAACTCGCCAAAAAGAGGTTTGAATTTGATTTAGCAAGAAACCGGTTATTTGTTCAGTTCTTTTTGGAACCGGTTTCACGAAAAGAACTAGCAAATCGACAAAAGCTCCTCGCCAAAACAAAAGTACTAGTCGGTAGAAATTTTAAAACGAAAAGAACTAGTTCTCTTAAGTGTTTTTTGTAAGTATTTGTTCAATGAAATTAAATGAATTAAGTTTGAACTACCGCAAAAGGAAATAGTTCATACGGAGCGATCATAACGCTAAAATGAACTGCCAACTTCGATTGAAGTACCATATTTGTCCAATGAACAATGAAAGAAGTAGGAACTGCCGCCAAAATAAGTAGTTCTTTCGGAGCGGTCACAACGCTACTCACAACATTTCCCAATTGAGGATGCCATAGTCTCACTGACTCCAGACGATTGGGAGCAGCAGGGACTCTTGCGCGGTATTCACTACAAAAAAATACGTGAATCAGACTTGTCAAAAGACAAGTTTACCCTTAATAGTTCTATTGGGGTTTTGAATTAAGCTAATAAATAATCAAAATAAACCGAAAATTGAAATTGTAAAAGTTGATTTGAAAGTACTGAAAAATGTTAGTACATACTCGTATTGCAGCTTCCATCGCTACTGGAATTTGTTATGTGGTAATAATAACCGCAATTTTCCTAAATCCTTTTTTTATATTTACTTAACCATGAATTCCTACGTTATTTTTGTGGAATATTATTGGGAAAGTAAAATATCTAATTAAAATATATATATCCAGCCTATAAAACCGCTTACGGACAAAATAGTTTTAAGTACAACGCCACTAAGCAATTCAATTCTCTGCCCAGCACCATAATAAATGGATTACTTTTATAGCGCCGTTTTTGTGGGAAAATCACCTCAATGGCGTTTTACAAATTATATATTCGTAAAAAGCATTAACTTTGTGGTTTTTTGTATTTGTATTATTATTATTATTATTATTTTATTTATTTTCTTTGTTTTTAACCACTTTTTTTTTTTTAAAGTGGTTATTAACAAAGTATATATTTTCTATTTATTTTACAAATTAATTTATCTAACCTATAATTTATCACTTAAGCTTATAACTAAAAACTTACAGTTAAGATTTATTACTAATGGCTTACAACTAATATTTTCAACTAGTGACTTAAAATAAGGACTCATCAGAAACATACAAACCAAAAGCTCCTTTAAAAGCAATATCATTACTCACTTTAAAAACCAAGTTTAATTTAGTTCTTAATATATAGATTCTATATCTTCAAATTTGTCATTTACATATATTATTTTCACTATGTATGTACCATATTAACATGTTACTATGCAGCTAAAAAAACACTTTTGCAAATTGCCATCCCAACACAGGCTTATGCCTAGTGGGATGGGCAATTTACCAACTAATAAAAAATGTATTTTCAAGTAAAATAAATAAACATTGGATAACGGACACTAAAACCCTCGAAACAAATACGAAAAAAGCAATTAGAAGTACTATTTTTGTTTCTTTTCAAAAGTGGATCCCTTTAATTCTTGGTTTATTTAAATAACTTTTTCCGGCTCAGCATTCCGCACTGCACTACCCCTTTCCTAGTGATCACGGTACTTATCCAAATGGGTGACTGGGTTAAGATAAGCATGTACGGGTGACATAAAGCGATGGAGTGACTTTAGCGATAGTCGCCGCGGTGACGTGTCTCGTTTTAATGTTGATATTTAACGATGTTGACGGGGTCCTTGCTTTTCGCAGTGGAGGCTGTGGGGCCAGGGGACCTATTAGAAATCTTTCGGGAAATATTATTGTACTATTAAACTTTCATTTTATAAATATTCCGAATTCAAGGCAAGATCAACCGACAAATTCTGACCTTCGAAAAATTATAAAAATAAAAAAATATACAATTTTCCACCCCAAAACGAAACGCTAGGCGTCATATCTAGAGGGTTGAGTGGTAAGACGCTTGTTTACGAATCCAGAGATCTCGGGTTCAATCCCGGCGTGCGCAAATAAATAAATTTGATTGATATGTGTCATGACACATTTAATTCATATAAAATTATACATATATATGTAGTATATTTGCGGCACGTTCCAGAGTCGTAGATACTCTAAGTATCGTCCCGATGAAAGACCACCATTTTGATCGCGAAAGGTTGCTTTAAATGGCTTTAGCCGTGTTTAGTGACCAGATTGGTATAGCCAGGTACTTTCCAACCTTCCTATTCCCCGTCTCCTTCCCCTCCCCACTACCTTCAGCCTCAAAACATACCCCAATTGGGGATGCCATAGTCTCACTGGCTCTAGACGGTTGGGAGCAGTTGGGACTCTTGTGCGGTATTCACTAGTAAAATTATTTAACTAATAGATTTTCGTGTAAAATCATAATGTTTTTTTATAAACTAAAACACCCATCAGTCATCCGTCATGATATATCTCCGCCCTTTATCCGTACCCAAAAGCGTTAAACATTAAAAAAATTAACTAGTCTCAACCGACAGAATTTGAATATCGTTTTTCTTTCGGGGTCTACTATTAAATCACATTTAGTTACTTAGGTTTCAAATAACCTAGCCTCCCCTTTGCTTTCAGCATTTGATAGTGTTTTCATACCGCAGATAAGCGACATCCCTTTTTCCCTTGTCCTTACGCACTATGAAATAATAATATGAAATGCAAGCGGTCTCCACGATAAAATACCTCCTCGTCATAAACCGACCGCACCCACTTTCCGGCATATTTATGGTAATTCGAATTTATAAAGCATTAACTCGCCCCCAAAGCCGACGCGATAATGA
This sequence comes from Drusus annulatus, assembly GCA_022651775.1. Lineage (NCBI taxonomy): Eukaryota > Metazoa > Arthropoda > Insecta > Trichoptera > Limnephilidae > Drusus > Drusus annulatus. The sequence goes on from JAGWCC010000610.1 coordinate 335,250, forward strand.
ACCCTATTTATCCTATCCGCAGAAGACACTTTGCTGAGCCAACTATTCCGTCACGGTCGACCATAAAGCTTCCTCTATTATAAATTCCCTCTCAGTTCCAAATCACAATTTCCCAGCACTCCTAAACGCCTAAACGCCAAATATTCTCGAGTAAAATACATTTTTAACTCTAATTTGTGTTAAATACCTCATGAATGAAGCATTCTATACGAAACATTGTTCTTCATCTTATGGAGTATTTTTTGTAATACCGCCCGGAGCCGGTGGAACTTTGACAACCTCGTTCAGGAAATGGGATGAGCCTGAATGTTTTAGGGAGGGGGAGGGGGAGGGAAAGGTTAAGAAGCACCAGATTACTCAGATCTGGTCAGTGAATATAGTAAGGGCTCCACCTTAAACTACTTTTAGCCACGATGTGTTTCGAATGGTGCTTTCTTACCAGGGTCATTCTGAGAGTATTTTATACTCCTTCTTCCGATGATGTGTGGAGAGTCTGTTTAAGGAAAGGATGGAGTTAATATTGTTCTAGAAGAGACTTGTGTTATTTTATGGATGAAACACGAAAGCCGGAAGTTATTCCACAGCCGAACTGTGGAACTTAAAAATGTCCCGTTTCCCGTAAAAAATTAACCTACAATTTTTATTGTACATGCTATAAGAGTATAAATTTTCGAAGATATCAACTGAAGGGCTTAAAAGCAAAGGTAGCTATCTACAAACGGTTCGGTAGCATTGTCAACTTTTGAATGATTATTATAAAGAAAGGCTTCTAAAGCAGTCGACTCTTAGATCAGCAACGTCATCAGCTATCGGAAGGCTGATAGAACCCAAACGCAATCCAAATATGTACTTAGTTTGGAGATCGCGCTGCAGGAGTGTTGGGGCCGAAGGCTGGGAATAAACTATGGAACTAAGAGATGTTTAACGAGCCCAACAGAATTTCGGTCCAAACTGAAAACTTACCTTTTCAGACTCTCATATCCTTAAATTCATTAAAAGAATCTCAACATAATCTGTCTCTCGACGAATCACCTTTAGATATACAAATTTTAACCAAATCCTGTACTATACGACAAATTCAGAAAGTCTTTTTTTTTAATTTCGCTCCCATGCCCTAAATCAGAAAAAATAAAACCTAATTGTAATTTTACGTTAATAAGTGTGTCCATCTGATGAGACCTGCCAGGTAAGTATGTTCCTGCATATTTTCTTATTTAAACTAGGAATTAATATGTAATAATAGAAAATAAGATATGTACAGCGCCCTTGAGGTGATTTTTCACAAAAACGGCGCTATACAAATCAATCAAATATTATTATTATTAAACAGAGAATTTCGTGTATCAAAATGTTTGTGTACATTTTACTAAGAATAATTTGAAACAATAATCTCTCAACATATTCACGGAAGAAAAATGATTGCTGCCTTTGCTTCTATACCCCTTAATTATGATATTTCTTCAGAGTACATTCCATTAAAATACTGGTAGAACATACACAGCATCCCCACCTGAGATCCATGTTCTAAATATTTCAATTCATTTCAATTTAAACGCGTTCAATGGCTTTTTCATAATGAATTGACGCGGACCGCTAAGGTAATGATTTCATTATGGCGCTTGACTATTTGTACCGCTAATATTAAAATAAATTGGATGAAGGCTTCATTAGAACTATTTCACTGCAGATGACGCATGTTGACTAGCAGTTTTTACTGTTAGACAATTTGAGATAATTGTTTCTTACGACCGTAAATAATGCATACGGCTAACATTACAGGAAATATTCCTGTATTTTGAATGAGTGTTCGCAGTATTTATGAAAAAGAATTCTTGTTTATTGCTCTGCAAGATGCATGGTGGGATGGCGAGATTAACACACTGATATCAGAGAGAAGAGAGGGATCGGGTGATTGAAGTGTACAAGGAATGTAAAGTGTTGGAGTTAAAGAAAGAAAGAAACGCCTTGTAGAAGAAAGGGAAATCAAATTAAAAATCAATCTCTTTCTTCTAAAACTATTTTAGAAGGACGTCAAAGGTCCCGGAAAGTGGACGTATCAAAGTTACAAAATCAAAAGATAGAAAATACGAACGAGAAAGAAATAATTAAGAAAGTTTAAATGTGGAAATCCGAAAACAATGCAAGGCTGACGTAAGAGTAATGAGTAAGATAAAGAAAGGCACGCTTACATAGTTTGGATATGAAGAGCGGATGAAAAAAAGAGCGTATGGAAAATACATGATATGAAATTGAATGATGGAAGAGGTCGGTGACGTCCGAAGGAGACATGGCACAATCAAGTGAATCATATACTTGGGTCAAGTGAATAATATAAGAGTATGTATAAGATGTTATATGAATTTAAATCAAGCAAATAGTGTGTGCCAAGGCGAGGTGTATGGCGATCCATCCACTTTGCCCACAGGGAAACGGCGTGTTTGTTGGTTAGGATTCTCTCGAACAAAATTTTTGTCGTGATGGATTTTTTGGGTATTATGCCGTATTGCGTTACTTCTTCCTTGAGCCAATTTTTAGACAGTCTCGCAGTGTACATCACGAGGCAGGTGTTAGCACACGCGGCATAATATCTCTATATCTGGGCTATCCTCTTATCGGAGGCCGGCTGTCTTCAGAGTTTCACTCGGCACTCGGGAGAGGGTGCTCGGAATAATGACAGTGCTCTCTTAGGATAACACCTTAGAGTAACAGTGTAAAGAGACCTCACTTTGCGAAATGTTGAAGCAACTTTTTGACCAAGCTTGACTAAGGAGGTGTGGTCCATAAGCTGCCGGCGAATGGAAGGCGAAGAAAAAACGTAAAGATAAACATTATTTTGTCTTTATCTGTTCGCCAACAATTTAGCGTTGGTACCGTGAGAAAAAAAAAGACCGGGATACATTCAGAAGCCGTACGAAAAGGGGTTTTCCCGTTCTTATTTTTTTTTTTTTCGAAATTCTCATTAATCTCTCTAAGTAAAACATATTAAAAATGCATTAAAGCTCATTTTAAACGGAAGTTTATTATATTGAAACGAATAGTGCAAATATTGATTAAATATTGGTGTTAGTTACTAGTTGTTTTATAGGTTTGGTTGGTTTTTAAATATTTGTGATCAAAATAAAAAAAATACGAGTTCTTTGATAAATACCTATGAAAACTGTTTTTTTTTTTTGTATTTTTGTACTTCGTTTGAAGCATCCATCAACTGCACATATAGCCATATCGTTTTTTTGAAGATTGCACTAAACTCACTTTAGTTATGATATTTTTACGCATATTTTACTGTCGGCTCGACTGACATTAGTGATCAGTGTGAAGTTCGTTCACATCAAAAACTGCTTGCACGGCGTTTAACCCGCCCGAAATCTTGGCTTATTAGTAGGTCGGAGTTTTGATATTTTGCGGTTTATATGGGTATCACAGTGAACGTTGAGTCAAACACTGGAACAGATGCATCGCTTGCATACAGCATGTTTTAAACTTTTTATTTGACTTCAAAAAAGTAAATTCTAGGGAAATTTGAAAAAAGTACTTTTTAAAATGTTAAAACAAACATATTGTAAATTTACGAATATCAAGACAATTAGACCGGGAAGTAGCTGAGTGGACAGACGCTTCGGATTCTCACCCGGGCGTCGTGGGTTCAATTCCTCTGCTAGCTAACTCCTCCATCATTGCACAAGAAACATCTTTCGCTTATTATGATAATAGTAAGAGTTTTTCAAATATTTTCAGGTTATTCGAAACCCGGGAAAGTTTGTCTTTCTTTTTTTTAAGAAACAAATTAAATTTGATGATCGTTTACACATGTTGTCCCTCGTTAATAATAATAAGTAAGCGTCAGCAAGACAAAAGGCATAGGCACCACAATACAACGCACACAATCCTAAATTTGTGTTGTGTAGGTCATCTCTAATCGCGTAACCTAAAGGTAGGTACTTAAGAATCGATTGATAATAATAAGAATACGTATATTTACCTTTAAAACTACAGGGATTGATTATTGATGATGATCTAGGGACACGTTCCTATATTCGTATCTTTTTGAATAGAACCATTCTATTTTACAATAAACTCATATTGGAACAATAATGTTGTATGAGCTTTATGTTTTACTTAGCAGTGTAACAAGCGTTAACCGTATTCGCTCGTGTTCAGAAAATACCTGAAAGTTAGAGGTACATAATTTGTGCAAACTTTTCCCAAACCGAACGTATATTTAAAAGGTCGTCAGAACATTTATTTTCTTTGTGCTTTAATGAATAATGAAAAAAAAGTATTTTTATCTGCTTATCAAGTATGGCCTCATTTAAATTTTCTTCTCTCGTTTATCTTCACCTTGTTGGAAATATTTACACAATATTACAGATTATTCAAATACATTACCAAAACGTTAAGGGACGTAACTGAACACAAAAAATCAAAATAAATTAAACATTATTTAGTCGCTGGGCGTTTAATGCCTAAAAGTGAAAAAATATTAAGCAGGAGAGTCAAAAAACTCATTTTTAAGCAGATAAACGAAGGGAGACACTTTTTTATAGTGTAAAGTACTAAACATGTTTTGGAAGTCTCTCTTCATTTTCCTCACTATGGGTAGTAAGTGGCCAACAAGCAAGTGCATGGAGTGGAAAGTTAAGCAACTATTTTCAAACTTATGAATACTAAAAAATAGTCACTATATCGTATGTATTAACGTAAACAATGTCAACGGTATAAGTTGTTATACATACAGGATTGTATTTGGAGGTTTACGTTTCACGTTCTAGGGGAGCTCACTGCCCATCGAGTAGGTACATAATGTACACAGCGGACTCGGCGCTAACCAAACTACTCATGGTATCTAGCGACGTGGTACTTAGTTCAGATTTGAACCGGTTATCCGATATTCAGACCAGGAAGTTATTTGCTTGTAAACCGATACAGCGGGGATGTCCACTTATAAATAATTATCATTGGCGGAGAGAGTCGTGTTTGGGGTCCTTATAATGATAGTATTCTCAGAAATGTAAAGCTCCGATATAGTGCGGAGGAATTAATTGGTTTGGTCAATATTACAATGTTATATAAATTCTTTTGTCGTCACCATTTCGTATATTTGCTAATCAAACCATCTCGTAATAACATGGTAATCAGCACAGGTCACAAATCGTTACTCTCTTCTGTTTCTTGTTGATTCCAAAATGATGTTGTTTGTTTGCCCACTCGATGTTGTATCTTTATTATTTTAAAATTAACTTGGATATTATGATGTGAAACGTAGCATCGTTTGACTAATATTTACAACTCGCTATACGCTGCTTAAATTGCTTTGTAAGCAGCGCTGTGGGAGTAATCTTACGTTATAAGAGAACTCCTGAATGGTTGTATACATAAATAAATATTGCAATACGCTAAGTTATTTATAGTGAAGCGCTTGCGACGAAATACTGTTAAATTGCGCTATACTTGTTTATTGTTAGTATTAACTTCAAACGAACGACTTATCGTCGTGGGATTATTACGAGAAAGTAAGATAGTCAAGCTGACGAAGTATTTAAATAATAATTGATTACTACTCATTATAAATATTAAGACTCGTATCTAATTTAATTATCTCATTTCAACGCATAGACTCGGTAAGTAAACATCACCCAACATTCTACAAGGGTAGTTTCATTATTAATTCTATCGTATTTTGCAGCTACGACCAAAGCCGCGTTCGACAACCTTCGGCTAAGTCCGGAGAGGCGAATCTCAAATACGAAAAAGTTGTCGCAATGCAGCGTACACTAGCTTCATCTGCCGCCCATCAAACGAAACAGAGGGTCGACATTACCCGACCCAATCCTGCGCTCCGGATGTCGCACGCCTCAATGTCGCCTTGAAAATAGGCCCTGCATGCCAATTTCAATGTTGGTTCGGATAACTTGAACAACTATTTCAAATTATAACTTTAAAAAGCCTTTCAATTGGATGTTCTTTCTCAAATATATATAATTTGTAGGTATGTTTAAAAATCTAAGGTACCATGAAATTTATGCAAAGAATATCATTAGTGTATTAGTGTATGTTTTTTTTCTATGAAATGCCAAAAAGCATTGGTGATTTTAATTACTATCTACGAATCAATGAACATAGAATAGTTCTCGAGAGATATGCACGTGCGATCTGAATAAATTCATTGTTTTATTGCGAACCAAACTTAATTGAAATTGTTGACGGTTTTTGTTGAAACCGTAAAAAGGTCTGCTTTTTAAACTAAAATCTTGTAAAAATAGGGAAGTAATTTTTCCCTATGCTCGCGTCAGTAAATTTGTCGCAATAAAAAGTGACTGCACAGAAAATCACAAAATATCTTTTCGACTAGTGTTCCTGGTGGAAAATCTTCTTTTAAACCCACGACCTTCTCTAGAAATCATTAAATGGTCCGAAATGAATTCGTTCCGCTCGTTTCCTGTCTCCTACGAAAGCGGAAATCCCATAAACCGTCACGTCTTTGGACGTAAGCCCCGAACCGGATATTTTCGTTTTAACGTGTTTTTGTCAAAACTTCTTGCGAGGAACGGCACCGTCAATCGTGATTTTCCATATCTAAGCATAGTTTTATAACATCAGTGTATTGTATTCGCGATGCGATAAATGAGATGCGTGATTTATACCTTGCACAAACACTATCTATAAACAATAATGTCATCACACCTAAAACAAATACTTGTCACAGACTTAACATTAACATATTAACTCTTTTTGAGGTTATTATGCATTTTAATTTAGTTTATTTTTAATTAATGTGTTTTATTACTGAGCATGATTTATTTATTAAAAACATTTTGAGGTTACCTTTAAAACCAACATAACAAGCATTACATCGTAGACGAAATATTTTTATTTCTGTTTTTATTTTTAGAAAGGGTATTCGAATTTGTATTTGGAACCAAACAAACAACTTTTTTGCTTAAAATTCTCAAGTGTCCTTATATGGAGGGATACCACTCTCGTGACCTTAATTTTATATGCAAATATCTTTACGCAGAACACTTTCGCAGGGCGTATCACATGTAGAGGTATAATACTAAAACATGACCCGCGTACGCCGTATGTCGAGTGTCGAGTATCCATGGGTCTCGAATGCAGTAAAGCTCGCAGTTACGTAGCCAATTTACGATCTCGCTTCGAGAATGCTACGAGTGCTAATCCTATTTGTAGTGTTTTGCCGTAGAACTGTAACATTGCCAGTTGTCAGTGCTACAAGCTACGAGCTACAAACCACCCACCCGTGCTGTGGTGTTAGCACTATTGCTTGTTAGTTCAGTGTTGGTAGCGTTGAACTGATGGTTTTTCAGTTTTTTGGAAGGGCGCTTAGCACCCTTATTTCGGAGACATAACGTTTTAAATGCGTGTTTTTCAATGGTTTTATAATTTCAAATTCAGATATTTATTCCTCGCCGGTGTCACTACTATGTCCGAAATGGACGCTATTGGTCCTATATAATATTAAACATCTGTGACTTTCTATTGTTGCTGACAGGGGCGGCCTTAAAATTATATTCGAATATACCTTCGGGTGGTTTTATTACCTTCTGGAAAACGTAGTGACGAAAAAGAAAAGTCAAAGGGTGAAATCATAAACAGCTAACTGTTAAAAATAAAGCTGACAACGATTGAAAATTTTCTTTTGAAAAACCACAGATTCACTCAACTTATCTCTATGTAATCCGTTTTCTAGAAGGTAATAAAACGACCTGAAGGTATATTCGAATGGAATTGTAAAGCCGCCTCTGTCAACAATAAAACAAAATACTTTATCACAAACGTTCAATTGTTACCCAGTGAAACTGATTAGAACTAATTGCTTAAAAATATATACATTGTATTTGCCAATATTTTGATTTATAAGAATCTTGATTGGGCCTTAAAAAAGTTGATTTTAATACCAAAACCATAATTATTCAGGCTTAGGAAAATAAAATTAATCCCTGTTTTAAAATTAAATAAAAAGATAGAAATAATGTTTCCAAAAACAGGTTGTAACAGTTTTCACTTTTTGTTGCTTGAATATAATTTCTTAATATTAAATGCTCAAGCTGATGTAAATACCAACATGTTGTTTTAGAAATGATTAAGCCATAAAAAAATTCTTCACAACTTTCGGTGCCCTAATAATAGTTGTGCTGGCAAAAGTAAAATATTGGTCATCAAATCACAATCAGATATTTTGATATTCTGATATAACAATGTGGTCGTCGCTATATAAATAGTATACAAGGTACATACAGATGTATTTTCAATATTATTGTTTAAAAAAACCGTTTACCTCTTTTTTCGATCTTGACAGCTGATTGGGCGGATCTGAATGCTTTTACAGCCCGTAAATACAACTGTAATTGCGTAAATACCAGCTTTCATTCGTGAAACGCCTTGTATTTTTAAGGTAATTTTACTATATTTTAAAGTTAATTTCACATTTAGTAAGCGCCCTTGAGTTTTTAAAATTAACGTAAATGGGGTTGTGAACATTTACATAGTTTTATTATTGCCTGCGTTTTTAATGATTGTTTGGAAATAACATTAAAATATATACATCACATGTATGTCAATATGGTTCAAATTGGCACAGCTTAAAATGTTGGAAAATTAAATATCCTCAGGCGTGCGACTTATGAAATATTATTTATGTATTGGTTTTCAGTTTTGCTAAAAATTTGACAATTTCTCAAACAAATAACTGGTAAAATGTATCACCTCTCGTACATCAAATAGGCAGGGAGTTATTTTGTTGATTTATAATACCCCCCTCCCCCCAGCTCGAAGGGTTCGCGATTGTTTATCGGTCGCCATATTTGTTTTTAATTTCATTTTCATGTTTACCTTCTTAACGCGATATTTTTCCTTTTTTTTATTTTAACGTTCAGATTCAGAATAAATTAAATTCAACAGCATTTTTTCGCAACCTCATTTTGGAAAAATCATCACGTTTTACGAGAATTTACAACTCCAAGCGTTTGTATGACTTTTTTTACAAAGTAATTTTTTTTTTTGTTGACAGTTGGGAGCTTATTATTAGATGATAATATAATATTTTCCTTACATACGTCCGAGAATGAATTTTCAAAAATTTGAAACGAATTTTCAATTTTATGTAAATAATCTTTTTGAATCACTACCTACCTAATAACGTACTTTCCTATAATGTATTTTAGCAAACATTAGACGATGAGCGTCCTGGAGTTGTGGAAAAACAAATCATGGATTTTATTCCTTAATCCATTTTTTTTCAAAAGTAAAAAATCGAAGAGCACACAAAAACGTGACTAACCTTTCCAGTTGTCAAAAACAAACCACTAATCCAAAATGGCTGATAATGCCAACATGTGACAAACATATGTGTACCAACATAACAACAACAAAAAAAAACGATAATCGAATGTACGCAGCCCGCGAAAATTCAAAATTCACCTTTTCTTTTGAACAGGCCTCGTATGCGGCACGTTCCAGAGTGGTGGATACGGTAAGTGTTGCCCTGGTGAACCCTCATTTGGAATCAAAACGTTGCTTGAAATGGCTTTAGCTGAATTTTATGACTTGATCTGAATAGCTAGGTACTTCCCAATTATCCTCTTTCCCATCATATTTCCTTCCCTACTACCTTCAGCCTGCAACGTACCTCAATCGGGGATGCTATAGTCCCACTAACTCCAGACCCGGTTGGGAGCAGCTGGGGCAGCTTATCAACTGAAAAACACGATGTGTAGTAATGGGGATACAATTTGCACTGTAGAGATAACTGTTTATTTCTCGCTCTTGGCTAAACGGATTCTATGCAATTTATTGAAACAATTTAACTAACTTGAAGATAGGCACATTCTTTTGACGGTAGTTTGGTCCTTTTAATGAAGTTTACCAGGGTGGCTGGGTGGCTGGGTTTTGTCCAAGGTCTCCTGGTTTTACAAAGTGGCTGACTCGTCTTCCCACCAAGCCACAATACTTGAAATTTATATTGCATCATACACATATTTTGTACCTAAAGCTTAATTCCCTAAACAATTCAGTTTTACATTTTTGTTTTACGTTTTTTTTTTCGTTAATGAATATGTTTGGTCGGCGCATTTCCCAAAATACTTTAACCATGAAAAATCGAGCAGGCATTAAGTCGGGACAATTTATTTATATTAACGCTTTAACAGCAGTTCTCTCAAACAATTTATAACGCCATTAGTAAACAAGCAGGAAATATAATTTTACTTTTCACAGTCAGCTTTGTGAACGGCCAAACAAAGAAACGCGTCATAATATTTTATTTGTATTAAAATTCTAACAGTTTTTCATCTCTTGAATTTCTCGGTACACCTAAGCTCTTTACAACAAGCAATTTCATTTCCATAATGAGTTATGGACCCCGTATTGTTTTTTTTATATACTATAAAATCGTTCAACAGTGAAAACAGTGCGGAAATCAGATAATTTCCATCATGAGCTACGAAGCTTTAAAACATACATTCAACCTCGGAGTAAGAATATCTATGGAAAGAGAGCTAATTTGTTTTACCCAACCTAAACAAATTTGCGATAAATTACTTTCTCCGGGATTTTACGTCGTATACCGTGAGAGAAAAAGAGACAAAAAAATTGGCAAAGTTTCACACCGCTTCAAAGTATTGTAACCATGTTATTTGACTCGTGCGTCTCCCGGGACTCCGCCCACACGCTTTGATGTGCAACTAAACTGAACATAACTCAACGGTTTTTTTAGGTTATATGATATATTTATTTTTATAAGAATACTGTGAAAAAGTGGTAATACGAATAAACAAAAATATTGTGTCGACTTGTGCTATGAATGGATGTATAAATACCGTAACCCTAGTCTTAGCCACGCCCAGTTCCAACCGAGTAAGTAAAACCTAGTAAAAACTGACTACAGATCGATCTACTGCGTTACCTCTTGTACATTATTGCTCTAAGCATTCAACTGTAAAAGAAAAGTTCGAAAACGTCCTATTGTTTCCTCAACAGAACTATTTAAAATACATGTAAATCAAAATAATGAGTAGTATATAAGTTAAAATATTATTAAGTCAAAAAGAAAATGAAATAATTACATACTTTATAAACTTTAGTGTACAAGTAACTAACATAAAATAGAAAAATAAAATAAAAACATCATAAAAATATCGAATTCACTTACTAATAAGTAAAAATAAAATAAAATCATCTGACAAGATTAGATATAATTACTTTGAATTTCGAAGAAAACTTTTTTTTTGTGCTTTTTTGTGAGAAGAATGTATAACGCGAAAGTGAATGGTGAAAAAAGTCGGGACGCCCGAGGAAGATATGGAATGACCAAGTGAATCAAATACTTGAGTCGGGTCATGTCGAGAGTCAGAATAACAAAAGAGTATGTATGAGACGACATACATGTTAACATATTTTATTTTATTTTTAACAATAACCTCATTAGTACAAAAAAAAAGTAAAATAAAAGAGAGTATTTAATAGCAGATACAAAATGAAATGAAAATAACTAATAATAGTTAAAAATAACAGGTTCAAAAATATTGTAAAAGAAAAGAAACAAAATAATATTAAGTAACAGGTCCAACTATTAGTTTAACTCTACCAGATGACAACAACTACTGTACTAAATTAAACTTATAGTTTGATATTGACGTGTTAAATATATCAGCGACATCGGAGTACGTGTTTCCCAGCTGTTGCATTCGTCGCATGTGCGTGTTGGAGGTTGAAGCAGAATTGCTACAATAGTGTTAACGTAAATGAAGCAAGGAGTGTGCGCCAATACAGAGTTATATGGCGGTCCATCCTCTCTACCTATCCCTGCGGGGAAACGGCGCGATGGTTAGCTAGTTAGTACGTCTCATTTATTTGTTTGTTTGTTTGTTTGGTTTGCATTCGTCTGAGAGGACATTTGTGTTATGCTACGAATGCAGCCGACAGTTTGCAGTGCACATCGCGTACACATCAATAATAAATTATATCACGAATCCTGCCTCTGTTGGTTGGGTTATCAAATACATTATAATATGTTGCCATGGCTGCATTTCCGGGCAAGGCATATATCACTTCAGAACAGCAGTTCAACCGATTTACAATGCTGCGAGCGCACGGGGCATAAAACAGCAAATAGCATAATATATTATGGCGCACCACGACTTCTAGTTTCGGTGCATTATTTTTCATTTCTGCTAGCGTTGTTTTCCAACGTTTTAAATTATGGTATTTGCCAGTCAGCAGTCGTGAGATATTCGAAAAGCATTTTGCTACTTGGCACCTTGGCGCAAAGAGAAGGAAACCTCTTGTATGTATATTATAACTGAAGTGTTTCGTATTACTGGTATTATTGCTTTTGAAACAAACATATTTTAACACTACTCTGACGAGTTTAATCCTTCAATCCCTTTACGTACTCGTCGACGGCTTAAAACTACCCATTACTTTTACGTTCTACCACTGAAAACAGCGTGGGGTTAGTGTCAAAAGCTAGTAAATACTAAAAACTTGTTTTTGAGTAAACCCAGTTTTAAGGTTTGACTTTCATTCGAAAATCAGGGTTACGAGCAATATGTTCTTATTTTTTATTATGTTTTTGTAGTACATTTTCTTACGCAAACATTGCAATCAACTAATTTGTCTTAGAAATCGCACACAAAAATGTATTTTGAGTCAAAGGACACGCACTTACAAGCTTTTGGTTGCATTTATTTTACTTGTTTCTTATAAACGTAACTATAGTAAAATTCTAAGTGACTTTTACATGTTTTGATTGAAACAATGCATGGAATTAAGTTTGTTCATAGAACCATATCAAATATATAAGTACACTTACAATCCTATTGTTGTACAGTTTCAAACATATAACTATTAATATACCGAGAGAATAATGGCAACTGATGTCAGATTTTGGGCTGTAATAAAACGTTGAGTTTGAGTTGTGCTTTGAATATGTTACTTTCGGTAGGTACTCTTACAATATTTTTCTTGTCTAATAATGATGTAAAATTGAGTTACAAGATTCAAATAGAAACATGAATTCCTGAAAACTCACTTTAACGAATAGGAGGGGCCCTAAGCTTCCTCCAGACGTAAATTTTTATTTTTATTTTTTATTATTAACTTTTTGTTTCTTATATTATTTTTTTAAATTACCTACCTCACTAGGTCACAAGAACCTGTTCTGAGGTAAGTGACAGTGCATACAAGTAGAATAATTTTTAAAAATGATTATATTTGTTACACAATGTTCTAGTTTGTCTTGGTGAAGAATTTCAAGTGCTATTTTAGGAGGTCTTCAATTTCCTTGCGGTCCTTACTCATTAGCCATTTAGTAATGTTTTGATTAAAGGAATACATATTGGTGATGGCTACAGTTTGTGGTGGGAGTTTGTTGTAAGTGTGAGGTGCGATGTACATATGGTGTCTTTGTGCAAAAGCTGTATTGTATTTAGGTACTGAAAGTCTTTCTTGTTGTTTGGCCCTTGTATTTTCATTATGTGTTATATACATTAAAGATTTTGAAAAATGAGTTATTTTTAACACTATTTTAATATATAACTGTCTGATATTTAGGATTCCTAAAAGTTGAACGAGTGGCGTTGTTGAGTGCCTGAACAATAATCAACCAGTAAAATAATCGTTAAATCATTACACCTAAAATGTGAAGTTAGCGGCTTTTGGCAGCAACACCACGACATGTCGTATGTTTGATATTGCTGTCTGGAAGTTGTGATTTTGATTTTTGTTTCTAGATATATGAAAAAAACTAGCTTTTCAACACGATGAAACCTACAATTAGAATTATAAGTACCTACTCAGTACTACTACTAGCACATTGTGCTGCATCCCATGTTTCACCTCATTCTATTTTTCTTCAGAGTTGTTATTTCGTTTGGCGATGTCCCCTGGTCCCACAACGTGGCTCCGTGGGTATGTGAGCCATAGCTAGAGTATACTGGCAACATAGATATAATCTAAAATATGTTTTTTCTCTCTTCTCTCAGTATCGAAGTATATTCTAATGGGAACCTTCGTGAGTCACTTGTTTTTGCTCAAGTGCCTACGTAACTCCTTTAGACATACTTAATATTATTACATGTGGCGTGCAAATAAATACTATCAGTTGATTTTGTTACACTATGCATATATTTACACGTTTTCTACCTTACTTTATTCTATATACAAGATTTACATGCATCTATTGTCTTATCTTCTATTATATTTTGTTGTACTAAGACAATTGTTATTTTCAACTGCGTTCATTTTTACTATAGCACTACCACTTAACTCTCAAACTGTTTGGTGAATTTCTGTGTTTTTGAGATATTTTTAAATAAATTATTATATTTTCATTTTTTCAGGAAGTTCATTTTGTTATTTTGTGGTAAATAAAAATTGTTTTAAAATGCATAAAGTGATTACCTCGACGAATCTCTTAAAATTTTCATTTTTTAATGATTCATGTTGTAGATACTCCCAGTATCGCCGTAGTAAAAGACCACCTCTCAGAATGCAAAATCCAAAAGCTGATTGAAATGGCTTTAGCCTTGTTTGGTAACCAGATCTGAATAGCCAATAGTCCTTACCTTCCCTTCCCCACCCTCCCCTCTCTTAAATCACTTCATGGTAACCACATCTATAATTTGGAGATACCATAGTCCCACTGGTTTCGCACACAAAAAGTTGAAATTCACTTTGTTTACTTCACCTACAAAATATTAGAATCTTCATATTAATATAAATAAATAAATTTGGAGGAATTTTAACTTTTGCATCTCATTTAACACATATACTTTTAGTGTGCAGTGCCATTGATATTTTGAAAATGTTCACAAGCATAAAATAATCGCTTAGCCAGTATAAATATTTGATTGGCTTTCCAACATTTAGCTGACTTGAGTTAGCATTGCTGGTATCATAACAGTCGTACTGTGCGCTATTATTATATTTAACGGTCCTTCCCAACGTGTGCATGTGGAGTTGAGTTGTGGAGGCTAAACCGTTGAAAGGTCAGACATGCCATGTGGCTTTCTAGCCAATCACCCGCTGTGCCGGCGCCATCTTGAATCCTAAATGTTGTGAAATATTCTTGTGAATACCGAATTTAAGACATCGTTAAGAATTCAATATGGCGTTAGGATATCAAAGAAATACCCACTGGGATATTAAAAGTCTATAGATTTTTAGTATCTAACCTAACTTAACCACCTCTAGCTCTTATATACCGGAAAAAGGCAATGCGTTTGATAGATTCCTTTATCTTACCCAGAGTGGTAGATACTCTAAGTATCGCCCTGGTGAAAGACCACCATTCAGAATCGAAACGTTGCTTGAAATGGCTTAAGCCGCGTTTGGTGACCAGATCTGAATAGCCAGGTACTTCCCAACCTTCCTCTTCCCGATCTCCTTCCCCTCCCCACTACCTTCAGCCTCACAACATACCCAATTGGGGATGCCATAGTCTCACTGGCTCTAGACGGTTGGGAGCAGTTGAGACTCTTGTGCGGTATTCATGTAAAAAAAAAAAAAAAATCTTAACAAACGGCTTGCAATTGTCGAGTGAGTGGTAGATATTCACAGTTTTTCTGTGTGAAAGACCACAATTCAGAATTGAATCAATGCTTTGCCTTTAGCCGTATTTAGTGATCAGATTTGAATAGTCAGGTACTTCCTGACACTCCTCCTATCCATTTTCTTCCCTTCAGCCTCAACAACGTACCACAATTGAGATTGCCATAGTTCCAATGGCTACGAGCAGTTGGGACTCTTGTAAGTAGCGTTGGGAAAAACTTCAATGTTTTGTGAATGCTTCACGAGTTGTTCGTTCTTTAAAAATAACACATCAAAATGAACACTTCAATTGAAGTCGAACTCTGTCGAAGAGATTTGAATTTATCCGCTTATTTGTTTAGTTCTTTTTGGAACTGGTTCCTCGCCAACAAAATCACGTACTAGTAGGTAGCGCTTTGAAACTAGAAAGCACTGGAACCGGTTCCTCGCCACAAAAATCACGTACTAGTCGGTAGATATTTCAAAACAAAAGGAACTGGAACTGGTTCCTACATTTTTAGATGTCAGTGCCTTCGCAACTGTACTGCTTTAAATTGAAGTACTTCTTTCAGTGATATGAATAAACGCTGAACTGAACTGCCAACTGCAAGTATTTTTTCAATGGAATGAAGTTAATCAAATGAATGAAGGCTAAAATGAACTATCAGCTTCAATTGAAATATTTGTTCAATGAAATGAAGTTATTAAAATGAATGAACGCCATTATAAACTACCGACTTAAATTGAAGTATTTGTTCAATGAACAATGAATGAAGTAGGAACTGTTGCCAAAATAAGTAGTTCTTTGAAGCAGTTCTTTCAAAGCGGTCACAACGCTACTTGTAAGGTATTCGGATAAAATCAATGAAAACTAAACATCTGCCTTACGTAAAAGTATAGTAGGTATTTGGTGGTTTGAAAAATTTCGAATTTATACTGGAATTTTAAACGGCGAATTGCATTTCCGAAAAAAAGACTTGAATTATTAATTATTTCTAGATTAGAGTAGATAGAGGTATTTCCCGTCCGAATAAATCTCGCTCCCAAGCACGCCGGGTAGCCGGGTAATCGCATCAGCACGGTCGATCGCTCCGACCGACCCGGCTATTCGGGCCTAGTCACCTGAGAGAATTAGCTCGCCGCGCGGAGATTACGCGGCGGCTATTGAGAGCGCCGCGGCGGTCGCAAGGGGAGAGGGTGGTGGTGGGGGGATTCTAAAACCGCTATAGACAGTGGACGCGGCTAATTGTTAGATGGGGGGAGGTGATTATTTGCAGTTTAAATGAGAGAAAACCCTCCGTTAAGGTGTTTATATGAAGCGGTTCTTTTATTACACGGTCTATAGTGTGGGATTTTTACCAAGTGGAAATTTCTTCCAACCGACAATCGCAAATTCTAAATGGGTGAAAATATTTGAAGCGTTTGAGTTCCAAGTGACATCTGTGTACTTGAGTTATCGTTTGTGAACTAAATCTAACAAAATACAAAGAAGTATTGACAAGTGATTGAAGCAGGTAAAAATTGATGAGAGGTTAGGGCTAATTAACTAACTAACTACTGATCATGCCGTTTCCCTCAGGAATAGGGAGAAAAGATAAGCCGCCATGCAATTTTGTCTTGACACACACTTCCCGCTTAATTTACATTCATTCATACTCTTCTATTATTCTAACTTTTGCCATGGCCAGACTCAAGTGTTTGATTCACTTAATGACTTCATGTCTTCCCCTGGTGTTTCCACCTTCTTCTATCGCCATTCACTGTCGCGGCATTTATTCTCCGAGGTAAGGGTGGGAAAATTGTAGAGTTTCTAATGGGACTTATATGTAATTATGGTACTTTATGTCTAGTTTCATTGTTAAAGATAGTGATCACCAAATTTCAAAATTACCAGAAGTGCAAAAAAATAAATTTTCTATGTTTATTAAAAACCACAAAACATTAAGACCTACTGATATATTCGTTATTATGTTACAAATATTGTAAGTGACATTGAAATGTCTGGAATGTGGGGAGGTTAGTGCAATTTCTCATAGTGTATTATGCATAGGTACTCGTACATTTTTTGTGAATACCACACAAGAGTCCCAACTGCTCCCAACCGTCTAGATCCGTGAGACTATGACATTCCCAAATGGGGTATGTTGTGAGGCTGAAGGTAGTAGGGAGAGGAAGGAGATGAGGAAGAAGAAGGTTGAGAAGTACCTGGCTATTCAGATTTGGTCACTAAACACGGCTAAAACCATTTTAAGCAACGTTTCGATTCTAAATGGTGGTCTTTCACCAGGCCGATACTCAGACTATATACCACTCTGAAACGTGCCGCAAATATACTATATGTATTTTCTATTAATTAAATGTGGTATGACACATAGTAATTATTTAAAAGTTAAGCTTTGACATGAAGCACTTACTTTGTGGTAAGACATATGAGTATATGCCTTACCTCAATGTGAGTGTTTCATGTCACAGTTTAATATCGCCGAGTGCAGCCAAACAAGCAATAATATATAAAAGTTATTTGCGCATGCCTGGCTTGAACCCTCGACCTCTGGATTCGTAGTCGAACGTCTTACCACTCGACTTCGGAGGTCGTTAAGATCGTCAATACATACAAATGAGAGCAAAAAATAACAATTCAAAATATGTGAATGTAAAGCTGAAAATTCGTGTTCTTTAACACTTACACTCAGAATGGCGGTAATTTATATATTTCTTCATGCACACTTATTTAGTAATAAATTAATATGGATGCTAAATTGTAATTCCAGCTGGTTCGATGTACAGTTTCTGTTTCCATCTCGCACAAGCTGGACGTACAAAGGCACTGACATTTAATTATTAACAATGTTCTCCACAGCCCTTAGAGAAACGATTATCTGTTTTAAAGTGTTTGCAGCCAATGCGAATTGTATTTAATTTCTGATCGAACGATCCCCTCCTCCGAGCAATTCAGACAAACGCAGTGAGTCTAGCCAAGAGGGACTGCCAGAGAAGTATTTCTTTAATCCCACCCATTCCCTTCGTTGCTCTCGTTCCATTCATTCCACTCACTCCTCCCCGCAGAGCAAACACACATGAGTGCATTCGCAAATAATTGCAGAATCTTGTGATGGCGAACATTACCCGTGTTTAACTTACCCTACAACGGCCATTACTTAGTTGTCTAACACAACAAACCTCTTATTTAACCTTTTTCCGTTTGATTTTAACAAATTTATGTGTCTGGCAAATAATTGAATGCAACAAACTTTGTTTATATTTAACCTTCTTGCAAACATTGAGCACACGGTTCCTTTAGAAATATCGCTACACAAAAAATGCAAAACGTTACAAAGTTCACCTCAAACAAGCCTTCCTAGCTATTTTGGTTGACTGTCAATTTTTTACCAAATCTTTTTAAACGAGCTTTAATATAGTTTTATATGCATAATAATATCTTAATAAAATAATTTTCTATACCATTCACATTCGTCATATTGAATCCGTACAACATTGTTTTTACGCGGAATTACATGGAAATTAGAGCGAGAAAGAGGCGGTTATTCATATGATGAAATTGAACAATCATTGAAAATGTCTTCATTGGAAAAGCGTAGGAAAGACTTTGATTTAATTTGCATTATCAAAATTATTAATTGTATTATTGACTCACCTTCTCTATCGCAACTCATCCAGTTCAACATTCTTTACCGTAGACTCAGAAAGAAACAATGAATTGTTATTCCTCAATCATTACTCTACTAATTATGGGTATCATTCTCCACAGTGCAGAATGTCAAGACTTGTTGACTTAAGCCATGGTCTTGAGATTTTTGGTAGCAGTCTGAATGATTTTTGTCATTCTTTACGACTCACCCAAAACTTCGACTTGACCTTAGCGTTGATTTGAATGTTCTTTCTTATGTATATTTTTTCCTATTTTTGTGCAGGCTTTTTATTTTATGTTATTTATTTTATATTTAATATTATGTATGTGCTGTTCTTTCTCTATCTCTCTTTTTTATCATTTAGTGTTTGTATTTTTTTGGTTATTGGACTTTAGTCCGTTAGTTTATAAATAAATAGTAATATGTTATTTGATTTTAATAAATTTAATATCGAATTATGAAAAAATAAAATGGAACTAACTTAGTACGCTAAAACCACGAAGCCCATAAAGCTAATTAAATTAAAAGACAGTACATTATTTTATTTATTCCACGTTTTCCATTTGTAAGAAGAATAGCCACCGCGTCATCTCGCTCGCACAAAAAATCTCTCGTCTGAACTCTCGCCTCCACAGCCTCTCAGCACTCTCATCTGAATGGCGCTTAGTAACATGAACATGCATTCTTTATTTCCGCACCTAACCTCACTATTGCTGAGTTACTCCCAGTCCCCAGTCGAGGTCCCATTAACCCGGCCGTTGTGACACGCCGGCCGAGTAAACAGAGCTTTCGCATCAACGCCCGTAGTGATTCTGCTATACTATATATATACTGAGACTGAGACGCGAGGGGGGGAGGCTATTTGGGTGGCGCAAGACCACATCTGGATTCAATACAACCTCGATCATATATTTATATAAATGTAGCGCAGCAATGAATTAATTGATCAATTAAATTGTCGATTTTTTGGTCACTTTATTATGTTGTGCCGAAAAGTACGATCGTTTCTTGTTTGTTATTGATACATTGCGCAGTACTATTATTTCCATCTGCGTAGTTTATACGCCCTTACTATTTAAAGCAATAAAAAAATATCATTACACTCTAAAATAATTCAGCTGCACACTTTACAGTGGTGAAATATCCTTGTTCTATCTTGTGGAATGAAGATTTTTCACAGTATGTATCTGTTTTTTTATGAATACCGTACAAGAGTCCCAACTGCTCCTAACCGCCTAGAGCCAGTTAGACTATGGCATCCCCAATTAGGTTATGTTGTGAGGCTGGATGTAGTAAGGAAGGGGAGGAGGTGAGAAAGAGCGACGTTGGGAAGTACCCGGCTATCTAGATCTGGTCATCAAACACGGTTAAAGCCATTTTAAGTGACGTTTCGATTCTGAATAGTGGTCTCTTTCACCAGGGCGATACTTAGGTGAAAGGACACCATTCTTCACTCTTTTCCCTTATTCTACGCTTACCCATTATCATTCCCCTTTATTATCTACATGGAGGTGTCATAGTTCTACTAGATTGGGTCAGCGGAACTCTTGTGTTTTGGTTTTTATGTAAAAAAACAGTAGAACACCTATAAGCAGATGTTTTTTTAAATGAAAACACATTTTGAGAAATGAAGTAGTTTTCTTTCCGCAATGTCAAAGTATACGAAAACCCGACTAGCTGTGTGACAATTATGTCCACACGGTATTTAGACTTGAAGATCCTGATCCACACAGTGCAGTAAATATATCACATCCTCTGTTAATCTTGTCCCAATAAGTAAATAACGTCGACCCACTATCCTTACACTGCTGTCGTAGCCGGTCCTCTGTGTGTGTAGTGTATAGTGTGTTTAATGTAGTGAAGTGTATAGTGTAGAGGTATAGTGTAGTGTGATGTGTAGAGGTATAGCCATCGTGACTCGGAGGACTTGTTTACCTTCCGTCTCGCTCTCGACTGAGACAACATTAGTCTTGTTATTTAAGCACCGAACAATAGTGTTGGAAATAAACAACATTGTACCCGACGTAACAGGGCACACAAGTAAGCTGTATAGGTAGCGGTTCCAATCTACGAAGTGCTCCAAGCGTTGTATGCGAGACGACGGGGTTGACTGCGGGTCTCGGCTTCCAAGTGAAGATGCTGCGGGTCTGGTCAAGAGAGAAGGGTAGTCAGGCGGTCCAGCGGGGCAGGCGATGGTCAAAGAAAGGCAGGAGTCAAGTTGAAGGCGATATTGAGAACGAAGAGAAGTCAAGGTGCGTGATACTGGCGGAGGATGCTGGTGATCTGCCTTTTCTCCCGTTTTTGCGCAATATTTCATTGGCTCGGGAGCGCGCGGCCGGGGTGAGAGAGCTTTGTATGGAAGAATTTCGCTCGCTCTTTCCCTCTCTCCCCGGCTGGCTGACAATTTTGTGGAATAGTTTTAATTTTTTTATCTCCTTTTCCTTGCTACCAGCTTTCACCTCAACTTCAAATCGCTTCCCTATCATTTTTATTAAAGTCACAAATAAAGTTATAAAATACAATTTACAAATAGCGCCCGGTTTTTGTGGACTTGATTCTTAATAACTATCTTATTCTTATATTTATATATGTAATTTTACAACGATTGTGTAGCTGGGAGTCAAGTCATCACAACGATATACTTTATTTGGCCGTATGATTGACCCGGCTCCCATGATAAGGTCAGAAAGATTAATTTCTCCCGCTTGAGTCAGCCCGAGATCCGTGGGGCTGGGCCGTAATTAGTCGGCACTAGACAACCCGCCATTTCCCGGCTTAGTCTAGCGGCTCCAGCCCTACGGGCTAATTTTTTTGCGTCATTGTGACCCAACAAGCTGGAGGATAAATATACATACAAAACAATTTATAACATGAAAAATAATCTTAAATCTGACTTAACAGCTACACATTATCATAGGCACTGCCATCGTGGCTCTGTACGTCCGACACAAATATACTATTACATTTTGTTGCCAGGGTTAGTAAGCATAAGACGAAATAGGAAAAATGTTGCTTTGTTTGAAAACAAAAGAATCAACATAAAATCGAAGTAATCCTTACTAAAATCCGCATAACATAACAAAAAAAGCTTCTAATTTTTAGTTGTCAAAGTGGAAATGCTTTGCAAAGCTTCCTTAAGCACTAAGGCCATAATTGGCTCATTTTCCTATCTCCTATATATCACTATATTTCTCTGACAGTAGTTCAGTCTCTTTGATGAATTTCACCAGGGTCACTGGATATTGATGTTTGGCAATGTCTCTTGGTTCCAGTACTTAGCTTCTCGGGTAGGTGAGCTTTATTTCGAAACCAAAGCATTTGAAAACAAATGCAATTATATTTAACTTTCAGGGAGAAGAGCAAGGCTCTGCATACATATCATAATTACGAGTATCTACTTACAGAAGTTACTTATTGAGTTTACGAGAAAACCAATTATAATTTTAGAGGTGGTCTTTAGCCCGGTAGGTAGGACGCTTGGCTAGCTGTCTGACGGGCCGCATTGGATACTTGAAACGAGTTACCGACTTACTCCCTTTTCAACGCAAAATTTCATTACTTCGAAATTTGAGGTTTATAGCAACTGTTTTTAAAAATTACTGTTACTTTGTAAAAAAGACAAACAACTGATTTTGTAGTCTTTGTTTTCAAAATTTTCCACGCGTGTTGCAGCGAACCAATAATCCCATAGTACTTAAACTCCGCAGAAAACGTAATTAAGGCTAACCTCGTTGTCTAGACGAAGGCTGTTCCGAAGGCTGTAGAATGTGTTTATCACATTACTGTTCGGTAACTACTTTCCGCTAGCTGCCAGCTAGTAGGTACTTTGCAGAATAAAAATGAAATCTTCCGGTGTAGATGGGAATACAGCCTCTTGCAGCCAAATGGGACTCAGATTAGCTAAGAGGGAAGTCTTGTTTCACTGAGTGCAACTATAAAAATAAATGAATCGATTGTATTTAAACGCCGACCTTCAGCCCACGTAACTTTGAAAATCAGGCGGACTTTCCGTAGTCGTTTTAAAAATGAAA
Organism: Drusus annulatus; assembly: GCA_022651775.1. NCBI lineage: Eukaryota > Metazoa > Arthropoda > Insecta > Trichoptera > Limnephilidae > Drusus > Drusus annulatus. The sequence continues at coordinate 358,477 of JAGWCC010000610.1, forward strand.
TCGGATAGTTTCACAAAATTGGTAATACAAAATTTATTAATATTTGGATGATTTGTATAGCACCTTTTTTGTGAAAATCAAGGGCTTTTAGTTTACTTTAAAAAGCTCTGGTCGGTAGGTAATTATTTTTTTGTATTATTCGGCATAGCAACCGATACAGTGATTTACATGATGAGCTTGTAGAAAAGAGTGACAGAAGAATATATGATGATGCTCAAGTGATTGAAAAACGTCGGGGAGCGCTATAGGAAGACATCAAGCGAATCTCAGCGTAAGGGTTAGAATCAGGTTATGTAAAGCGCCGGTGTAACATATGAGTATGTATCAGATAGTGTATCGTATGTATATGTGTCGAGAAAAAATATGTGGTGGTCCATCATATCTACCTGTCGCTGTGAGGAAACAAACTAAAATAATATGCAGTGTATTTGAACCTCGTTTCAGAGTGGAACGTCTTCATGTTACATAGTGGGAGATCACAATTCATGACATTAAAATTGTTGCCTGAAATTTATTTAACCCAGTTAAGTGACCAAGTTTAAATAGTCAAGTATCTCCTAAACCTTATTTTCCCAATCTGATTCCCGTCCCTCGTTTCATTCGACTTCGCAACATTCCTCAAATGGGGATGCCATAGTTCCACTGGCTTCGGGAAGTTTGAACTTCTGTGCGGTAGGTACCTATCACACTACAGAAATATGTATTAGGCTTCGTTACATAAATAAATTCTTAAAATATTCATATAATTTCTTCAAAATTATTACCTAGGAACGACTAATTATGATGTAATCAATAGTACACCATTGTTTCTCGTCATACACTCACACAACTAAATGTAGAATCAACTCCTTACAATACATCGCAATGAGTTCCCATGTTCAGAGCCATAAAAAGAAGACGCATCGCCAACTACCGAGGGGCACGAGCGAAAACACTTGTGATGGCAGCACTTCTTGCAGGGCCCCGTTTATAAACAATGGAGTCACTTCATGATGTATTGAAACGCAGCTTAATTTTAATTATATTCCTTCATTAGAAGTGTGTGCCAAGACAGAGTTATATGGCGGTCCGTTCTCTCTGCCTACCCCTGCGGAGAAACGGCGTGATGGTTAGTTAGTTAGTTAATTATTATTATTTATTACTACATATATTATCATGTTTTTTTTAATTTATCTATTGACTTTGTATTTTTTTCTATGTATTATATGGAACTCGTGGGATTGGACTACCCTCCCTGAGATCTGGAATAAAAAAATATTTAAGATTTATTTTGAAAATATATATATGTATATATTTATATATCTTTGACTCCAAGAAAATGATATCCGACCTCCAGGTGGTCCAGAACCGAGCTCTCAGAAATGTCCTTGGTCTTCCATGGAACACTCATGTCAGGGACATTTATTCAAATACCGGTATCCTTCCAATCAAGATCCTCCCCAAACATGAAATCACAAGCACCATTTTACAAATTACTCAGCAAACAACGCACACTAACATCAAACTCCTTTACAATCAAGACAAATCAATACAATTCACCAGCATAACACACGAACTAACAATAAAATTCACATTCCACTTACACACACCACAAGTCAACTTAATAAAAAAATACCAAAATAAAGCTTTAAATGAATATTTTCAAAATTCATTTAAAGATGAAAACACCTAATCTTCAAAATAGTTTTCTTTTCCCGGTAGAGTAAAAACATTTTCATTTACTACACTTCAAGTTTTTTTTTAAATATATATTAATACTAAGAACCATTTTTTAATACTGTATTTCATATTCTATGACATTGTATTATTTTGTTTGATTTATGTTGGTTTGATTACTCTGTATTTTTTTGTGATTCATGTGGTCCCTTAATTTCCCTTGTCCCAGAGTGAGTTTTTTAACTCATCGGAATTACTATGTATGTTAGCAAGATATTTAATAAAAAATAATAATACTGAAATATACACAATACAATGCATACAAATTACTTAATGAATCAAAACTCTCAGTTGCAAATAATAAAAATCTTGGCAAATGCACTTAAAGGATATTTCCTCAACAACTTTATAAATCAGTGATATATGCTTTCCGTAAAACCATTGTGTGTGTAAATATCTTTCTCAATATATGTTTGATGTTTATGTAATTAATATCTACTTTCATGAGTCTCTGTTCAATGTATTTACTCGTTTGTTCCCTTTTAAAATGTGTATCTCCTGGTAAAAATATTATTTATTTTAATTTCATCACTCCCGAAATGATTTTTTAGCTCCTTGTGAATAATAAATCAAATAATGTATTTTTCATTTAAATAAATAAATTGTTTTCGGATTTCATTTTCTATCGAATTTTTAGCCATTATATCTTACTCCGACGTACAGAGGAAATTGATACTCGTATAAATGACAGAGTGGCCCGGCTATAAATAATCCTGTTCTAATAACAATAATGAACATGGTACAGGGCGGTTCATCACTCCACTCCTAATGAAAACGTCTCCCGGCTTCTGGCATGGAATAATTGCATTAACCGGAGAGTAAAATGTCGCTGCTAACCCTGTTAGCGCCGGGAACCCATTAAAACTACTACGGACCTATTCGGAACGGCGTGATAGGGTTACACCTCGTTGCAGAAAGTTATATTATCACACTTGGGGACTCCCTCATCCTTCCCTCCGTACTCTTAATCTTATTACCTCTTCTGGTACAGCCGCTCATCTAAATAAGCGCAATATTCTAAAGTGTGGCAACTTCGGACGGATTTTCTGTGTGCATATTTTTCAGAACTTTCCGAGGTTGAATCTTAAATTATCCGATCACATTTTGACGTTACCTTTCTTCAATCAACATGTTTGATAATCATCTGGCATCTATTGTGTTTTTTTTTTAAATATTGTGTTTATTTTACAAGGGATCCTAACGGAGCCAGTGGGACTATGGGAGACGCATTTTTTTTAAATTATGATGGAAGCTGTATTCTGTGTCTGCTCTCAACACAGGATTTCTTAATGAGGCAGGTACAACACCATCACCTTTACATTATAATGTAGAAGAAAAAAAAAAGAGGAATGTTTTAAGGCTGTAGGAAGTGAGGAGGAGATAGGGTTGGGGAAAGAAAGGTTGAAAAGTTGGTAGGTACCTGACTATTCAGTTTGGCCAACACAATATGACGACTCCCGTAGTCGAGTGCTGAAGATCCTCGACTACGAATCCAGAGGTTGCAGGTTCCAAACCCAATATTCGCAAATAAATTGTGCTCGATAAATTAGCATTATTTCACAATTAATTAATTTAAAATAACATAGTCTATTTTCTGCACGATTTAGACCATTATAATTAAGAATAGAATCGTTGCTTGGAATGTCTTTAGCCGTGTTTGGTGACTAGATCTGTAAATCCAGGTACTTTCCCACTTTGATCCTTTACATCGCCTTCTCCTCCCCACTACCTTCAGCCTCACAACATACTCTGATTGGAGATGCCATAGTCCCACTGGTTCCGAACGGTTGGAAGCAGTTATGAATCAAGTTTTCTTCTCGTTCTCGCCCACAAGGATTCTACACAGTTTACCAACGTGACAATTCACCACTTTACACTCTCATAACGTGTGCATCTAATAGCTTATTAGTACGACACGTTATATGGGTGGCATTGCCAGCATACTATAATGAGTGGTGGTGAAAGACTACCAATCAGAATTGAAACGTTGCTTTAACCGGCTCCAAACGTGTTTGGTGACCAGATTTGAATAGCCAGGTATTTCCCAACCCTCTTCCTCCCCATCGTCTTTGCCTCCCACTCGCTACTCCCAACCCGGGCAGTCAGAATGCTAGTGCGGTATTCACGAATTAAATAACACAAGCGACTCAAAGTTTTGCTTTCAAACTTCTACCGTATGCATTAGAGAAGCGTCGACACCTTCCAATACTTCCGTCTGCCAATTTCGCCGCCAATTTCGCCGGCAATCTCTTTGGCGATATTAAAAATTACCCGGAACGCCCCTCAACGGGTTGAGCGGGGCGTGGGCAGGCGTGATTTTCCCGGCCAAATTATTATTTATACCCTGATCGGTTTTCAATGACTTTGCGGAAATAGAATTTGTTGGGTTAAAACTTCCGTGCGACGCCGGGCTGTAAGTTATAACGATGAGATGAGTCTGACTAGTAAGCAGAATATATATATATATATGTATATATATATATATATATATATATATGAGGGAATTTATTTTCGTCTATTTCATCTTTGGGGAAGCTGTATGGAGGGTCTTTTGAGAATAAGAAGGGATGTTTACCTCTAGGTCTTGGGAGGAAATATAGAGGCTGGCAAATATTTAAAGCTGTTGAACACAAGAACGATATATATATATCGAATATCAATATATACATATCTATATAAATATCTTCTTACATAAACTCACACGCAAACCCCGGAGGGAATTTATTTTCGGTTCTATTTCATCGTCTTTGGGGGAAGATTGTATGGCGGGTTCTTTTGAGAATAAGAAGGGATGTTTACCTCTAGGTCTTGGGAGGAAACATAGAGGCTGGCAAATCATTTCATAGCCGAGCTGTTGAACACAAGAACGACCCGTTCCCGTGTGTCGAATGTCAACCGTGTACAAATGATAGGTGCGCGTTTGGCGAGTTTCCCAGCTATGCACCGGCGCCGAAGGGATCAATGACGCAAGTTCCTCGGAGCATCTTTCATTGAAATACTGGTTGAACAAAAACAGCATTCTCACCTGTCGTCTATGCTTCAAAGATTGCAATCCGCGGGTTAAGATAGGACAATCTATCAAACGGACCGCCCGTTTCTGAGTAGTCTAGGGCTTTTCTCAGGTATTTTGGGGCTCCAGACCGAAGGTGGCTGCCAAATTCAACAGTGAGGCGCACTACTGATGTGTACAAGGTCGACTGTTGTGTACTATTAAAGTATCTGCGGGCCTTGCACAGCACGCCCAACTTCTGAGAGGCTAACTTTTCTCTGGCTTCGATGGAGCCCCCGTGCCTCAGCTGGTCACTCAAGATTACACCAAGTTACTAGTAGTATATATTATCGAGATCAAGATAGATGTAAATTAAATATTTTTTAACGAAATAAAATGTATTTGCTCACACCGGGTTTGAACCCGCGCCGTCTGTATTCGCTGCTGAGCGCCTTACCACTCGACCACGGAGACCAATAGTAAGTGGTAATATAGCTTTTGTTTCGTTCATGTCAGTTCAGTTAAATAAAGAGACAGATTTTTTTATCATTGTTAGGAAAGCAATAAAAAGCACGTTCTCGCCTTTGTTTTTGCCAAACGAGACCCCGCGCTAACCAAACCATTCAACTAAACAGAAAAACTTTAAATCTGCCACACATTAACAATATCCACGTGTTTTAAAACATTATTTTTGATTCAATTATCTTTCACTTTTCCTCAAAAATAATGTTTCAATCTTTTATTTCCGGAAATTTATAGATAAATCAATTTTACAAATTTAATATCGCAGATGGGCTTATTTAAAACATTCCCCAAATATTTTCAACACGGTTTTCAGGTAGGTCGGTATCTTCTTTATTGTAATAAGGAATTTCCGAATGAAAACATTCTCCTAGTTTCATTTTCAAATTACCGTGACTTCGCTTAAATCTTGAATGAGCTGGCTGTCAAACAAACACGTGATATAAAATATTTTCAAATTAAAAGGTGGCAACTTTTTTTTCTTCTAGGGCAAACGTTACCGGGTTAAGATTAAACACCAAGCCTGAAAATATTTGAATTCCTCCTATTTTTATCAGTATAAGCAAAGAATATTGCTTGTGCAATGATGGGGGGCTTATCAAACCCGGGACGTCTGGTTAGGAACCTAAAGCTTTAGACTACTTAACTACTTATTTATTTTTTTGTATTTTCTTGACAATTTTTAACATTGCTGTACTAATACTAGAAATATATATATTTTGTAAAGAGTGTTTATTTGTGATTTGTCTCTTTTCGAAGGCAGGAAAATGTGTGATGTGAAATGAACTTGAAGTAATAATGTATGGAGGGAGAACTAATTATTTTTACCCAACCTACACAAACTTGCGATAAATCACTTTATCCGGGTTTTTACGTCGTACACCATGAGAGAGAAAGAGACAACAAATTTCATACACCGCTTCTATATAATGTAAGGATGATCTTAAGGTCCTGGTTCACGGCGGGACTCCGTCCACATTTTTTTTATTTTGTCACTAAACTTGACACAAATAAACGGTTTTTGAGATTATATGCTATATTTTTGTGGATAAAAATACTGTGAAAAAGTGGCTTTACGAATAAACAAAAACATCATGTCGATATGTGATATGAATGGATGTATAAATACCGTAGCCTTAGTCTTAGCCGCGCCCAGGTGCGCCGAGTCAGTTTAAAATCATCAAAAACAAGTAAAAAACTGACTTCACTGCCTTAGATAGATACTACTCTACCAACTCTATGGTAATGAAGGTACTTTTGTATTAAATATTTGAATTAAACAAAGATAGATATTAAATTATAAATTTAAAAAACGCAAATTTACTTTTCACCAACATTTTTAATATTTTTGTCGACCTCGTTTAGCTTAAGCTGGTGCTTTATCGTGGCTCAATATTAAATAAATAAAAACATTTAATGTATTCATAAATGGGTGTCTAAAATAAGGTAACCATGGTTTTTTTTACTTCATAATATATCACAGAGTGTATATTTACTGCCCTCAATTTCATGTTTATACGTATTTATATTTATAAAAAACTTTAATTTTTATTTTTTTATTAAAATAAAATATTCCATGAAAAAATACCTACTTTAAATTGGTATGAATGGTCGGCATACAAAAACACACACTTTTTGGCTTTCTAGTACAAGCAATACTACAAATGATTTATCCGTTATTTCTATACGAGTCGTTAGGAAAATGTCTAAGGTTTCTTATGAATGCAATTTTGAAACGGTTATTTTTTTAAATTATATATGAAATGTATACTGGAGTATTACGTAAAACGTTAAAAAATGACTTCACTGTTTTTTAAATTGCAACTTTTACTGACATTTTATTGTAAGAATTTAAAAGATTACAATTTTTTAAAATATTCACTGGAAACTTTAGACATTTTTCTAAGTACCCATAGAAAAATTACATATAAATCATTAACAGTAGTATTGCTTGTGTTGGAATGTTACTAAATGATGTTTGGCTCCATTTTTCAGTGCTGAGCCTTAAGCATGAAACATGTTTAAATAAGAAGATAAGAATAATATATTAATAATAATAAATAAATAAATTTAAAAAAAATTAAAAACATCTTACATCACTTCTACTTTATTTTCGAAAAATTGTAGTACAATAAAGACACATCCTCAAAGTCTTATTAATTAGTTTTCGACATTGAATCGAACTCTTTATTGTACATTTCTTGATTTAAATTGTATTGTAATTTTGTGATTTACCTACATGTATTTACAACGTAATAAATAGCGTTGCTCCCCAACCCAAACACGAGATTTGATTTCTCTCCTAGGCTGGGCTCTCTTGTTTAAAAAAATATATGTAGTAGTTTGAAGAACTTTATATACTGTTTATTTTATATGAATAAAACTTATTAAAAAAAAATGTTTTGAAGTGATATCTTTGGGTTAATTATTTGTTGATATATATTTGTAGAGTTGACAGGTAATTGTAAGCACCTACCCCGGATAGAAGATTGAACATCGCAGACCCCTCCGCGTCGCTGTGTGAAGATTGCAACTACACAGCCACCCTCCCTCCACCCCCGGCGAACTTCAGGGAACTCCGAAGGGTGTTCGGCCTCTTCCTGTTCGGGGTCAAATTGACTCTAGTAGGGAGTCCGTGACTCAATGCGACTCCCTAACGGAGTCAGATTGACTCCTTACAGGTGCCTCTACGGGAATCCCCTGACTTCACACAGATCAAAATGTGCTCGACGTTTAATGGGGACAATCTCTGCTTTCTTGTGTTATTTTTATGGTATAATATTTTGTATGGATGTCTTTTGCAATTTTTATTTATTTTCTATTATGGTGTGTGTAATGGTTGAAGATGTTTTGACTATTAACGGCAAGGTTGACCATTTCGTACCTGGAAGTAATAATCAAACGTGCAATCCTAAAGGGGGTGACGTAGTCGCTCCATTTTATCTTGCTTATCAAAGCGTTTTCATGAAATGATCTTTAGAGAGAAGTATATTCATAATATTTCAGTAATCTTTATCTAAGATATCGCACTAAACTCCCATTAGGGATGAAATTAGAACCCCCCCCCCCTTGGGAACGGGAGTGTTATAATTGTTTTTTTAGAAATAAGTTGTATACTTTACGGAAAGGAAAAATACGAAACAACGATTTACTGATTCATAAATAACTCATTTTTTCATTTATTATTTTGTTCACATGGTCATTTTTGCAAATCCAATTCTAAAAATGAATACAAATTGTTTAACTGTCATTATTTGAATACTTGTAAACTCCTTGTAGATTGTAATGTTATGCACATATTACATTATAGTCCTGGTAATATAGATTAGAAATATTAGTCGATAGTTTTAAATATATTTATTTTGGTCAAAACTGTTGGCTTAGATATTTTGGCTGTTTTATTTTAACCTGTGTTTTGAAAATAATTATATTAAAAACTATGTGTACTTAGTTCGTATTTATAAAAAAACAAATGAAAACTTTGAATGTACATGACATATCAGTTTAAAATGTACAGTTTTCAAGATGTGCCTAATCAAACTATCTTAACTAACAAAACTTTTAAAAAAATATATATATTATATATTAACTTTTAAATAAGATGATTTATATACTCTAGGAGTGATTAGCCTTTTTTTTCAAATAATCTTTTTTATATAGTGTTTTAGGATACCTATTTTCATATGTCGAAAAAATCTAAATAAATTTGTGGCCGAGAATATGGTCTAGTTCAAAATGTAATGATATTTTTCAACCTTGCCCGCCGTTTAATTTTATATTCGCTTCACGCCAACTTTTCACAGCAAAAAAATATAGCAAAATCGAAAACGACCATATTGTAAAATTTATCACAAAACGCAGAAATGGGATGAGAATTTCTCTTTGTTGAATTTTAAAAGTGTCTGTGAAGATTTATTGGGAATTTAAATAATTTATTGCTGGCAACCCCGGAGTGGATGATAAAATTCCAGATGACGTACACAAAATAACGACGTTTACTTAGATTTTTTTGTATTCTTCCTCCGAGTAAAACTGTTTACCAGGATACTAGAATGAAAACTTAAACTTTTCGGTCAGAGTCAAACTTGAATGGGAAATGAGCGGGTGGGTTCCTTTAAATAATGCAAACGTTTCACCCAGTGGTCTCAAGATATTTAGAGCTTTAAATTGTAACTGGCTGAAAGAAATTTTGTACAAAATGTGGGCTACGGTTTTTAATTCGACAGCCTACAGCAAACAACGTTTTGTAAATCATTTTCAATTTCACGGTTTCAATAGCCTTAGCAAGCTCTTAAATCTACAGCCTTTTTCAAAGATGTTGCGGAAATTTAAAAACCGCAGAATCATGTCGGGATAGTTATCGATTCAAGGGGTATCACCTAAAATGATATCTACAACATCCCTTCCACATGTTGGAAGGCTGAAAAGAGAAGGGAGGGTAAAGAAATGGATAAGATAGACTTCGAAAAGTCCCCGACTCTTCGATCTGGTCACTCAACATGGCTAAAGCTGTTTCAGATTCTCGTCTCTCACCAGGGTGATACTCAGTATATCCCACCCAGATTTCAACTAGTCTCCAATTTTGTGAATCTACAATCTGAAATAAATTCTGTGAACCATAAAACTCTGGCTTCAGTGGAGCCCCAATGCATATTAAAGTTTAATATATTAAACAACCCTTTGATCCCAGTTTTAATTCAAACAAACGCGAGATTCGTATTTTTTCCCGCATTTAACTGTAGCGGTTTATGGAAGTCGGCGTTATGAAACATTAAATCGTTTCTATATGTGGAAACGAGAATTTTTCTTTCAAAGGGACACAAGGACAGCCTGCCTGGATAAAGGTTTGTGGTGTTTCATCCGCTCCGCATAAAGGTTGTCGATGATTTGTGTTCTTCGAAGTAAAATACTAATTAAATTGGACATCAATCTATTCCTGGACATTATTAGGTAATTTATTATTAGTGACTGGGATATCATCAGGCATCTGCATCATTAATGGCCCTGTTACCAGAATTATTTAACGAGAATTAATTATACTTTCTTGGCGCCATTTTCAATGTAGATTTTGTCGGTCGTTCATGAAAATCTATCGCTAAACTTTCCGGCGGTCACAAAGTTCGGGAAACTTGGAAAACTTTTCGCAAGTTCCGAAAACAGTAAAGTATTGTTCCTCACTCTAAAATTCAAGGAACCATCGAAAACACACCGTCACCCGTCACTCCACAATATGTAATTATCGAAGTACATTTTTTTTTTAAATTTTGTCGTTAGTTTGAAGAACCTCAAATTATTTGTACTAACTAAAAACAATACCATTTACACGCTTAAAGAATTGCTTGTTCCATGACAGCTGTTTCGACCTTTTAAGCCATTATCAATCTGTGACTTGGTACTTATTTAAAATTACTCCATCAAAAGCGTGCCTCAATTGTACCGATGAATTAAAAACATTTTAAAAAATCTACAGTCAACGTGTTGTCCCCCGCACCCCCTTCCCCAACCCTCAGCGGGCCGCGGTAAAATTATCAAACGTTGACCGGTCCGCGGCGAGAAAAAGGTTGGGGGCCACTGCCTTAGAGTTTATAGAGTGGTATCTATCCAATGCAGTGTAGTCAGTTTTTGATGATTTTAACTGGACTTGGCGGACCTGGGCGTGGCTAAGACTAAGGCTAGGGTATTTATACATCTATTCATAGCACATATCGCCATAATGTTTTTGTTTATTCGTATAACCACTTTTTCACAGTATTATTTTCAACAAAAATATAGCATGTAACCTAAAAAACCGTTTAGTTGTGTCGAGTTTAGTGGCATAATAAAAAATGTGGGCCGAGTCCCGCGGTGACCCAGGAGTTCGAGATCATCGCGACAGCACATAGAAGCGGTGTATTATATTTGTTGTCTCTTTCTCTCTCATAGTGTACGACGTGAAAGCCCGGAGAAAGTGATTTATCGCAAGTTTCTATAAGTTGAATTTGAAACACTCTTATTTCGAAATTATTTTTGCTTTGGCAACAGTTTTAAAATACGCAAAGAGGAAGTTGGTTTGTTGCCTTATTTTATTACGGTATGGACGTAACCTCAGAGTAACAATATAAAGAGACCGTACTAATTTGTGACAAATCGTTGACAAACTCGCAAAATATAGCTCTCTCTTTATGCTCGGTTCTATACGCATATGAGAAAAAGAGACAAACAATTGTTGAAACCAATACACGATTTGGGGCGGGCTAAATACCATGTCCGCGATATTTGATCTGCACGAACTTCATTCACGTTTGGAGTGTCAGGCGAACGGACTGTCAAAAGTGCGTAAATAGTTAAAAACTTGAGTTATTTTTGTCCGATATCTAGCAAAACATCATGGCCATATGTGCTATACTTGGTTGCTTCAATCGAAGTACAAAGGACCAAAAACAAACAGTTTTCACACGTATGTACCATAAAAATCGTCTTTTTAGTTAGATCTCAAATATTTAACATTCTAACCTACAAAACAACTAGTAACTTACACCAATATGTAATTAATCTTTGGACTACGTTCCAATATAATAAACTTCCGTTTGAAATGAGTTTTAGTGGATTCGTAATATTTTTAACTTAGAGATATTTACTAGCTGTCACATAAGAAACCATTACAAGGGGGAATCCCCATATTGTACGGCTTCTGAAAGTATCCCGGTCTCTTTCTTTCTCATGATACTAACGCTAAATTGTTGGCAAACAGATAAAGACAGAATAGTGTTTATCTCTTAGTTATATTTATAATTTCGGTTCCGTCCCCAGATTCAGGGCTATGCCAAAATTGGAATATTATTATTTATTTAATTATTTTTAGATTTCCAAAGGATGAAAAAAGACGAGAAAAATCTAATTTCTTTTTCTTTGATTTAACAAATATGTTAATATGAATTCATACGTTTCATCTGGATTTTTATACCCTTAGCTTCTAGTTAATTGTTTTTTTTAAATCTATTGATGTGCACATGCACTATTGTACCCATTTCTGAACCTGTTCTCTGATGATTTATGATAACGATATGCATCTAGATAGTTTTTTAATTTTGTATACATATTATATATTATTTTCTCCTTGTTAGTTAGAATTATTAGCTTAATTAATTAAGTATGAAGCGCACTTGACGTGAAATATCACAAAACTGTGCTATATAAGTTCACTGTTATTATTATCTGCATTCGAAATTTCCTTACAAAATAACGGGACGGAAAACATCCCTACAATACTTAAAAGCGGTGTCATGTTTGTGAATTTTTTTGTGTCTCTTTCTCTCTCATGGTGTACGACGTAAAAACGCAGAGAAAGTGATTTATCGCAAATTTATATAGGTAAAAAAATTGATCTCTCTCCATATATTCTTACTCCAAAGGTTAAGAAAATGATTAACATCTGTTATCACCGTACATTTTTTTATTTTACTTTTGTTTGTAAACTATTTTGTTGATGGAACTGAAGTTCATTTTATAATATGTATTTTTAAAATGTTCTGTACTAATAATTTAATTCGTTTATATTTTTATCTATAAATAAGATTTTAATAATCTTATTGATTAATGTATATTTGAATAAACAAAAAAAATATACAACATTCATTCTTTTTAATGATTTACAACTACCTACTCACAACAAAATACCTAATTTACTTAATTCCGACAACCCTGTTAGTGATTTTACTCCGAGTTTAGGCCACACCCCTTTGGTCATTGCTTGGTCAAAAGTGGTGCGGACAAAATTTCGCAAAGTTAGGTCTCTAGATATTGTTACTCTAAGGACGTAACTGACGACTAATGTCTCAGGGTTTCAGGTGCGGTTGTCACCACTTTGTTAAAAGACTACCTAGGGAAAGGTCACAAACTATATGTGGACAATTGGTACACTAGTCCAATATTGTTTAAATTCCTGCACGATCACCGAACCAACCTTAGAGTAACGTAGAGACCTAACTTTGCGAAATTTTGTCCGCACTTTTTGACCAAGCAATGACCAAAGGGTGTGGCCTAAACTCAGAGTAAAATCACTAACAGGGTTGTCACAAATTAAGTAAATTAGGTATTTTGTTGTGAGTAGGTAGTTGTAAATCATTAAAAAGAATGAATGTTGTATATTTTTTTGTTTATTCAAAGATACATTAATCAATAAGATTATTAAAATCTTATTTATAGATAAAAATATAAACGAATTAAATTATTAGTACAGAACATTTTATAATACATATTATAAAATGAACTTCAGTTCCATCAACAAAATAGTTTACAAACAAAAAGTAAAATAAAAAAAAATGTACGGTGATAACAGATGTTAAATCATTTTCTTAACCTTGGAGTAAGAATAATAGCAGAGATCATTTTTTACCTATATAAATTTGCGATAAATCACTTTCTCTGCGTTTTCGTCGTACACCATGAGAGAGAAAGAGGCACAAAAAATTTCACAAAAACATGAAACCGCTTTTAAGTATTGTAGGGATGTTTTTCCGTCCCGCGTTATTTTGTAAGGAAATTTCGAATGCAGATAATAACAATAACAGTGAACTTTGTGATATTTCACGTCAAGTGCGCTTCATACTTAATTAATTAAGCTAATAATTCTAACTAACAAGGAGAAAATAATATATAATATGTATACAAAATTAAAAACTATCTAAATGCATGATCGTTATCATAAATCATCAGAGAACAGGTTCAGAAATGGGTACAATAGTGCATGTGCACATCAATAGATATAAAAAAACAATTAACTAGAAGCTAAGGGTATAAAAATCCAGATGAAACGTATGAATTCATATTAACATATTTGTTAAATCAAAGAAAAAGAACAGATTTTTTTCTCGTCTTTTTTCATCCTTTGAAATCTAAAAATAATTAAATAAATAATAATATTCCAATTTTGGCATAGCCCTGAATCTGGGGACGTAACCGAAATTATAAATATAACTAAGAGATAAACACTATTCTGTCTTTATCTGTTTGCCAGCAATTTAGCGTTAGTATCATGAGAAAAAGAAAAAAGACCGGGATATTTTCGAAGCCGTGGCCGATTCCCCCATGTAATGGTTTTTCTTATGTGACAGCTAGTAAATATCTCTAAGTTAAAAATACGAATCCACTAAAACTCATTTCAAACGGAAGTTTATTATATTGGAACGAATAGTCCAAAGATTAATTACATATTGGTGTAAGTTACTAGTTGTTTTGTAGGTTAGAATGTTAAATATTTGAGATCTAACTAAAAAAGACGATTTTTATGGTACATACGTGTGAAAACTGTTTGTTTTTTGGTCCTTTTTGTACTTCGATTGAAGCAACCAAGTATAGCACATATGGCCATGATGTTTTGCTAGATATCGGACAAAAAATAACTCAAGTTTTTAACTATTTAGTACGCACTTTTGACAGTCCGTTCACTTGACACTCAAACGTGAATGAAGTTCGTCCAGATCAGAATTAACCGCGGACATGGTATTAGCCCGCCCCAAATCATGTATTGGTTTCAACAATTGTTTGTCTCTTTTTCTCATATGCGTATAGAACCGAGCATAAAGAGAGAGCTATATTTTGCGAGTTTGTCAACGATTTGTCACAAATTAGTATGGTCTCTTTATATTGTTACTCTGAGGAACCAACGCATTTGGAACAGTACGCAAAAATCGCAAAAATATGCCAAAATTTAAAAAATTGAAGAGAGGGGAGATTACCTCGCAGTGTTCTGGTTCACTGATGGCATTAAAATTACACGATAAACGAGAAATCCACATTAACCACACTTCACGATGATGCAGTTTCTCCGACAGGAAAAAATAATTTTAGAACCGGTGAAGCGATTTTAAAACCAACATGTATCCAAGACTACAACAAAAATATGGGTTTAGTTGATAAAGCAGATATGATGATAACCAGCATAAATTTCCTAAGAAAATCTGTTAAGTGGTATAAAAAACTTTCCTTCCATTTGATTGATTTATATCTACTAAATTCGTGTATAATGCACAATAATATAAGTTCAAAAATTTTTAGATTTCCTGATTACCAATTATGTGTGATAAGACAATTATTAGAAAAATATCGTATTACATCGCGCCCTGAAGTTGGTCTGCGTACGTCACAAGACTTGCCATTGCGTTTATCTGCCAAAATGCTAGCTAAACATATGCCAAAACCAATACCAGCAACGGAAAAAAATCAAAAACCGTATAAAAACTGTTATGTATGCGAAATCAATTTGGAAAATAGATTTTTTAACCTCATCAATCAACCGAAAAAACAGTTAAATTATATTAAATCTATTTGAGAGATTTTTCTGCTGCAACGGATGTGTTTTCTAGACGTCATATTCTTTAATTATTTTCCTTGCAATAGCTTTTTATAACAATTCAATGCCGCCAATCAACAGCCACCAACCACGCAGCAGCCTTTCCGCTACCGAAAACTACACTAAACAGTGACGACAATAAACTCAGTTGGGGCGTTTTTTCCTTATGTTGAGTGTGTGTTGAACATTCATCCTTGAAACGATCGGATATGATTTTTTTTCTCAGACACGTGGGTACTGCTAACTTATGGCATTATCTTTTATATATTATTATACTACTTCATACAGTATCTCTAAATATGAGAGAAGGCTCTGAAGGTGATCTTTTCCTTTAGGTCTCGCGTGGAGCTAATATTAAAAAAACAAAAAGATATATATTATTAATTTTAAATAAATGTTCAAACTTAGACAGTCTACGATACAAAACTTCAACCTCGGTGAATAAAAAAATACGTGCAAAATGTATTAATGCAGTAACTGGGTTCTGGACAGCGTGGGGCGTGGGGCGTGGGGCGTGGGGCGCGGGGCGTGGAGCGTGCGGCGTGCGACGTGTCAACGTGCACACGAAGTCTGTTACGTTGTGTGAACATTTTATTGTAATAATCCGCCCGCCATCCGTCTCCGCTCCGTATAATTGCATTAGAGAAACTTGACTATAAATGGTGCGCGTCGCATGGAAAACTCGTAAACTAATAATCAATTTCCTCGCCCGGTTCGCGTCCCCGCTAAGTGGGCGCCGCCATTTGCAAGTGAGATTTAATCTGCCATCTGGCGGTGACTGGCGAAAGCTGGCTTCAGTAGACAATGCTGCCAGATTGAGTGGTTGGGCAATTTTCCTCCGATAATGAGAATGTGTTCCCCGTAGCCGGGACGCTTTCGTGCGGTTAACTTTTAAACCGTGGTGGTCGTACATCGTTTTATTTTACTTTGCTTTAGAGAATCAACATTTTAAAGTGTGTGCCTACATTATTTTTACTGGATATTCAGTTATGCACAGTTTTGCCTTGAGTACTAAAAAAATATTTTTTTTTTTAACTTTTTTTTTAATTTTGTACCCAGCGTAGGGTACTTATTAAATCAGAAATTTTCAATTAGATTTTTAAGATTCTTAGAGATAATAAATATAAAAACTTATTTCTCTTGGGATATTAAGCAAAGATAAAATTGTTACTGACATCAAGCCAATGATATAGAAAAACCGACAAAAAAAAATGATGTGCCCGGATTTACCGTTTGCCGGGCGGCTGTGCCCCCATTGACACCCCGCCACCTCTTGTCCAACCCGAGATTTATTGATAGAGGTACCCAACTATGAAGTTCTTATTTCTTTAAATTATTAATTATATTTTACTGTTAGTCATTCCCGTCGAATATTTACGCCGCAGTAAGCTTCAGCGCGAACTCAGGTAGAAACAGAACTTGAACAAAACAAAAACTTGCGACAAACTTCTTAAGCTGTAAAATCTACGGATCGGCACATGGAATACCACCAGTATAGCCAGCAGGGCCGGTTCCACGATATCTCGCGCCCTGTGCAGTGAGTACGGATTGCAAAGTCACCGGTACAATATCACCGTGACAGGAATATGTTCCATCTCCAAGTTTGTACTTAAATTGCCGGGAAGAAAGAACGGCCATGTTGATTGGTTATGGACTTTGGATCGCATCGATTTTAAGGTACGACACACTATAGAAAAACAGACTCAACGTCCAGATAACTATTATGCGATCCAAATGACAATGTAGTCTCCTTCAACGGAAGTAATCTTCCCAACAAACCTTCCATTGAAATGCTTGGTGTAACCTTAAGTGACCAGTTAAGGCACCGGGGCTCCATCGAAGCCAGAGTTAAGTTAGCCTCTCAGAAGTTGAACGTGTTGTACAGGGCCCGCAGATACTTCAATAGTACCCAACTGCTGACCCTGTACAAATCTCAAGTACGCCCCACTGTTGAATTTGGCAGACACCTCTGGTCTGGAGCCCCCCTAAATACCTGAAAAAAACCCTTGACTCTGTGCAGAAACGGGCGGTCCGTTTGATTGATTTTCCTACCTTAACAAACGGATTGCAGACTTTGGAGCACAGACGTCAGGTGGGAATGCTGTCTTTGTTCTACAGGTATTTCAATGGAAGATGCTCCGAGGAACTTGCGTCATTGATCCCTTCGGCACCGGTGCATAGTCGGAAAACTCGCCAAACGCGCGCCCAATATTTGTACACGATTGACATTCAATACATGAGAACGGGTCGCTTTTACGACTCGTTCTTATGTTCAACAGCTCGGCTATGGAACGATTTGCCGGCCTCTGTGTTTCCTCCCTCCTTCAACATCTCTTCAAGACCCAAGTTCACTCCTTCCTTTCCTCAAAAAAACCCTCCACACAGCATCCCCAAAGATGACATAGGCCTTGAGGGGAATTTTTTCCCTCAAGGCCTCCTGTGTGGAGTTGCTGTAAAAAAAAAAAAAATGCACTTTATAAAAAAAATCACAGCGACAAAAAAAAATCCATTTGTTTTCGATAGTGATGTGGCCAGCTCAATAAAAAACCTTAGAGTAACAATACACACAGACCTAACTATGCGAAATTTTGACGCTACTTTTTGACCAAGCATTGACCAAAAAAGGTATGACGTATATGCTTCCAGCCAATCGGATGCGAAGAATACCGTAAAAATAAACATTATTTTGTCTTTATCTGTTCGCGAACAATTTTGAGTTGCAACGTGAGAAACAAAGAGACATGGATACGTTTAGATGTTGGACTAATCAGGAAATCCCCATTCATACAAATTTACGTCAGAATCCCATATATCTATCGAAGTAAAACATATTAGGAATGCATTCAAACTCGTTTTAAACGGGAGTTTATTATATCGAAACAAATAATGCAAAGATTGACTAAATATTGGTGTAGGTAACAAGTTGTTTTGTAGGTTAGCATGTAAAATATTTGAGGTCAAACTAAAAAATACGAATTCTTGGATAAATACCTGTGGAAACTAATTTTTTTGGTCCTCTGTTACTTCAGTTGAAACAACCAACAACTGCACATATAGCCATATCGTTTTTTTTTAATATTACACTAAATGCACTTAAGTAATTATATATTTTAAGCTTTTTGTCTGTCAATTCGACTGACAAGTAAACTACTGTGAAGTTAGTAATATATTGAAAAAATGGTTACACGGCTTTTAGCACGCCCCAAATCATATGTTCTTAATAACAATTGTTTGTCTCTTTTTCCCATATGTCTATAGAAACGAGCATAAAGAGAGAGCTATATTTTGCGAGTATGAACGATTTGACTCATAATTAGGACGGTCTCTCTATATTGTTACTCTAAGTAGAAAACATAATTATTTCATGATGTGGGTAATTTATGATTTAGAACAGGACAAGAAGAAGAAGATAAAATTTATTTAATAATTTAAAATACTATCATAAGTTATATAATTGCTTGATACGGAATAGAAAGCGGATTTTAATTATCAATGCCAAACAATATTAATGAAAAATCAATGGAAGTTACGTAACAATGCATAAATTTAGTTTTGTGACACACATAAATCACTGTCTGGGCTTTATATTAATTATTCCAGGATTAATCGGCTTCAACATTCGTCGAAATTTAATATCAGTTACAATCACCTCCAGCGACAGTCTGCTGTAAGCTGAAACATATCGGCCATTAGGAATGCTAATTTGTGTAGTTTCCTTGGTGATTATTTCGGGTGGAATATCGTTCAAAGGTTTCATACAGTCTACTGCAAAACTGTTTTAGTCTTAGAGTATATAGAGTGGTATCAATCCAAGGCAGTGTAGCCAGTTTTTGATGATTTTTACCTGACTCGGCGGACCTGGGCGTGGCTAAGACCAAGGCTAGGGTATTTGTACATCCATTCATATCACATATCGACATAATGTTTTTGTTTATTCGGAAAACCACTTTTTCACAGTATTGATATCAACAAAAATATAGCATCTAACCTAAAAAATCGTTTAGTTGCGTCAAGTTTAGTGGCATGATAAAAATTAAGGGCGGAGTCCCGCGGTGACCCAGGAGCCCAAGATCATTGACAGTACGTAGAAGCGGAGTATTATATTTGCTGTCTCTTTCTCTCTCATGGTGTACAACGTATAAACCCGGAGAAAATGATTTATCGCAAGTTTGTATCGGTTGGGTAAAAATTATTAGGTCTCTCTCCATACATTGTTTCTCCAAGGTTTTAATATTAGTACAAGTACGAGTATACTCTGCAAATTTTACCTGTGTACAACGTCAATTTGTGTTTACTAGTTAATTATTATAAACGATAATATGCCAATACCTTTTTTAATACAGAAAAAAATCTCAGTAGTTTACAATATGAGATGAAGAAAAATTAGGTGCTGAAATGAGAAATGCAGATCCGATGTTCACACTAGTACTGGGCGTTAAATATAATTCGAAAAAACGCCAACGCCGTTATCGTTGGCGATTGTTAACTGTTAAATATAACCGTTGAAAATAACGCCGACGTTGACTATTTTTTGGTAAACTACCAATATACTATATTTTCTAAATTACATATGAGTACACAAAGCGTCCTTGAGGTGATTTTCCCACGAAAACGGTGCTATAAAATGTATCCATTTATTATTATTATTAAGTTTAGACGTTGAATTATATGAGCTTATAATGCAAATGCAATAGTAAAAAAGTAAAATAATATATTGCGTCGTATTGTCTACTAAAACTTAATTTATTTACTTACTCGGTATTTGCACTTTGGCCGTGAAACAAAATATAAACATTGAACAACTACACCATTAATCGTATTCTTCAATTCACAAAAACACATCGAATGCACGCGCGACGAGTAAAAACGCGCCAAACTAAACGAGTAGGAGATTGACATAAAACTAACTAGCAAAAATAATGAATAACGAGCCTATTGGTTTTAATAATAATAATCCCCTGTTGAAAAATAACAGCTCGATGAAAAGACATTGTCGTTATAATATATCTAGCTGTTATATATGTTTTACTTATCATTATTTTCGTCACTTGATTCTAGGCGCTACGTATCGGCCGTTTCGGATAAGAAAGTCCACAAATATGTTTAGTAAGAAGAAATATAACCAAAAGATTATTCCAAACTACGTATAATATTGTGCACGGCGCACACACTCTTTACACCTTTTAAAGACTAAAATAATAGGTACATGACAATGTGATGCGTCGTTATAATATAACTAGCTGTTAGATATATTTGACTTGTCATTATTTTCGTCGCTTGATTCTAGGCGCTACGTATCGGCCGTTTCGGATAGGAAAGTTCACAGAGATGTCTAGTAATAAGAAGTATAACCAAAAGATTATTCCAAACTACGTATAATATTGTCGACGACGCACACACTCTTTACACCTTTTTTAAAGACTAAAATAATAGGTACATGATAATACGAGGCGTCGTTATAATATATCTAGCTGTTAGATATTTTGGTGACATTCGGAGAATTATACATAACAGTTACATTTTAGGTGCCGTCATTATTTTACCTAGCCATTATTTTATTCGCTTGACTCTTGGAGCTACGTATCGCGCGTTTCGGATAGGATATTCAACAAAAACGTTTAGTAAGAAAGTATAAAAGATACACATAATGTCGCTTACGATGCATAAACTCTTACACCTTTTTGTTTATACTTGGCGCTAACGCTAATACAATAATAATAGCGCGTCGAAGAATATTCGTATGGTAGGTACCAATATTTTTAGTAATAATATCTAACTGTTAGCGCAAATTTTCGTCAATAGCGTTAGACGTTGGCGGCATCAAGATATTATTTCTAACAGCTAGATATATTTTGATACAGTACTAGTTCACACAGTAACTGCACAAATTACAATATTTAAAAAAAAAATAGATTAAAAATTAGCCGAAGAAACCATAACAACTAAAAAGAATCTAAATCACAATTTAGTCCCTTTCAAAGGAAGCAATCTTCACAACAAGCCTCCCAGTGACCAGCTGAGGTACGGGGGCTCTATCGAAGATAGAGAAAAGTTATCCTCTCAGAAATTGGGCGTACTGTACAGGGCCCGCAAATACTTTGATAGTACACAAATGCTGACTTTGTACAAATCGCAAGTGCGCCTCACTGTTGAAATTGGTAGCCACCTCTGGTCTAGAGCCCTTGACTATGTGCAGAAACGGTGGTCCATTTGATAGATTCCTCTTTCTTAACAAACTGATGGAAACCTTTGGAGTCAAACGTCAGGTGGGAATATCGTCCTTGTTCTACCGGTATTTCAATGGGAGATGCTCCGAGGAACTTGCGTCATTTGTCCATTCGACACCAATGCACAACACGGCTGACATTCGACACATGGGAACGGGTCGCTTCTACGACTTCTCTCGTTCTTGTGGTCAACAGCTCGACTGTGGAATGATTTGCCAGCCTCTATGTTTCCTCCCTCCTACAACATGGGTCTCTTTAAGAACCAGGTTGTAATCCTTCGTTTCCTCAAAAAAACTCGAAGATGACAGACAGGCCCTGAAGAAAATGATTTACTTCAAGGCTTCCCGTGTGGACTAAGTGTAATTTTTTTAAACTCTTGTTTTTATTAATATGAGTTTTAAATGACTATTTTATGATTTATTTTAATATTTATCAAATCATTTGTCTTAGAAAACAGTAATTAAAAAAAATCATATTCTGATACCAATAAGATTTTGCTTTGACCCAGGTTTCATGGCTTAATTTTAACTGAATTCAAATAACATAATTGATCGTGGCTTATCTGATCAATTTGGAACGTACAATTAACGTATTTTGCACTATAAACTACACTTTCTGTCAGCCAGACGTAAACTTTCTGGTATATTAATTTTACACAAAATTATACATTCATCAATTTATGCACCAAACATTTTATCCCAAATAAACACCAACACACCACTAAGAAAATCAACTAGGAGGATAAACGATATTTTTAATATTAAAGCCTACCACACAAATACGGGATATTTCTCTCGTTTACCGAGGACATTAAGAAACTGCAACACAATTCACTGCACAAACAATGAAGTAGACATTTTTATTGAAACGATAAATCAATTTAAAAAAAACTGTCAATCATATCAAGCTGATATTGTAATGATGCCCTTTAGTTATAAAGGTGTACCAAGTACCAAACGGCTAATAAGCCTTCAGTACAGGTGCCAATAATCTATTTATTTATGTTCTTCCTTGTATAATATTATTCATTTGCTTTTGTTTGTTATTCTTTTACTTTTGCATTTTTCATACACTCTTACTTGATTACCAACTGTTGTTAAATATTCTAATTAAATAACCACTCATGTATATATGTTTTGGGTATCATGCTTGTTATATGTACTTAAATAAAAAATAAAATATTCAAGTTTACATTGATACGAAGCCTTTTTAAATGTTACGTCTCAGCGAAACCAGCTCGGAATTTTAAATTTACATAAATGGTTATGTAACAGTATTATATAAAATGACCCGCCGTATGTCGATGCTTTTTATTCAAAACATCTAAACCATTCGAACGATGTTATTGTTATTTAAGTTCAGCCATAATTTGTTCCTTTTTTTTTTAAATTATTTAGTGATATTAGTGGAATTTTAAAAATGTATGTTGACGCAGCAAAATAACTAACAGTTTTCCTTTCCTGTTAAATTTGCAAAATGTGGGCTGAGACAATTTGGCTGTTAACCATAAAATGAAGCGCACTAAATTTGTTATTTTATTTAATTTCTTCCTCCTATGTATAATGGTCGTAATGAATGTCAAAACATAAAAGTAGATGTCCACTTAGCAACCAATCTATAAATGGCTGTTATCTCCATCCCGACGAGCCGCGTCTCTCGTCTCGCGTCTCTTCTCTCCCGCATTCGGCGCTCATTGTTTGACTTCGCAAAGGAAAAGTCCCCTATCAACAGGAAGCTTACTCTAATTACCCGTCTAAAGCAGAATGTAATAGGCAATCCTCGCTTTTCTTTCAAATACTTCTCCCGGAGACTAGTTCCAACTCGCCTCGGCCGGAACCGCCTGGTCCGACCCGCCACATCTATGGGGAATTCGCACTACCTCGTAGTGGGCTTAGCGGGATGTTTGATTTGTCGGGGGCCTAACTAGTGGAGTACTGAGCCGCCATGTTGATCAGATGGCAACACTGATTATATTTGCGAGAGAATGAGTCGTCAGTATACAAAGACGAACAAGGGCTCAAAACGACATTGTGTAAGGATGTGTGTTTTTTAGTATGTAACAGTCGACGTATAGGTTTATAAGCATATTATATGCAAAATCAGTATTCAAAATTAGCAGTGACGCTCACTGATCTTTCCGTTTTTTGGCCATTATTCAATAGAAAAAGTTTAAGATAACACCTCTTTTAATATGTATTTACTCTGTGGAAATAATTTATCAAAACTAACCTAACAAAATCTAATTCAACTTTAAAAATATATCACTATCTGAGGAATTTTTCATAATATATATTGGTACGTTATCGAAATTTCAGTAGTTATGTATTGATAAAAAAAAGTTTCACTTGGTACCTACTATTTTTTTATGAACATTAAACACATTTTAATAAATAATTAAAAATAGCTTTGTACAAGACCAGAGATTTAAATAAATAATAATGTTAATTTTAATAAGTTACATTCCGGTGTTCATTACTATCGGAAACAAATCGGTTACTAAAATTTGCTTTTTAGTACTGTTCAATAGGTTCCCATCATAATATTAACGGTTTCAGAAAAATGTTTCTTCTTTTAGTGGTAAGGTTGAATTATTATTATTATTTCATGTTTCTCGGATGGCAAATTTAAGCAGATTTTCTTAATGTTGTATTATGGAGACAGAATCTCATTATTTTTAAAAATTATAATATAACGGTATTTTTTTAATAACGCTTCTTTAATTTTTTTAATTAAAAAAAATATATATACTTGGCAAAATATTGTGTAGGCGAGCTGTGTATCTAAATTTGTTTACGTCAACTACAAATCTAGACACTTATCTTTGCGAGCGGCCATAGAGGAGCAAACTAATAAACGAGGTGGACAAAAGAGAAACTAAAGAACAAACGAACCATTTTGACAATACCAATATCTTATACAGTAGCGCTAGATAAGTATGTCGATCCGTGGGGACCGTGGGTACAAATTACACCGTAGAAGACAAATATACCAGAAGGGTACTCACTTAATTGCTAGGTATTTACCCATCCACTAATAGCCTACTCAAATAATCCGACCGCATTGTCCACCGCGCCGCGCCGCCAAGCGATAGAAAAAGGAAATAAAGTTGGTATAAAAATGCGCGGGATCCTGAGGGAAATCATCGTGGCGGCCAATTATTTTCCATTTATCCCCGGACCCCGGATCGCGGTCGGAAGAGACTCAAGATATAATTAGTTGATGCCGGCGATATCTTCGGCTAAGCCCCGAGGAGACGCCGAGCCTTGGGAATTGGAAAATTTCCCCCGTAAAAAATATTCACTCAATTGCAAGCGGATTTAAAGTACCCACTTCTTCCCATAAGTAGGTATTATACGTTATTAGCCGTAGTAAGAATTTTACATTTATGCTTCGAGATAATTTTGATACTGTCTTGTTACCATCAAATATTTGGCAATAAATAAAAATGTCGATAAATTATTTTCAATAATTTTCCATTTCACTGATGAAATTAGCAGCGGAAGTGTGCTTGTACCGGTTGCGTAAGTTTTTAAACCATGAAATTCGGCCTCTTTCCTGAAATATTTTATTTGGCAGTCCTCATAATATTGCCGAGATATTTCAGTTGTCTGATTTTTCTTTCATTTTGTTCTATTTAGTTCAGAGAATAAGATCATATCATAAATTGACATAAACACTTGACTCTGTGCAGAAACCGGCGTGAGGTCCTTAACAAATGGATTGCAATCTTTGGAGCACAGACGTCAGACGGGAATGCTGTCCTTGTTCTACCGGTTCTTCGAAGGAAGATGCACAGTCGGGAAACACGTTAAATGCGCACCCAAAATTTGCAGACGGTTGACATTCGCCAAATGAGAACGAGTCGCTTTTACGACTCGTTCTTGTGTTTAACAGCTCGGAGGTGGAATGATTTCCGGCCTCTGTGTTTCCTATTCTCCACAGCATGGGCCTTTTAAAGACTCAGGTTCCATACTTATTTTCCCTAGAAAGAGCCTCCACACGGAATCCCTAAAGATGGCATAGGCGCCGAGGGAAATATTTTGTCTCGGGTCTTCTTGTGTTGAGTTCATATGAATATTTTTTTTTATTGAGCTCGCTTCCGTTATATGGGCCCTCCATATTGGAACAATTTAAAAAAAAATCTAATTCAAAGTGTATTTGAGAATGCAAGGCGATTTATGTATTATGAAGAATTG
Organism: Drusus annulatus; assembly: GCA_022651775.1. NCBI lineage: Eukaryota > Metazoa > Arthropoda > Insecta > Trichoptera > Limnephilidae > Drusus > Drusus annulatus. The sequence goes on from JAGWCC010000610.1 coordinate 384,457, forward strand.
TTTTTTTCCAGTTTCCAGTCGAGATGGGGGGGATTCTTGCAGTAGCAGTGTATACAATCATTCATAACTTGATAGATATTGGATTGCTCTTTAAATTATTTAAGTTATTTGTGTTAAGGCGGAACCATAACCTGCTAGCAGCTAGGTATTCCACATAGCAGAAAAGACGTGTTGGCTCAACATGCCATGGCACGAGGCATGGTGCTACTGTACCAAATCTCTTCTCTGGGGCTATTCATATCTTCAACATAAACCATAAACCTTAAAGGTTTTAAGAGAGAGTTTTAAATTTCTCTATGTATATACCTGTATATGTATTTTGCAAATAATTCTGCTCGTGTTTATTTTAAATGAACGCAATCTGTAATTAGAATACAACAGCTGGGCGCAGGGATCAAAGCCGGGGCAAGGGCGGGGGCGGGGGCTCTAGAAATAAGTAGCTTCGCTTAGTAAAATAATAATAAAGTCTCGGCGCGAGAATTGATAGAGGGACCCTCTGGTCCGTAAGGGGGTTCGAGAATGTGGCGGCCCCCTTCGAATTCATTTACCTTTTGAGGTGAGAGGCCTGTCGATAGTCCTACTAGTTCCATCAGAGAGTCTCTTTCCATTTAGAGCAATCGCCTGCTTCACTGAGTTTGGACCTGAACCATTTGTTCTAACACCACTTTTCCCTTGTCTGATTGCAGTACAACATAAAGAAGAAGGAGGAGATCGTGGAGCAGATGCCGCAAGAGCCCGACAACCCGCTGATGCGCAAGAAGAAGACGCCCGAGGAGCTGGCGGCGGAAGCGGAGCTGGAGGACCAAGACGATTTCACCAGTGAGTCAAGCTCTAGCCCTACTTTTAGAAGCTTATCATTCTTCTGTTGCCCTCTCCTATCCGTGGTTGGACATCTTCGAGGCAATCTTTCAGATTGTAGCCTTTTGGGCTATGGGGTTCAGTCCAGGACATTTCTGGTTTTGGAACCTTTGGCAGCTCATTAATAGAGTTTTGATTTATGGCCATAGTAGACCATAAATATGTTGTGGAAGTATTGTTGATTTGAATTCATTCTGCCATTTAGATGGTCAGTGATTTTACGAAGAATAGTTTTATTGATGACATCAGATAAAATTCAAAATATTGGTACGTCTTTAGTTAAAAGCAGTCACACTGTGACTTACCATTATAAGCCATACAAAATAATGTCCACTTCCGACGAGTTTCACAAGAACCCCTCCTTCGTCAGGACAAAAGTAATGTAAAACCTACTAACGAAGAAAAGTTACGTTTAATTATTTCTGAACTTTTATTACTTATTTACAAGTGAATTAACAGTTATAATTATGTTTTTAAGATGTTTTACTTTGTCCCATAATGTTAGAGTCACAAAAACGTACGTCGTATGTGTTTTTGTGATATCCAAGAAATAAGTATTTTTTTTAACCTTGTTTATTTAGTTGTTTTTGTAATTGTTTTTTTAGTCATTAATTCACGACTACTTTTTTATAATCATTCGTTATTTATGCCCTATTATGTACACCACCCTTTCTGAAGTCTTAATTTTACAATTAAATATTTTATTCTATTTTGTAATTTATTTTTTAAATATCATAATATATTAGAATTTATTTTTTAACAACCAATTTATTAAGTTAGTACTTACCAATAATTCAAAATAACGTTAATAGTTCACAGTATCGAAAATTATTTTTCAACCTAAAATTCGATCTTAAATCTCAGAGCTCGCCCTTTCATCGGAAAATAGCTTTATTAGTTAGATCTTGTAAAGGCATTTCCTTGAAAAGGCTATCCGAACAGTAAAGTTGTTAGACTTTGAACGGAATCAATTTGGAAGGTTAACGACTGCTGAAAGAGCTTATTGGCTAAGAGTAAAATAAAGAGGGAAATGATTAAGCCAATGAAATGCAATTTCCCTAAAGGCTTATTCCCGAGATTAAATTTTAGGTATACACCTAGAATGTAATAAATTCATTGCTTCAAGAATCATTATACACGTTTAAAATGCCTTAACCCCTTTTTTTAAATTGGAAACTTTTCTCGAACTTCATTGATAATATTTTTTTAAATTTTAATCGTTTAATTTATTTATTTTAATTAGAATTAACTTTAAAGCTTTGTGCTTTTTATTTTTGATATTATTTATTGAAATTCAACGAAAATATGAAACAGGAAAAGACAGAAACTAAAAAGAATAACGATCGCGGCCGTTATGTTCTTATTCCTGTTGTTGTATAGTGATGTGTTTTTACTTTGTGTTTAACAGACATAAAGGTCTCGTATATTTAGAAGACCTTCAATTAGACACGATGTTCTAGTTTGCTTCTTCTACTTCTTTGTTATAAGCTTTTTGTCGTCCAGCCAAACGTCTACAGTTTTTCGATTCGTGGTAGCTCCTCCATTCTAATCCCATCTGTGTCGTTCTGTAAAATGTAGTTCGCTAGCAAAATGCATTGTTTCAAAATTTCTCTCCTTGTGTTTGTAATAACTAATTGTAAACGTATCTACAAAAGAGCACTACATCGGATCCTTGTGGAATCTCCATATAAAGTCTACATCCGATTCTCGACAGCTCTTACCCATCCCGTCTCATCTATTTTGATTTAATATATTTATTGAGAGTCGTTTTGCCGAATGAATTTGTTTATTATAATAAATGCTTGTGGATATACCAATAAAAGAAGCACTACACCGGAACCTTGTGGGAACCTGACTGCATATATATATATCAGTTTTATAATATTCAAATGTTGCTAACGAGGTATTTTCCTAATTTCAGAGCTGAAAAACACCATTGAGACGCAAGTCAACGAGTTGAAATCGCAAATTGAAAGCAAATGCGTAATGCAGTGAGGGAAGTCCACCGAATCATCGTCATCGAGTTGCGAGCCAAAATGCAAGAGTCAACATCACCGGTCGAAAAACACTGCAACTGAAATACCAACAACAGACAACACCAGCACGGGAAAGAGGGAGAAGGGGAACATCAGAAAGGGAACATCAGGAAGAACAACTGGAAGACTTAACCAAGGAAGAAGGGATCGTTTGCAGTGTTGAATGAAAACGTGGCGGTATGGTTGGAACATTCGGTCGTCACTCGCCACCGCATAGTAACGACGTAGTAACTCACTTAAACATAATAATTGTGCCCCTCATACCCGTATTTACCTATTTATCGACCCTATTACTAAACTATGTATCCGCCTAATAAGTTTGCCTTGTTTGTTGTCATGTTTTATATATAATTAGTACGAAAAGTAGTGAATATATCCAAAGCAATGGCTCGATAGGAATGGAGAAGTTTGATGCGTTGACGTGTCCACATTATTTGTCTCTTTGTAACCAAATCTACTCTCTACTGTTCTTTTGTCGAGTTTTTCTTCTTGCCGTTATCTTTAATATCTCTTATTTAGATTCACGTCTGAAAAAGACGGTAAAACCCAATATGACTAACATGAACATTCAAAGATTGCTGAAAGCTCGTGAAGAATCTCAGATCAGACAGCCGGGGTGTTTCATTCGGAAGCTTTCAACTTCGAGGGCTCACTCCTCAACTAGAGTTTTGTGCTTTACAAACATTACGTTGATGTTGCTGTTGATGTCGACATCAAGAAGGAAGAGAGTCTAAATTGATAAGCATACTTTCTCACATTCTTTCTAGGGGGGCAGTCTCACGAGATTGTTACAATTTGGTTTTTAACATGAATGATGTTAATTTAGATTAAAAAAAAAACAAAATGTCGAAGACTAAAAACCGCGCTTGTTATCAAAGTTTAGCTTATAGAATGTTAAAAGTATTTGTTACACATGAAAAAATTGAAGTATTTTATTATTATTATTAAATATATAACTTTTATGAATATTTGACTAGGTATTAACACGGGCTGAGTGAAGTGTATCGTAACTGGTAGCCTGCGATTATAATGATTAAATAAAACAATGAATGAAGCAATAATATTTAAAAGTGAACTTTTTGTAAAACATTGAAAAATAGCCAACGCTCTCGTCTTGCCTAGAGCTTGAAATGTGACAATTTCCGATGTAAACGTTTTTTTACCAAATTGCATTTTGTACGTGAATTTAGAAGATAATCGGGCGTGTCTTTGTTGGATATGTTTTTGATAAAAAGGTAAATGTTGTAAAAATATAAATTGGTAATCGCAGCTTTCAGTTTACGAACACTTTCTCAATTTTACTAAGAATACTTTAACATTAAACCTGCTAACTCATTTGTACTTAAGTTAAATCTAATTATTTTACACCAACGGATAAAACATGATATTATTATTCACATATAGAAATGTATCGATTATTTGAAACACAAAGAACGCAGTCCGAAAAATTTTTGCTTATTTCGATAAATTTATTATTGTTCTTTTATTTTTAAATCAATTAATTTTCTTTGATTGATACTTATTTGTTTTCAGCAAACAAAGGTTACGCTTGTGATATCTTGTTATTTGAGTGTTACATTTAGCAGCACATAGATGTCATTTTGTATCAGATAATTAAGTGCATTGAATTGGGTAGTGTAGCATAGACGTCGGTACTCAATTTATATATTTTAATTTATCTGTTTTTAATTCAACATTTGTTTTCTGTGTGAGGTTTTTATGAACTTAAAAATCATCCAAATTCCATATTAAAAAACAATACAATTTCAAGATTCCTTATAATTTTACCACGGACCTTTTAAATCCTAAATGTCTTCTTAGTGTTTGAATGTTTTAAATGTTTTTATTTTGTCAGCAATCTATCGATGTTGTGTGCTTGGTAAATGTGCTATTATTATATTGCTTGTTGCCTCCAATACAATGTACTACTTGTACCTCACTTTGCATGACAATTTTTACTGCACTGTCTTTGCGTCGATGTTGCTCGTAGTGATTCAAAAATTCTGATAAAAAAATACAAAAATTACACAAATCAAACAAGAAATAATTCATTCTTCACTTTGTTATGCAAAATATTTTAATGTGTCTCACTAGGAATTCGAAAAATTTCAAAATGTCTCACAATAGATCTCTGTTGTTGTTAAAATAATATCGTCAATTATCTGACGGTACTAAATAGATTGAAGTCAATCACAAAATGAATGTAATCTGTCTTTTCTGGAATGTGTTTCCGAATTCCACAATTGTCGCTTAGCTAAAATGTTAGATTTTGAATCTCTGTAGATATCGGTGTCCACTTCAATCTCAATAGATATAAATGAACATTATAAAACGTCAAAAGCTGTGATAATAATAAGCATGTTTATCGACGAGTTTTGAAATTCGTCTCACGTTACATGTGACAATTAAATACTAATATACCTATTCTATTTCACTCTCTCTCCTTGCTTTCTATTGAGTAGAATGTAAAAAGGTTACTTCTCGATTGTGAAGTAACCGTTCTGTCATTGGAAAGATCTCACGTCAAAGTACAGACTCTAAAGAGCGCAGCATTACTTCGGACACGTTCATGTTTTACTTCTCATCAGTGTCAGTAAACAAGTTGGTGATGAAGGCTTCCATCTCCTGCACTCAACTGCAGTGGACGGTTAAAGAAGCACAGCGGTTAGCAATTCGGTAATAAGTCTCGGGTTCAGATCCTAATTCAGTCCATTAATTATAAATAATTTTTTTTAATTTGTTTTGAAAACATGTAAGTATCATCTTTTTTATTGAGCTATATTTTTTCTATTTAAAAGTATACCTAAAGATTGAAGGACACTACCCACCTCTGCAAATATTAGTAATTTTGAATATATATTATGTATTACTATTTTGTCTGTTCTGATCGCGTCTTTGATAATGGGCCTGCTGCTTTTTTATATTTGGTTCTTAAACTATTTTATGTCCATGCTATCCACACTTATAAAATAATCACACCAACACTTGTTCACTGATTTAACTCATTAAATGTCCGCTTCTCTATTCTACGATAAGATATGTTATCATATGTTTTCAAAATACTTAGTTAATTTTTAAATAACCTTTATGATATTATTAAGTCCATTTTCACTTCAGTTGATTAATTTACTTGATATTATTATGACTGTAGATTTTTTGTATTGAAATTATCATTGAGTCAATTATTACTCCTACCACACTGAAACTCTACGTTTTTACCCAAATACCCTACTTTTTAATATTACTACGTATTTTGTATCATATTATTCACATTCAATGATATCATTATTCCTATAAACCTAATCTCTAATACCTACTCGTATATTCATGTAGTTTAAGAACGTTTGAAACTACTTTATACAAAAACACATTTGATAGGAACTCATTAATTCTTTGAAAAATCTACAATATGTAAAATGAACACAAGTCTTGAGGCTATTTTTGGTGACTAACACCAAATCACATAATAAAGTCCAGCTGACTTACAAGAATGCACCCAAGAGTAGGTACTGCGCTGTTTATTGAAAAAGAAGAAGGCATTGGAAGTAAGCTACCACATTATATTATTGGCTGCGACTAAAGCCTAGCTTTTCCGGCATCTTCTGCAAACGGTCCGCATGTGTGAATTGTACTAATAGGTACTAGTGGCACTAGTGACTTGTCTCCTTTGAGCGAATGTAGTTTCAAATGTGTATTTGAAGACATATATCGATTGTATTACTTTGTACACTAATCTATCCTAATCTTACGGCTTCTACTGTGTAGTTTGTTTCCTTCTGCTATATATTGAATGTATATTTTCTGGAAAGGGTGAAGTTCTGCTTGACGCTTGTTGTGCCCGAGTCTTTATGTAGGTAGCTGTAACATAGAATCAATGTTTCCCTCTCCTTGCATATTGTGCTTGCAATATGATTTTATAAGTAAAACGCTAAATTAATCTTGAATTAATTTAACCCCCTGCGCATATATCATTATATTGACATCTTCGTTGTTGTGATGTTGAATAAAAAATATTATTAAAAAAATCATAAAAAAATATGTATATGTTACAGAAATCATTGTTGTAGATTGCTAGGGGTTGTCAATAAATAGTTATAGGGGTTACATGTAAATTGATTATGTATTATAAGCAAATAACTTTTACTTTACTTGAGATACAGTGACTTGAACAGTCATCACTAAGCTTGCGTAATACAGAATTCACTGCTTTAAAACTCTATTTAGTGATGGAAAAAACAAAATGTTCTAACCACCAAAAATTTCAACTATTTTTTTTGTCGCTTAGAACATTTTGCCAATGAAATGAAACAAGTTGCAACGGATAAAAAAAAACATTTTTTATAAGTTGCAACTTATTGTAACAAGTCACACTATGAACTACCAACTACTTATTTTCCACTACTTTCCTTGATACTGAATGTATGTTCTGTTCGCTTCTAAGGCTTGCATCTTTAAGCTTTGGGCTTCACATTAAAGAGTATAAGTGTCGTTTTCTCTATTTTCTGTTTATTCTAAAGCGTTTGTATAGTTCGCACCTGTCCTTTAATCTCGGTGTTGTGCTCGGTGTATTCTCATTACATTATATTAATCTTGCAAAAAGGTCTTAAGGTAATACTTTTTACATTATTTTGTGTCATTTTACGAAAATAATAATACTCTTCAGGCAACACCAATTTTCTTCGTATTGTTTACTTCTAATGATTTTGTTTTAATGCCGGTGTTATTATGTTCTTCTCATCCGTGAGATTAAATTGTATTGACTGCGGTACAATGTTTACACTTTAACCTTTTTTCCTGATAATTATTGGAGGAATTTGGGTGAATTTAAAATAATGGTAAAATGTGAAACTTTGTGTCATAAATAAATGATTGGCTTTGAAAATTGTATTTCGGTATAAATAGATTAAGGCTACTACTTACCTCTATTCATATCGTTTAGACAACGAATTTTTGGTCAAAGTAATAATGTTCAGTTTCCTATTCAATTCCAATAAAGATATTGTTTTATTCTAACGTTTTATCCAATCTGATAAATTAATACATACTTCTCACGCAGTTATAAAACTGTTAGGTTGCTCCTCAGTTCCACGACACAATTTAAAGTTTGTTGTACTTGTCAATGTTGCCAATGTTGCCAATGTTGCCACCTGCACACTGTGTATGATTATTCCATGTTTATGTATATAGAGTATTTGTTACATACTTGGTACCTAGAATATGTGTATTGTTTGATATTTCCACATCGGTAGCTGAAGAACAACTCGCGAATAATCCATTTGTAATTTGTACGTCAATCCGTATTTGGATATTATAGAAATGTGGATATTTGTATTGAACGAAAGTGGATATATTATATTTATTGCAAATGCTTTGAAATAAAGAAAATACATTGAGGTTTATACAAGGTAAATTTAATAAATGTAGTTACACAGTTTATTTTGACACGGAGAGTGTTGATGTTATTTGTAGTGTTAAATATTCCCAACTCATGTTGAATTTACTAAATAGAAGGACCTTTTAAAATACGTAAGTTACACAACTTTAAGGAATCTTCAAGCGTACCTAACAACTACTTTGGAGGTAACACCAGAAGGCTAACCAGCACCCGACAAGTTCTAAGTTTTCCAGCTCGTGTCGGTGTGTGTGTGTCGCACTGGGCGCACACTATTACGAACTGTATAACATGTGATTTGTTTGATTGATTATTTGTTTGATCGAATGTGACAACCTGATATAAGAATATCCATATTGTTTGATAATTTTAAAGTTTTTACCAAGCATGCCTTGAATGTTTAAAATGTAACATGAGTAAATAGAGACAACGACACCTTATACATATTGGAACGGTTCACTTGACCCACAATAACATGGAGATTATAATACTCGTATAGCTAATACTTACATAAACCTTAGGTCTATTGAATTTGAAATTAGTAGTTTAAAAAAACTTTGGGAAAAAAAAAAAAAAATTGCTTCTAAGCTTTATGCTACGTTAGCGACACCTAGTGATAAAAGTTGAACAACTAAAGCATGAAACGGTTGGATGGTATTCCCACACATACATGACATTGAAGCGTGTAGTTAATTCACTATGCAAATCTTATATTCGTAAAGTACTATGGAGATATTGTTGATACCCACTCTAATTAGTACTAAACTTGACCTAGATTACCTATCCAATCACCTTTATTCAGTTAGCGCATTGTATCTCAAATGTATGGTTTTACAGAATTACGACATACCTACGTAACGATGCAATAGTTGGATAACTTACATTTAAATGTTTTGCAAGTACATTTTGAATATATTTTGATTGAATATAAAGTGAAGTTTTTGAAAATAAAATGAGTACTTATAGACATTAGAAATTAGAGATTGCCATTTTTATATATTGTTTGAGTGATTTATAAAAATGGTTAATCTACGCGTTGTTAAATAATAATTAATGAATAAATAATATTGTACCACTTACAAACTACTCTACTTATTTTTCCTTAAATCCCTAACATAATGGCAGTATAAAAATACAAATATTAACACTATTCCAATGCGAACACACTAAACGAGACCATAGTTTTCGCTTATTAGAAGTTTCAGGTTGATTTCCAGATTTTTATCGATTTCCAGTTTTCCCATAAAGATCCTTGACTCTCCCGTATATTCCTTCTAAAACGGAAGAAACTCTATCAATAACGGAACCCAAAAGATTCTCCTCTGATTTCCGTTCCTCGGCTGATGGTGTTGTTTCCTTCTGATTCTCTTCTGCTTTACCTATTTTCAGTTTCGCAACACCACATTTGTTTTCTTTGGAAGCATCTTCAGAAATAAGTGTATGAATTTGATTTTCCAGAAGTCTAGCCACCTTTGCTACCTTCAATTCAAAAGTGTCATCGACTTTTTTTTGCGAATCTTGTGGCTTGCTTTTATCTTCGAGGGATGGCTCAATTATTTTTGTAAAATTTTCAGAAGTTGAATTAAATTTTTCATTCCTTGATTTATTTGCAGCTAGATTTTTAATATTATTTTTACTGAAGTAGTCTTTTTTTATCTCATTTACAGCATCACTTCCATAGTCGTGGTGATCTTCATCATCTAATTCGTCACTGATAGTATTTTTGTCAAAGCCGTCTTTACTTACTGTGAAACGTTTCACTCGATTGTTTGAAATCGTAAAATCTTTTCCTGTCTTTGTTAAATCTATTGCCACATCTTTGTTTCGACCGAAGGTGCTTTCTGCACATTGTTTCTTTGGCAGTTTTCCCTTGGCTCTGAAAAATTTCTTCCTTTTATTTTTCGTCATAGTTTTGACCTTCTTCAATAAAGCATTTGGTTTTTCTATGTTCTGATTAATGATTTGAATGTTCTCGTCTTTTAAAGACCTTTTGAGTAACTTGTGCTTTTGCAAATCGGCGTTGATCAGAGTTTTTGCTTTTAACTGGGCTAATCTAGATTGAACTTTGTGTCGTAACTCTTGCATTTTTAGACGAGTTTTTGCTAAGTTTGCAGTCAGCTGAAGGTTATTGTGCGCCACTCCTAGGGGCAGTATTCCCAGCGGAGTTCCAACAATCTCTTCAGCAGTTCGGCTTTCTTGAACTGAATTGTCTTCATCATTCGGATTTACCTCTTTCAAAAGGTTTTTTGCACGCCCCACCAAATTGTCCAACAATGGTAAACTTTGAGAAATTTCCCTTTCTGATATGTTTGGTAGATTCAACAGATTTTTAGTCAAGTTTAATTTTGGAATTTTTGGTAACTTAAAGGTTGGTAATAAAGGAGAGATTTCGGAAATCCCATCCCCAACTGTCGAATCTGCTACAGATTCATTTATTGCTTCTGACTCTGTTACAGTTTCCGTCTCGACAGGTTGTACTGGTAAGTCTGATCTTACAAACGGTGAATCATTAAGGTCTATACTGACCATAGCTAGATTTGCTTTTGGATCTCGAACAACTTTTGCTACAAAGTTACTGTTCAAACCATCTCCAAAAAAGAGCTCTTTGATTCGAATACTTGTTAACTGTTCCTTTTCCTGAAGATCAACACGCTTAAAGAGAATTAATCCATCCACAGTATTGTCCCCAGTATGTCCTCTGGGTATTCTTTTCAAAGCATCCTCACCCTCCCTGACAACGTCTGAAACCTTCCGCACACTAGACAGGGGTTGAAGAATTATACTCTCGACACCGAGAAACTCTTCTTGCAATTCCATTAACGATGACAGTTGACTTATAAGAGTGACAAGGTCTTCCATGTTGTTCATCTCATTAGATCTCACAGCAACAGGCGTTTGGATTTCATCTGCTTCCAAGTCTTTTAAGCCCATTCCAACTGGAACATCGACAAAATGTTTGTCAATATCTATATTCTCAGTGACAATGTTGACAGGTTCGAAATCCATGTTCTTAGAAATGATTGAAGATTCCACAAATTCATCTTTTTTCGACAAATCACCGGTGTGTTTACCAACAGGTTCAACGGCTTCTGTCAACTGTCTCGCATTGATTCTTTCTGCATCTTTTGTCGGATCAGAAGGAAACGCAACACCCCAAGATGCATTATCCAACAAAGGATTCACAGGAAGTTGATCAACTTGTTTGTCTTGGTCGGTGATTACTGGCAAATCCCTGACAAAAACGCCCTGCACGGTTTCAGCAATAGTTTTATCAGACGGTACCAAATTATTTTCTTCCCCTTCGGCCTGTCTTTTCACTCTATTTGCTACAAAGATATGCTCGTCGTTCTCCGGTGATTCTTCGTCAAAATAACAGGCTTTCACATCCGTGTTAGTAACAACCCAGAAACCAACAGATTTCGGTGGTAGAGAAAGATAAAGTGTTTCAAAGGAGTTCATTTCTTTAGCCAAGGGCACTAAATATTCTTCATCCATTTTCTGCTTGCCATTGATGATGATGTCCCTATAACAAAGCGAATAAACACAATTACATTTTATTTCATGTAAGTTCTCAATAGAAAATTATATAATTTAACATTTCATCACTATCTAGAGTATCTCTCGTCTTCGGAGAACCTTCCTTTGAAACACTGATAGTACAAGGATAACATTCCTACTTAACGTCTATATTATGAAGACTGCATTTCATCCATTAACCTTTTCACCGCGTTCCTGATTTAAATGGGATAACAGGTGTGCGCCACTTTGTGTGACATACGTTTTCTATGAAAATGAAAACATGCATGTTTGCGCGTAGCGGCGTTAAGGTTAAGAAATGAATCTCCCGTCTCTGCACAGAGTTAAGATTTTTTTTAGATTTTCAGGTTCCGTTTAGCGAAAATAACCAAACGAAACATACTCATCGTCGTTTCCTTGTAAAATAAACTGCACCACCTCTCCGCCGTCATTGTTGGATATTTGCACATGGAGGTTGGCCGGCGTTGGCCCCGAGTTGGCGGCGAACATGGTGACCGCCCCCGACAGAGGTCCGCTGGGCAATCGGGCGCAGTGTCCAAACACGGGGACCTGAGCGGATCCTTGGGAGACCTGCAGCACTTGTTGACCCACTAGAATCTTGTGAAGCAGGGACACATAGTAACTCTGAAAGAATTATTGTTAAATTAGAAACAAGAACTTGAATCAACAATGTTTGAATCCAAATGGCCAAGAGCGCTTTCAATAAGATAAAGACACTCTTTTGTAGCCGTGACATAAGACCAAATGTTTATAACCAGAATGGCTGAACACTAAACCAACATTGAAATGTGGAAACAATAGTTGTATTCCCAAAATACCCGGGGCAGATAGTGTATTAATATAAATACCGAACGAGAAGCCAAACTGTTTGGAGTGTATGGAGTTCTGAGATCCTCAATGGGCATAGGTTGTGAGGCTGAAGGGAGTGATATAAAAAGGCTGGGAAGAATCTAGCTGTTCCAATTTGATCATTAAACACGACTGAACCTTTTTAAAGCAAGGTTTGGATTCTGAATGGTTGTATTACACCGGGGCGATACTGAAAGTATCTACCGCTCTGGAATGTGCCACATATATACTATATATTATTTGTATATAAAATGAAACATATAAAATTATTTAGTATATTTGCTCACGCCAGGTTTCGACCTTGTGACCTTACGATCCGTAGCCAAGGATCTTAACTGTTCGGCCTGCTCGTAGGTTGTCATATCTCATATGATGTCAAATAAGTTAACTAGTTGCTTTTAATTCGATTTCTTTATTTCAATAGCATAAGAAAATAGAAAAATAGATCTCACCATTGTCGGTATCTTCAATTCATTCTTCTCCATCTCCTTGAAAAGCACCGAATACCCAATCCTAGCCGTCTCTCCCAAAGTTCTGAGCCAAGCGATGGCCTTGTCTTGCGCCTCCAGTCCTTCAGTTTCTTCGACAGTCTTCCACAGCTGGATTCCTTGGCTTTGCAAATGTGCCTTGACGGATTCTTTGTTGGTTTCGTCGATGAAATCCATGCTGTCAAAATCGTGTTTGCTGCAATGTAAAGGTATGTTGTCAATGAATATCGAAACAATATTCACTAAGGTTGGTGTATTTCAAATTGTTGTCATAATTCAATTCAACGACTAGTTTGTTTTTTCTTTTTTTTAATGGCCCTCGCTAAACGTCGATTCTAGGCCCGTTTCAGTTTTTGAACAAATTGTGATTAGCTGACAAGTCTGTGAAATACCAATTGTTGGTCCGTTTCATATTTTGAAGAAATTGTGATCAACTGAAAAAACTTAAGGTTTTCTAGCATGGAAAGATAATTTTTTTATCTTCTATGACTTCCATGATATGTGTTTTACTTAAAATTACCATTTTTCGTTTTCTATCCTCCAATAATATGTGAGTTTGTCATGGTGCGCTATTAGGCTTTGTATGTTTTGGTATAAGATCTGTTCCTTCATCATAAAAAATCGATTTTGATCCTTTCCATTTCAACTTTTTTTATAAGCTGGGCAGTCCTTACTTATAGCCGAATGTTTAGTATTAAGTTTGGATTCTAATCTATTACTTGTCATTATGCAATTGATACACTCATTGAGGTAAATAAATAGAGTCCACGTTCCTTACAAAGTCCATGTAAAATATTGTTCCATGTGACAGTGCCGATATCGATTTGTGGTGCCGACCCCTCCCGACCGCAAGCGAACCAGACATCCAATGCTTTCAGCCAGTTCTGACAAACACCCGAGTGACACCCGAATTTCATTTGCTTGTGTTAGTCAAAATCGTTTTTTATCATTAAAAGAGCCAATTTTGACAAATATTGATTATGAAAAACTCTACTTATTCATGAATGGTTACACCATTGCTTTTTCTATCTCTTCCAGAACGATTTATGCAGTATCTTAGCGTACGTGTAGACATTTTGCGGTTACCGCAGAAGATTCATACACGGCGAGCGCTTGTAACTTATGCCCGACTGAAGCCCATGTCATCTCTACGATGATGCTAATTGGCTTCAAGTTTGTTGCCCATATATCGAACGCTGATGTTTACTTCATTTATATACCTCAATGGATGCATTGCATATTATAGTTTTCAATTTCTTCACATTATTTTATATCGTACTGTTCTGCACATTTTAAACAGGATTTTTTTATTACTGCAATCCGATTGCCTTGTGATTATAACCGTGGCATTTGTACCATCTCATTATATTTAAGTTGTCAAAATACCCGGTGTCTGTCCTATCCAATGTTTATTTTTCCTTTTACTATTATTTTCTGGTACCAGTCTCCGTCCACATCAGCGTACACTATAAAGGATATTTTTCGTGGGTAACTTACTTCCTTTATAGGTTACCTTAATGTTGCATTTTTTCGTATTAAAGAAACTTTTTTTTTTAAATCTTCTAATTGATTTTATTTTAAGTTCAGTAATTTTCATAGCTGGATATTTTGTTGTGATGTTTTTGTTTCATATTTGTAAATTTCACCAACCATTTATTTTGTTCCATCTGCGTTTTAGTGTTGAATAATTGTGGATTTTTTTAAACCTTCGTATTCCCACTATTTCAGCTTTAGTTGCATCAAATATTTTTTTAGATATGTTTCTGCGTTAGTGGGTTTTTCTGATCCTTTTGTTTAGGTTTTTTTCATAACCGTAGTTTAATGTTTTTTTTACAGCTTCGGAATATAATGGCATCACTTGGTTCTTACTTCTGCGGGCTATATGCTCGCCCTCCAAAAATGCCATTTTAATGGCTATTTGTCCAATTGTTTTCATGATTTCATTACTCTTCGGGATCAGCTTTGCTCTTTGTTAAATTCGTTGGTTGGTTCCAGAAGTACGTCATTAAGTGCTTTGACAGCACATTTTGCTTTTTTAATATATTGTTGAGCATCCATTATAATTGTTCAGAAATGCCCTCTTGATATACAGTATTCTTTTATATTATATTTAGTTTTCCAATTGTCGAGATTTGTTACAAATAGCACCTTATTTCACAATTTTCAATTTCAATTCAACTAAACTATTTATTCATTTTAAAAACATTACAAAGTACAAATTTAAGGCGTTTTTAAAGAAATATAGAAAAATGTACATGGTGTGTATAAAAAAATAGAGTACAAAACATGTATTTACTGAGACAAGAAAAAGGTTAAAAATGAAACTAAGACCTGTCAATGTTGATGTTGTCGCAATTATTTATTACGTACTCGGAGTAATAATTACGTATTAGTTCATTTTTTATTGTGTTTTTTTTTACAGTGTGTCCACACTTGTCACTATTTTTAAATCTTCATTCTTGAAATAATTGTATTTGTTTCATTGGTTCACTATACAAATGTTATCCCCTTTAAGCTCTAAAGCTTTACGTCTCTCCTGAAATCATTACCCTTATCCCCCTTTTACGTCAGTGATTGTAATGTTTTGTTAGTTTTACAACTTTTACCTGTGTACCGTTTTTGTTGGTTCATAAGTTGACTTATAAACAATCTTGCAAATGTAAAAGCATACTTAGTCGATTAATAATAATTAAATATATTCACAAATCAACTGCTGACGTTTGTGATAATTCCGTAAAATAGATACATTCTCCTGAAAACCGTACACATGAAGAGGATATAAAAAAATTCCTTAAGCCCATATGTTATGCAATATTTAAAAAAACCTTACTACTTTGAAGTTTTGCGTCTGCTTTTAGTCCGGACCATGTTTTTGGACCAACCTTTGAAGACATTTGACGAACATCTCGATGCCATTCCGTGATGGTATTTATCAATACCGTCACCCCTCGAAGAACTCACTTTAATTTTACACTATTAATCCACTTTCACACACACTAAATATGTATTATTAACTTTATTTTAAACACATTCTTTTTAATCAATAATAGAATAACTGTTTTTAAAAAACTCACAATTATGTTAATACTATTAATCCACTATCCAATACACAAATATTTTTCCCTAGTTTAATCACTGCAGAATTGGTTACAAAAAAAAACTATACTTTATTTTTATCACCCACATCGAATTAACGTAGAAACAAAGAAACGTTTCCATAAACTTTAATCGATTACAAAGAAATAAACTCGAACCACCCCTTGAATAACTCACATTAAATTTTACACTATTAATCCACTTTCACACACACACTTAATACTTACGATTTACTTTTTTTTTTAAACATACTTTTGTAATCACGGCACAACTGCTTTAAAAAAAAACTCACAGTATTTTTTACACTATTAATCCACTATCACATACACAAAATATTTTTACTGCACGATCTTTTTAAAACACATTAGTTTAATCAATGCACAGTTGTTTACGAAAAAACTGTGGTTTATTTTTATCACTCACACGGAATGAACATGGAAACAAAGAATGATTTCTATTAACTTTTACCGGTTAAAAATAGATAAACGCGAAACGCGAGCACGCGGCCGTCCATGTCGGTAAGAAAAAAACGCACACTGAAGTTTTTTTTCTTTCGCCGATAGAGGGTTTTTGGCATTATGACGGTAAAAACTACAGTAAAGTGCCATCTATGGATAATAAATTTTATCGGTCGACTTGGGCAGTTAAAGTGCCATCTATGGCCAATAAAGTAAAGTACATGGCAGTTTACTGTAGTTTCCACAGTCACAACCGCCTCCTATCGGCAAAGAGAAATATTCTTCAGTTTGCGTTTTAACCCTACCGTCGTAGAACGGGCACGTGCGGTCTTCTCGTGTTTAATTATTTTTAATCGGTAAAAGTTGATTAAAATGTGTCTTTATTTCCATGCTCATCCAGTGTGAATGATTAACGTAGACTACAGTTACTTCGTAAACAATTGTGTAGTGATTAAACCAGTGTGTTAAAAAATCGTACATTAAAAATATTTTGTGTATGTGATAGTGGATTAATAGTGTACAAAATAATGTGAGTTTTTTTTTAAACAATTGTACAGTGATTGCAAGTGTATGTTTGAAAAAAAAAATTATGAATATTTAGTGTGTGTGATAGTGGATTAATAGTGTGAAATTTAATGTGAGTTAATCGAGAGGTGGTTCAAGTTTATTTCTTTAACCAATTGTGCAGTGATTAAACTAGTGAAAAATATTTTGTGTATTTGATAGTGGATTAATAGTATTAACATTATTGTGAGTTTTTAAGTAAACAATTATTCTATTATCAATTAAATAAAATGTGTTTTAAAAAAAAATCATAAATATTTAGTGTGTGTGATAGTGGATTAATAGTGTAAAATTAAAGTGAGTTGCTCGAGGGGTGGCGGTATTGGTAAATACCATCACGGAATGGCATCGAGATGTTCGTCAACTGTCTTCAAAGGCAGGTCCAAAAACGTGGTCCGGACTAAAACCAGACGCAGAACTTCAAAGTAGTGAGTTATCTTTAAATATTGCATAACGCATGGGTTTTAGGGATTCTTTTTATATCTTCTACATGTTTACGATTTTTATGAGAATGTATCTATTGTTTACGGAATTTTCACAAACCTCAGCAGTTGATTGGTAAATTTATTGAATTATTATCAATCGTCTATGTATGCTTTTACATTTGCAAAATTGTTTATAAGTCAACTTATGAATCAACAAAAACGGTACACAGGTAAAAGTTGTAAAACTATCTAAATCATTAACATTAAAATCATTGTCGTAAAAGAGGGAAAAAAGAAATGATTTCGGGACAGACGTAAAATGAACTTATAAGTATCAGTTTTAGAGCTTAAAGGGCATAATATGGAATAACATTTGTAAGGTTAACCAATGAAAAAATACAATTATTTCAACAACGAAGATTTAAAAATAGTGACAACTGTGGACACACTGTGTCCACACATTGGAGTTTAAAAAAGAAACGAACGCATAATGTTATTGAGAAGGAAATGTTTTTTTATAGGGCTTCCGCACACAATAATTTATTAACGTTCCTTTCTTTTTTTTGTTCTAACGAACATCAAAGTTCGTTTTCCAATCACGGCTAGTAATTTTAAACCAGTTATTGTTTGAACGAATTATTTGATTCATTATTCTTTCTTTCTCCGTCACTGCCAACGTATCCCAGTATCAAGGTCAGCATATATGAAATATTACATCAAAGGCCGTGAATAGTAACTTTTTACTTGAAAATGACCTTGGCAAACCTTTCGGCCAACCGCCTCACAGCAGGAACCCCTTAAAGACGGAAGGTGAAAGCCTGCTTCAGGGATGACACTCCTCCGAAGAGTAGCGGCGTTCTCAGTGGCAGACCTCGGATGTGAAAAGCAAGCACCATTTTGTGACCCAACTATTAAAGCGGAAGGGTGCTCTCTCCTTCGGAAGACGTGAACCCAGCGCAGTCACAGCCGCTATGCGCGTGTGATGCACCGATGGTTGTGGATGTGGACAAATACAGATAACAGAAAGTAGAAGATTCTCCCTTTCACCAGTTTTCCGGAGGTACAGTTGTGCTGAATCAAGCGACTTACTCGACTGGCTGAATAACCTCAGCATCCCACCTTGACCACCTCCGACCCTCCTCCACATCACACAGAAAACGAATGCCTAGCGATAAAGTAAATAATACATTCAACTCACGGATTAAAAGTAAGAGCGTCCAGAACGCCCTCGGCGAAGAAGCGGTCCGTGTTCTCCGGGTCCAGACAGCTGTCCAGGTCTCCCGAGGCCAGCCGCCACGGCTCGTTCTGCTCCGCCTTGAACACCTCCATCATCAGCCGGAATGTTTTCAGCATTTTGAGGTACTGCCCGGAAGACTGGTTGATACAACCTGTGAACAGAATGCCAGACATGGTTACTACACGTGTCGACGCTGTGCGGATATTATGTGACATCTTGTTTAGTCTCTCGCTTTCTCATGATGTACGAAGTAAAAATCCGGATGAAGTGATTTATCGTAAATTTGTACAGATTGGGTAAAAACATATTAGATCTCCCTTCTTGTATGTTGTTTCTCTAAGATTTATCGTTTATTTACCAAAAATCCTCTAGCCCGACGCTTACAAACTAATGTTGCAACATTGAGAAGGGCAGTTGAGCAATAAGTCATTTTCAAACTGGACAATTTTAATAAATTAATAATAAAAATTAATGCCAACCATTTAGTAATTGGTTATTTATTAACAAATGCATTAGACAGCAAAAATCACCGCAAACCGATACTACATAAATAGATAAGTACTTAATGCATGGCAACATAGATTTGCATTACAAATATTGCAAAAATTGGATCTATTCGGCAAAGGACAGCATTTTATTTGTAGAATATAACTATGTGATTAGGGTGCAACATACGTTAACGGTTTATGGCCATTAAAATAAACTATTTACTATAAAATAACCATTGCCCTGGAGGTTTTTGAAAGAATCTCTTTGTTTGTCGTCAATAAAATAAATGTCGGAACTCTGTAGTCTGTATGAATAAAACCAAAACTGATATATCCAAAGGTTTACCTTCCCCGAGCTGCCAAACGCACTCCCCGATTCCAAACTTCTCAGCCTGGCTCATCACCTTCACCGCCGTCTCCGGGCTCCAGTAGCCGCTGGCCTCGTTCTCAACCAGGATGAAGGGCGTGAACCTGGAACTCTTCATCCAGTCCAGCAGGTCCTCGAGCTGGTCGAGGGTGAAGGCGTCCCCCGATGTGGTGTTGAGGTGGTGTTCTTCTGGCAGGGGTGACGGGACTGTGATCTTCATGTAGGATGGGTAGAGGAACTTCTCCATGCAGAGGCATTCACTGAAATAATAAGATTAATTTAATTATTCGGTAATGCAAACGGCTCACGGCGTTAAAATGTTGGAAATATATGACGACAATGATACGAAACCAGTGGACAACAGCCAAATAAGGTTTTATATTTATCCGACCTATTATTGTGTTAGACGATACGAGTGTGGAACAACCTTATACCATTAATTCTTCATCCCTCGTTTAATTCGGGCCTCTTCGAGACATGCATCAAACATATTATTATCGACCGGTCGGTAGCTGAATGGACAACGCGTCGGTTTCCCACCCGGGCGTCGTTCGTTCAATTCCTCTGCTGGCTAAGTCCTCCATCATTGCACAAGCAAGATCTTCCACTTCTTATGATGGCAGTAGGAGTTTTTCAAATATTGTCAGGTTATTCGTAACCTGGGAATGTTTGTCTCTTAAAAAAACTGATTTATCTAAAGTGCCAATATGACGCCTCGGTGGGAGAAAGTTCAAATGCCTGGTACGTTGAATATTATTTTGTGAAACTAGGAGACATCGCCGAACAGGCAATGGCAACCTTGGCGGCTTTCATTAAAGGGACTGTTAACTGTTAAAGGAATAAGTTGAAACGTGAAAAATAGCACAGTAGGCCTATTTATAGCCTGGGTCTGGCTGCTTACGATGATAAAAATAAATTATTGTATGAAATGATACAAATTGTTTAGATACGCACCTTTTAAATTTATCATCTTCACCCTTGAAAAGGCTGGGGCTCACACTAAAACTTAAATATTTATCACTGACGTAATTCACAACTTTATTTTTAACTATATCCACCGAGACAAGTTCACCAAAAGCAACTCCCAAAAGGGAGAGGCCCATAAATACAGGTAAATACATTTTGACACTGTTTCAATGTAAATTGTAACTCTTAAAACACCTTTTAACTACGGTCTAATGGAAGTTTTTGTAGAACTAACCGATGCATTGAAAAGCTACGTCTTATATACCCTTTTATATTTTTTGGGGTCAAAGCCACTTTTCCCCTTAGTCAGCAGCTTTTTGGTGTTTTGTTATTTTAATTTAATGTTGACACACTCTGTCCTGAATCTAGATTTCCTAATAACACTCCATTCGCGGAAATGAAATGTCATTGTTTTTATATTGGGTGGTCCAAAAATAAATAGTGCCGAGTTAAATTATGTGCAAGAGGTCTGATGGTCGTTGGCAAAGTAAACGGCAGAATTGAGTTGATTATAATTGTGCAGTACATTTGATTTTAAATGTTGTTAAGACTGTAATAATCGTGAAATCATACATATATGAATACACGTAGCGTTGTGGCCGCTCTGAAAGAACTACTTCGTTTGACAGCAGTTCCTACTTCATTGACCAAATACTTCGTTTGAAGTTGGTAGTTCATTTTAGCGTTCATTCATTTCATTAGCGAACTACTTCAATTCGGAGCAGTTTAGTTGTGAAGTTGAACTTTAAAGCCTATAAAGAAGTACTTCATTACAAGTACTTCAATTGAAGTTCGACTTCAAAGTACTTTGATCTAAAGGAACGTGATTTATTGGGAGTTGTTTTCGTTTTAAAATTTCTACCGACCAGTACTTTTTATTTTGGCGAGGAACCAGTTCCAGTTCTTTTCGTTTTCAAGTCTCTACCGATTAGTACTTTTTCTCTACCGACTAGTACGTGTTTTTTTCGGCGAGAAACCAGTTCCAGTTCTTTTCACTTTCAAATCCCTACCGACTAGGACGTGTTTTAACTAGCAATTCATGAAACATTCACAAAATATTAAAGTTTTTCCCAACGCTAAAAAATAAACGTAATAAAATAGAAACAAAGTGCCAAAAAAATGTAAGTGTGCAGAAAATTCTTCATTTTTTTCTTTGTGGCACTTGGTTTCTTTTTTTATTACGTGTATATATAAGAAAAAAACATAAGAAATAGTGATATTGGCGCGACCGGGACTTGATCTCGGGGTCTTCCGCTTTCTAGTGTTTTGCTGTAATCACTGAGCTATCCCACCAACCTTTAGATCTGCCCTATTAATTGTTTTTTACATTCTATTATTATTGATAAACGGGAAAGTTCGGTCACCTATTCCCGGTAGCGCCAATAATATGTTTTCGTGTGTGTTTGCCTAATAAAAGCATCTCTAAGACAACATCGTTCTGGAGATGCATCGCATCATACACTTTCGTCCCTTGATTAACCTTATTGTCTTATTTTTTTAAATTCGTATAGTTTTCACCGTTTTTAAATATTTTTCTTACAAAATTAAATTTGTAATATAAAATAACAACATGTGTTTTTTATTAGAATGTTGCAACCAATATTTTAGCACTCAATAATGTTAGCCAACCAGTACTTTCAATAGGTACCTAGTTGAATATAAACAACAGGGACCAGCATATTTCAACTGTTGTGAAATTATGATTGTCTTATTCGTAAGTGCCTACATATTATATATCCGTAAATACCAATATTGGACTGTTGTTGTTGATGTTAATATTGTCCTAAAACGGATATTTCTTCCTGGTCAGATAATCAAAACATTTTTTTAAATCGTCAAATATGTATTCTGTACTAAATAATAATCGACCGTTCGCCGGCCGCATTAACACTTTGAGACCCAACAGCAGTAAAAAAAGTTATGGAGGAAGAAGTCGACCCTTATAATTACAAAACCAAAACGAAATAAATGTTTTGCGGAATAAATGAACCGCACCAAAGCGACGCTGCACTGCGCGGCACGGCGAAGAGAAAAGTGACGCGCAGCGCCGCTGACGCGCTGCGACGCGCTAGTGCGGTTTGACCTTGAAGATAATATCAGATCGATACCCGGACGAAGATATGTTTCAGTTTAAAGCAATAACAACAATAAAATGAACAACTCATCTTAGATAATTATTGAAACAAACGCAACAATGCGAAAACATCCTGAAATTTTTGAGAAAATTATGTTGAAAACCCTCTGACGCAGTGTTACCGCCATAAATGCCTGCATAAAATAAAAATAAAACCAAAATGTATGCACCGCTCTGAAGACCACCAATACTGCGCATGACCGCCAACTGCTATGATTCTAATCAAAATATTTCACAATAATTTTCAACCAGTCATCTACCAAGTAGTAAAAACTGTAAATTTAAAAGTAATGCCCATGTTAAACTTAGCAAAACAAAAATTGACTATGATGCAGACTAAATTGTATAAAACATCATTCGAAAAGCCCGTTCGCACAGTGTTAAAATTAATTGGCAAGGTATCTCCAATTTTTAAATATTCGTGAAGACATTATTTACGGAAATGACGTTTTGAAGTTTTGCGCACTAAGCCAAATAATATTATTAATTCTATGTGTAAAACCTTCGAGAACTATTGTGAAAAATTGAAGAAAGTAAATTATGATTTCATGTCATTTATAAATCCAAAAACCTTTTTAACGGTAAGCTTTACGTTAAGAAATTAGCAAAGCATTTTCTTTCTGGAGCTTCTGGGGTAAATCATATATTTTCAGTTTGCAATATTAAAATTTATCATTTTCATCAAGAGCAACGAAGCTATGACATATTCTTTTGATGGAAGCCTAAGAATAATGCTAAACGTTACTTTCTAGCATTCTAATACAAGTAATAATACAAATGAATTGTCTGTAAATTTTCTATCGGTAGTTAGAAAAATGTATGAAGTTTCCAGTGAATAATAATTAGTATGCTAAAATACATTATAGACAGGTACTTTAAAATATTTATTTCTAATGTGATCATTTTCTGAACACGTCCGATAGTTCAAATTTTGAAAAGATCACACTCGTCCATATGTACACACGTACGTAAGTACTTACAAAGTTTCATGGCTACCTAATAAAAACTGTTTTGCTTCAATTGGTAGACACAAGAATCGTTTATATTTCCCTCCATGTCACCGCGCGGCCGCCAACGTGACGGCGTCATATTGCGCTATCGTTGGGGGGCGGTTGGCCACTCTGAGTCAATAAAAATATTATCTGACGTTTCTGCTGCAAATTAATATTTTTGATATTTTTTGTGATATCAATCGCCGATAATCTATACCTCGCGATCAAACTATTACGCAAGTGAGATTAAATATCGTTCGTCGTTTATCCCCCGTTAAAATGATTTTTGGTGAGTACTAAACAACAGTAGCGTTGTACTTTATCTCCAGTGCACTTGTGTTGTCAAAATGCGTATAAATTTCCCCGTGTTATCTGTCGGTTTATTATTTCTCTCCATGTTTCAGATAATATGAAATGGCGCCACGAAACTTAAAGATGATGGAGGAGAGTAGTGAGGGGAAAGAAGAGATGGAATGCGGCGACAAGTCCAATAGCAAGAAGACATCTCCCGGAGGCGCCGCCAAGATCTGCGGAGTCTGCGGAGACAAGGCGTTCGGGTATAACTTCAACGCCGTGACCTGCGAGAGCTGCAAGGCCTTCTTCAGGAGGAACGCCCTCGCCAGCAAGGAGTTCAGGTGTCCGTTTTCGGAGCAGTGCGAAATCACTGTTCTGACGAGAAGGTTCTGCCAGAAATGTCGTCTTGAAAAATGTCTCTCGATCGGGATGGCCAAAGAATGCATCATGTCCGACGAAGATAAAGCACAGAAAAGGCAAAAGATTGCCGAAAACAGAGCGAAAAAGAGACAGAGTTCAAAGTTTGGAGATGATGAAGTCTCCAGTTCCAAGCTTATCAAACGGGAAGACAATGATGATTCTAGCACTTCTTGGACGCAAAATGGTAAACAATCTTCGCCTGTTTCTTGCGAGGAACAACACAGTATAGAATCATCGGATAACATGCCGTTTGACGTTCCAATAGTTAGCAATAAGCAGGCGGTCAGTGTCATCAGAAACAATAGCTTGGCGGAGAATCACGTAGAAGTCGCTAGTGAAAATAATCATTCAAATCAGTTTTCCCCGCTGTCGAAAAAAACAGATTACAGTGTAAATTACAACACGTATGATGATAATATTGTGATGAATTCGCCATCGAATTCCGGTGCTAATACCAATAATAATGTTAAGTATCCAAGCACTTTTGGCCATACTTCGAACGGTGTTCATCAAAACGGGAGTTTGTTGCAGGACAATCTAGTGAATAATATGAAATTTGTGGAAAAGGAGGACGAAAATTTCATGATTCGTTCGATGCTAACCACTCCTACACCTAATAATAATAGTGAATCATCGACAGTTTTTGCTGCAACCAATAGTGAACCCATTTCGCAGCCATTGTGTGACAGTGCCTTACTGAGCAGCCATCGTGATAAACCCGACAAGGTCGATGTTGCCAGAGATGTTCTGCAGGATGTAGAAAGGTACCTACCTTTTAAATAATATTATTATATAATTATTAATATATCTTTATGTTAATGTGGATGTGTAGCACACTTTATATTATCTTTATTTCAACGCAATAAATTCAGTACGGGCCATACCACCTTCACTCAGTCCATAAGTATTGATGTTGAATTACTAGTATTGCCATACTAAGAATTGGGAGAGGTATGGTCATATCGCCAAGAGCTTCTTTCTGTTGCATGCATTATTTATGAGAAAGAGGGAGAGGTTATAATGGAGCTATCAGCGGTATGCATTTATCTGCATTTCCGATAAAATGGAGATCTTGAACATAGATTTTTCATGAATGCTATTTGAAACTTAATTTAGATGTTGACATTTTATGTGTTATGGATTATCTTTTGTTTTTTTAAAAAAAGTATTGTGAATTTTCTAATTTTTTATGTTATTTTTAAAAAACGTTGTGTTTCCTCTGAATAGAAGGCTTTATAGGAGTATCTACTGAACTATAGATACATTTAATGGACTTAACAAGATAATTACTGCGAGTGGTCGTTACTCTCAGTATCGTTGCTTAAAATGACTTTAGGCATGTTTGGTTTGATTTGGCCAGTTCTGAAAATACTAACACTTTAGTAAGTTGTTTGCGTTTAACAAAATAATGTTTTCCCGCCATCAAATAAATATCGCTTTTCTCTTCTTCTGTTGTATTTTGTTGATCTGCAGTCATAAAACATATTGCTGTCTATAAAAATCTGAAAAATACCGATAAAAATACCGATATTCAAAATTTATAATGACAATTTATTGCCTACATTGCATTCTATATAACTTAATTTTATATATCGAGATTATTTACTATTTTTTTAAATATGTAATTGTGCACTTCATCAGATGTGTGTTTTACTTTATGTTTAAAAATAGTATAATCTTTTCTATATTGATCAGTTACTTAATCCCTAATCTTATTTTCTCAGTGTCACAGCCATTTCGTAAAGGACGTTTATCACAATCGCACACTAATCCCCTTATTTATAAAATATGTGTAAATGTTATGCGTGGTGTAAGGTCGGAATAGCGAAAAACTTGTCTTATAACCACGGCTTATGCATCTAATTTCATGGCCTAGTCCGGTGTAACTAAACCGACGCTGAATAAGGGCGTAAAAATCTAATAAGTAAGACGGTTTGACTATAATAGTATTAACTATATTGTGATTCATTCAGTGAATTTCAGATTTCATCACATAATAGTATTAACTATATTGTGATTCATTCAATGAATTTCAGATATCATCATTTTTTAAGTACCATTATTGCAGTGCTAACCTAATGTAAATGAATTTTTAAAAACTATGTCTAATTTTCCATCAACCATATACAGACAGCGGGTCGCGCTCTCTATTGGTGAATTCATGTACAGATTTCTGCAAATTGCTCGACAATACTGAATGTTATGTATGACGCAGTCCTCGAGCGTGAGATTCTACGAAAAAAGATGTGTTTGTTATCAAGACAATACGTCACCCAAAATCATTGTTGATCACTCAATATTGTACCATAATAAAATAATCTCTCTAAACTGCAATAGAGTTCCAATACCAGTACCAATGCCCGTAGTAATTATGTTTTCCACTGTCATCATTGCTAACAAATCTATTTCTATTGTTTCCCTATTAGTAGTCATTTGTAAAGATTATTAACCGCAAAGATATAACTTATTGTTCTTGGGTAAGAATGACGTTTTTAAATCTTGTAAACTTTCGAAATTGTATTCCTTTAAATACCATGTTCTTAGTATCACAACAGGTTATTCACTCACTTCAAATCATAGGGTACAGACTTACCCCTAACACTTTATTCTGTTTTAAAGTGTTAATAAATAAATATACACATAGTATAGTATGATGTACTAGTGACTTTCTAACAAACCCAACCAGCAAGAATGAGATACTCAAAGTATTGCAATATTCAGTGATATCAGCTAAACGGACCCAGAAAAGAATCGTAACTCTGGAGTCAAGAAACGGATACATAACAAAAACAATGTTTTTTTTTAAATATTTATTTATTTCAAAGTATTGGTGTAACATGCAGGCAGGTTTAAAGCTTGCAGAGATAGATCAATGGTTAGAGCAGGCTCCCCAGATAGGAATAGGTTCTGATTTCAAATCGCTGTTACTGCAATAACCTATTTTCCATGTTTTTTACTACAATATCATCAGAAGTAAGAAAAAAATAGGCTTACTTCAGTCACACGAACACGCCCACATTATACTTCTATCGGTTTGTCTTTTCAGTTGTCATGGACTTTTCAGACTTTTTAAAATCATACCTTTAATAAATATGTAGAATAAATAATGAAAAACCAGTAAATAATTACTTACATTAAGTTGCATTCACTATGAAAATATATTTATATTATGAAGCGTGCATATTGGGAATGACAGTGCTATTTAACCCGACTAATGAATGCTATGAAATATGCCAAAATGTTGTATGCTAAAGTAACCATTATTATTTTCTTTCCAGCATTTATAGAATACCTGTAGAACCCAACTCCATCGAGTCAATACTCTGTGAGGCCATCAAGCTGGAGTTCGAGGCGTACACCTCGCTGTCGCAGATCAACAGTTCCAGCCGGGAGCTGAACGACGCCGAGCGAGCCAAGCTGAACGAACTGATTGTGGCGAACAAGGCGCTGCTGGCCCCACTGGACGAACACATGACTAACCTGGTGTCCGAGGAGTACAGATATAAAGTGAGTGCATCAAATTGAAGTTCGGGTCAAGCCGAACAAACTGATTATGGTGATGCTGTTCTCTCTGAAAGAACACACGATTAACCTGTTGTTTGAAGAGTACAGATATAAGGTGAGTCCACTAAAGAAATAAACCGAAAGAAGTATGTTGTGGGCGTGTCAGGTGTGTCTATAGGGGAGATTTCAAATAACGAATTTCTAAATATTAATTTTATTGGCTGTCTGGGGCGTTGGAGTCAAAAGGCCTCATGTGACTAAATGTGTAAATGTCCACATTTTATTTTTTCAAATCAGAATAGAAAGCACTTCTATTGATTTTCTCTTCAGTGGGCAAGGCCATTAAGTTCCAGGTTGGGCCAAGTGGAACAAACTGATTGTAATAAACAATACTCAAACATTATAAATACGGAATAATGGCTGCTTGTGGGACGCTTTGTGACAGTTTCTTCTTTTAAAACTAAAGCATATGTGTAAGCATAGGTTGAAAAGTAAATTCAAACTCATTTGTATTATTATTTTGTAACTCAAACCTAAAAATATTAATTTGTACCTAATTATCTCTCTAATGGAGTGTTGGAACCTGTTTAGTAAGGATGTAACTCTATGTGATTTCTCTTTTCGAGTCAGGTCTTCGTGGTCAAGTGGTTAAAATGCTCGATTTCGAATCCAGAGGCAGCAAGCTCAATTTTTGGTGTGCCTAAATAATTTTTATTTAATTAGTATGTGTTATTTTATATTTAATTAATATGAAATAATGTATACTATATTTGCTGCATGTTCCAGACTGGTAGATACTCTAAGTATCGCCCTGGTGATAGACCGCCATTCGGAATCGCAACGTTGCTTGAAATGACTTAAGTTGTGTTTGGTGAACAGATCTGAACAGCCAGGTACTTCTAAACTTTCCTCTTCTTCATCTCCTTTCCATCCCCACTATGTTTAGTCTCACAACATACCCTAATAGAGGATGCCATAGTTCCACTGGCTCCAGACGGTTGGGAGCAGTTGAGACTCTTGTGCGGTATTCAAATAAAAAATTAAAAAATCCGATCTTTTTTACTTTCATCTTCCTCACTTATTATTCAAATTATTTGCAGTTTTTTTTTATTATTTTTATTTACAATTTATTATTCTTACTAAAAAAAAGTGCTTAGACAATTTTTTCCAATAAACATGTAGGTGTGTTGGAAAAAAATGCCGTCTGGCAATAACTCCATCAATATTAGCGATAATAAAAAAAATACAAAAATGTTAATCAGTAAATAAGCAATGGTTACTTAAAGTAAGTATCGAACGGTTGATGATTTAAAACGCCCATATTTGTCAATTCTGTAGAATACAGTTTCTTTCAAAGAAGGGATATTTAACCTGAAAGTAAAAATCAAACGCACGATCCGAAATGGGCTAATGTATTTACCCTGCTTGACCTTGCTTATCATGGTATATTCTTGACACAATCTGAGAGAGATGTAGGTTCATAATATTTCAGCCATATAAGATATCGCACTAAACTCTAGTCCGGGGTAACATTAGAACCCCCCTTTGGAAAGGGCAGTAGTAAAAATATAAAAAAAAACCCTTGTTGTCAAAACGTATCCTTGCAAGTTAGACTATCTTAGGTCAAATCTTCGATTAATTTCTGAAACACGAGTCCTTGTCGCTCCTTGCAAAATTTATGACGACAGTAAGATTCTTTCAAAAGGTTTCGAAAGACCACGAAGATGAAAACAACAGTGATGGTTTTATTTATAGAAAAACAAATGATTTCGACGTGTCAGCAGGAAAACTAAAGTGGGAGTGCTGGGAGAATGTAATGCATAAGTGCGTTCTATATAATTACTTCTTGAATGAATGTATTTAATCTCTACCACATTGCAGCATTTAACAATGTAGTGTTTGCATAATGTATGTATTATGGAATCTTGCAATGAATTCAATTACTTTTTCTTTTCATCTACATAATTACTGCAATCCCTGGGTTATCAGCTATCGGTGCTCTTCATACATTGTAGTGCAGTAAATATGACTTCACTGCGATTAATCAAACTGCATTCAAACAATTCTTTTGCTTTATTCAACGAATTGCAAATATCAATTTATTTGATAGAAAGATGATTATAAATGTATTATTTCTTTTATTACTAAGTTTTATAAAGGACCATTTATTGATTAAATCACCACATGGGAACTTTACAATTATTGTCCATTGTATATATTGGATGAATGAAATTAATATTAGTACATTTTATCATATTTCATTAATGATAACCTGATATATGTATTTATAATATCATAGCCTTATTGCACCTAGATTCAGAGCAATTAAATGTATTTTCCGCCTCTGTATATATTATATACATATTGGCAACGCCATGCAATCTAGGTACAAATGCAAGTACAAGTGAGTACCTTAATCTATGTCTGGGTTTTAATATTATTCTTGCAATTAAATAATGATTGATTGATGTTTCGTGGTTACAAAATAATACATATTTTATATATCTCCTAGTCCAATGAGAGGTGTGACTATGTTCTTTCCACGGACATTACAATTACTATGGGCTTCACACGAACATCGGTATTTATGATAATCCTCTTTGATCTTTCAGCCCACTCAAGGCCAGAGTGACCCCACTCTGCTGGGCATCATCAACCTGACGGCCGTGGCCATCCGGCGGCTCATCAAGATGTCTAAGAAGATAAATGCCTTCAAGAACATGTGTGAAGAGGACCAGGTGGCGCTACTAAAAGGCGGCTGCACCGAGATGATGATCCTGAGGAGCACCATGACCTACGATTGCGCCCGGGACACATGGAAAGTGAGTGTAACTGAACCCCTTAGGGTTTTATAGTGCATACCTACATGAGCTGAAGGAAACTTCCGGGCCTCCTAGTAAGGTCTTGGTGATAAAATAATTGCCTAGATTGAATTTAGCTACGCTTAATGTTAAGTGTGGAAGAGGAATAAGCTCCGTGGCTCTGGATCCAAAAATTGTGGGCCCAAACCAGACCTAGGAGAATTGAATTAAATTTAATTGATTTAGTTTATAATACATGTGAATTATGAATGAATTTGTCAATTTCAGATCCCCCACTCCCAGGAGAACATGAGCAACATCAAGGCCGAGGTGTTAAAGCTGGCCAAGGGAAACATATATGACGAACATGACCGCTTCATCCGCACCTTCGACCCGCGCTGGCGCATGGACGAGAACATCATCCTTATCATGTCCGCCATCGTGCTGTTTACACCCAACCGGGCGAGAGTCGTGCACTCGGACGTCATCAAACTAGAACAGGTTGGTATTTCAGTTAGGAGAATAGTCATACCTTGTCTAACTCCTCTATAAGCCAATCTTTCGGAAGGGACTGTAGAACGGGGTTTGTTGATGCGCGCCTTGAAGAGACCCGGATTTAATGAAGGAGGAATGAAAAATGCCGAGTAGTTCATTCCGCATATAAACCGAACTGTACGAAAACGAGTCAGAGGAACGACTCATTCTCGTAAACATCAACTGTGAACGGTTGTTCCGCTCGTGTCCATCATGTTTCACGCATGTGCATCGGCGCGCAGGAGATCAATGCTACTAGCACCTTTGAACAGGCCCCATTGAAGTACCTGTAAAATAGACTCGTCATGCATATGTGATGTCTGTGCATTAGAGATGAAAATTGGCCTTCATACCAACAGATTGTTAAACAGACGAACCGCCCTCCTTTGCACACAATTTAACAGGTTTATATTTGGGATATAGTATATATTATTATTATAGTTTATAATCTATTATTATATTGAAACTAATCAAAAGAAGTGTGCAAATCATTGGTAAAATAAATACATTAGAAGTCTTGTAGAATCTGCCTCACCTGTAGTTGTATGATTGCAGAATTCGTACTACTACCTGCCGCGGCGCTACCTGGAGAGTGTGTACCCCGGCTGCGAGGCTAAGTCTACCTTCCTGAAGCTGATACAGAAGATCATGGAGCTGCACAAGCTGGCGGATGAGGTCATCGGAGTCTACCTGGACGTCAACCCCAGCCACGTGGAGCCGCTGCTCATAGAGATCTTTGACCTCAAACAGCAGCATTGACAGGAGCTTTGATATCAGCCATCATTTCCCTAACTGTAAGTGCATAAAAGTTCAAAGAAAAATTAGAGGTTTTGTCCAGTACTGTATCAACATAGAACTAGCCCTTAGAAAAAACAGCTAAATGCCGTCAACGTCAATCGCTATTGACAAAAATTTGCGCCAACAGTTGGATTTATTTATTAAAAATATCAGTAGCTACATGGGAATAAAATTCAATGCAACGCTCACTGATTATCTATCTATTGTTTTAGCTTTAGCACCAAATAAACAAAAAGGTGTAAGAGTGTATACTCCGTGAACGATGTTGTGCGACTTTTTTTATATGAATACCGCACAAGAGTCTCAACTGCTCCTAATCGTCTAGAGCTAGTGAGACTATGGCATCCCCAAATAGGGTATGTTGCGAGGCTGAAGGTATTGGGGGAGGGAAGGAGATTGGGAAGATGAAGGTTGGGAAGCATCTGGCTATTCAGATCTGGTCACCAAACACGGCTAAAGCCATTTCAAGTAACGTTTCGATTCTGAATGGTGGTCTTTCATCAGGGCGATACTTAGAGTATCTACCACTCTGGAACGTGCTGCAAATATACTTTTTATTATTTTCATATGAATTAAATGTGTTATGACACATATTTATTAAATAAAAGTTATTGGCGCATGCCGAGTTTGAACCCGCGACCTTTGAATTCGTAATCGAGCGTCTTACCACTCGACCATGGACTAAACGTCTTTGTGGATTTTCTTATCCAAAACAGCCAATACGTAGCGCCTAACGTCAAGCGAATCTACCAGTGGCAAGTAAGATATAGCTGTTGCGTTATAAATATCTTCTCAACTTTCCTCTCTTACGATAAGGAAACACTTTGATTCAGCCAACAAATTGTATCATCACGGACATTTTACCTAATGCTGGAAGGAGAATTTCACTTAACCTCTGGAATGCCGAATTCCCGCAAGGTACAATTTCCGTTGTACCTTGCTGACTGTAATTTCGTAATAACTCACTTGTGTTTTACAAAATTATGTTTTTGAAAATTATGCTATCTTCTCAGATAATGTGTCCATGTATCTTTTCAAATTGTACGTTAATGGTATAAGTGGTTTTTCTGAAATAACTACAGTCAAACCCTGTTAAGAAGTTTTTCAAGGGACCAGCCGAAAAAAACTTCTTAAGCGGGAAAACATCTTAAGAGGGTTTTCAAATTTCTCAAAATTTTGGATTAAATTTGACATCTAAATCCAGGTTTTTATAACATTGCAATATGATGGATAAGTAGATAAAATAAATATATATGTTATTATGAGAAGACAAAAATTACTTCACTCTAGTAGAATTTAAAATAATAATATATACCTACTTGGTTTCGGGTGTTTTACAGCAACTAGGAAATATTTCATCAAAACATTTTGTTCAGAAACTTTTTGTTTGCTTAGTTGAACTTAACTATGTTTGTTCCAAAATACAAAAAAAAACTAAACTATAAAGTTACTTTTACCAAATAATAAAGAAAAACAGCTCAATCTTTTATCCCTGCGGAAAGAATAATACTAAGCGACTTCGAAACTCAAGGAAACCATTTGTTTGTTTTCATTTTAATAATAACAATGCCTGGGGGATGCACAAAATAAAACACGGCAAAAGGGTGGGGAAAAGATGACAAAAATAAAATGTGTCATCCAAATGCCAAGTATTATTTAATGTAAGAGTCTAAGGTTTAGTCATTTTTACGAAGTGTTACAAATTTTCAAACAAGTCTAGTAAAAATACGATCCCATATTCTCAGGCAGGCCGGGTAAGCGTCGTTGCATAAAAGGTAGTATCTACAAAAAAATCTTATGTTGCGAATAAACAATCAAAAAAAAACTAAACAATTATACGATTTTACTTTTAAACTCGTTTTAATCTAAGTCAAATTCAGTGTTTTCGCTGAAAAATTGGCGTAAATTAAATCGCAGACGTTTCCCCAACGGCCGAAAGATTCACCAAGTAATGGTTTTAGAGAATACATTTACCGCGAAAATTTAAATTACGCGGCGGGGGTGACCTTCATGGACGATCTGGACATGCAGATTTACGGAGTATTGATTCGAGTAATTATTCGATTACATGACGTTTTCTCGCGGAATTTGAAATTTCGCGGCATCGTTATCGCGCCGGACGGCCTCTCAGATGCAGATTTGAGAAGTTATTATTCGGTTATACGACATTTTCACTCGGAATTTGACATTTCGCAGCATCGTTATCGCGCCGGACGGCCTCTCGGATGCAGATTTGAGAAGTTATTATTCGGTTGTACGACATTTTCTGATGGAATTTGATATTTCGCGGCATCGTTATCGCAACGGACGGCCTCTCAAATGCAGATTTGAGAAGTTATTATTCGGTTATACGACATTTTCCCGCGGAATTTGAACTTTCACGGCATCATTATTGCCACGGGCGGCCTCTCAGATGCAGTTTACGAAGTAATTATTCAAGATTATACGACATTTTCACGCTGAATTTGATATTTCGCGGCTGCCAATTTAATTATTAAAAATAAATTTTGTATTTGATTTGAGTAGATGCCACCTTTTTCTTTTAAACAGTTAGTGTACCTAACTACCTAGCGCCCGTATTGGCGGCATTTTAGTAATAACTGTCTATCTTTGTCGCACTCATGGTGTCTTAGGTGATCTGAGTAGGTGTTCCGATTTTAGAATTAGCATTTCAAAACTTTAGAATACGACACAGCCTAGTTATGCGATAATGAACTCTAGAGTACGTTACTTTAGAGCCCATTATCTCGTAACATTACTGTAATAGTCTAGTGTTCACTGCATTTGGTTAATCCCAGCCGATGGGTAATAACAATAGCTCAATTTTAGGGTTTTATTGGACCCACTATAACCGGCCAGGCGGCCGAAATATCAAAGAATACCGGCAATAAATCTTAGAATTTGTCCTGTAAATCCTTTTAAGAGGGTAATAATTTTGTTGGGGGAACATATTTTCGATCTTCTTATGCGGGAAATCTTCTTACACGGGAAACATATTAAACGGGAAAAAAATGCGTAATTTGTATGGGAATTTTTCGGGGATAATGAAACAGGCCTTCTTAGGCGGGAAAACATCTTAAACGGGAACTTCTTAAGCGGGTTTGACTGTACTTATATTCGGAGAGTTGGTGTTTTTCTCCCTAATGTCACTAAAAAAGATTTAATTATGAAATGTGAAGATTTTTTCTTTAATTTATGTGTCGCTGAATTAATTTTCTTCTAAATAAAAATAAAATTGCCAAAGGTTTTCTCGTAATTACCAACAGTAATGTCTCTCTGAAAACCTTTTTTTTCTGCCGCACTGACGTAAGCAAACTTCAAATCCTTATTTCTCGACTTGTAGCGAACTTAACGCAATGCAAAATATCTATGGATTGATTATTTTGTTGACAAGCCATTACGGCTCGTTTAAATATGCCAACAACAGGTTTTAAAGGATAAACCCTCCTGAAAATATAATGATGAATGCCCGGTGACTATTGGCACCTCCGGCACACTAGAGGAACATATGAGATATTAAATTTAAACAGTTAGTCGCTATGTAGGTAGTGGTGAACGTGGCTTCAATGAGAAGTGATTCAAGATTTAATAGGGAGTTCCCTATTGGATCTCTCCTTATTGGCATTAAATACAATTCCAATATCAGCAGTGATTTTATTTAGCAACAGTATACCCCTGTGGAACCATTGGCAGTTTTGTCAGGAAGATAAAACCTTCTATGCTTAGAGTACATAGAGTGAAACCTATCCAAGGCAGTGTAGTCAGTTTTTGATGATTTTTGCCGGAATCGGCAGACCTGGGCGTGGCTAGGACTGGGCTTGGGTATTTATACATCCATTTATAGCACATGTCGATATAATGTTTTTGTTTATTCGTATAACCACCTTTTCACAGTATTGTTATCAACAAAAATATAGCATATAACCTAAAAACTGTCTTTTTGTGTCCAGTTTAGTCGTGTATCAAAACATGTTTGATTCCCATGGGGGGCGACATATGGTTGAGTTAAAAATTTAAGCACTAAAGAGCATAGCAACATTCTTTTACTTTTGTGCCTGTGAGGTAATTGAATCACTAAACGGCGCTACATGAAGTTGACAATTTATTTTTCTTAAAAATTGTATTTGTTGTAGCAAACTGGCTGTTTTATAATAAAAAAATGTTGCATCAAATTATTAAAATTTCCTCTCGATAAATACTTTTTAACTTACCCACATACGTTTTTTTTCTTCTTTTCAGAATCACACTTTGAGGACCAGAGAAGTTTTATCTGCAGAGGATTTATGGATAACTTTTCTAGAAAAGTTGTGCCAAAGTTTTATAACCTTCAAAAAATACCCTATTGTTATTTTGGTATCATTTTTTTACCATATTTTATAATTTTTTAATTTAGTTATAGTACCTACCGTGTCTAGTTGAAATCTTTACATCTCCACATATATGTATGTGTTATATATAAAATAACATAATATTTTACAACTTCTTTATGAGACCTGGTATTTATTTGATTATTTATTAAGTACAAATATTAATTAATGTTGTTGTACAATGTTTTATAACTTTAAAAAAATATATATATATAATATACCCTTGTTAGCAAAAGTTTTGAAAACACATAATTTTCCATCTAACATCTGTGTTTAATAATAAAACTAATGTATTAAATATAAAATCTATTTTGAATAATAAATAATAATGTAAATATGTATTGAAATAATTTATCAGTTTGCTCAAAGCACAGCTTTGGGTAAAATTGATTTTATCCAAAATAATTTATTTTTGAAATATGTAAACAGTCATCAACTGTGTCCAGATTGTTGGGAGCTTCGGGTAAAATGTAGTCAATATCTTAAAAAAATTAAGTTTTTAAAATCATAGGAAATCAGTGTAAAGAAATTGTAGCTAGTTTAATTAATTATGTACTCTGAAGAATTCTTGTGTACTGCTGAATATTTTATATACCGTAAAAATGTCTTACTTTACCCCTTTAAGAGGTTTTCTATTTTATAATGCCTCAAAAAATAATGTAATAATGAGAAAAAAGTAGTATTTCATAAAGTGGTATTGTTTAACTTGTGACATCTTCCCTGAAAACAGATTATTCAGTGCTCAAAAACTATTAAATATCCAACGTAGCTGACGAGGTTAACTCAAATCACACCATGATGAATGCTCTGTAATTCGCACCACTTTCAAAATATATCGCTAAAAGACCGCGAAATGTGGTAAAGGATTTCAATGTTACAGTATGTTAAGGGATATTTTAAAACAAAAAACTGCAACAAAGGTACGCCTGAAAAGAAAGCAATTTTACAGCAACTGAAATATGTATCGACAAATGCCAACCACGAATGCATATGGGTAACCACGAAATGGCAGATAATAGTGATGTCATATGGCAATATCTTGAATGTTGAATCCCATCGGTCCAGTTAACTCAGACGCTGTTTGAAAACTCCAAGGATTGCAGGTTCAAATGTTCCAACAAAGCATATTATTTTCAATGATCAGAAATATGTAGTTCATTGGCATTTCGATCTGGGTGTTGATTATTATTATTCTCTGCATAATTTTATTAGTTTTACCACCTGGACCTTCATTTGTCAACTGGATCAAATTAGGCTTTTAACTATGAAGATCTCTTAAGACATCACCGACGCCTTCCATTCACATGCCCATTGTATATCCTCTTCACTCTACCTTTTCCGTCCATCCGCTGTAAGTGTTTTTTAAGCTCCCGTTCCCAATCTTATTGATTTGTATGCACATAACTAATTTACTATTATAGCTAGTTCATTTTCAGTTCACCTTATTAATGCGCGAATACCCTGTAACATATAAGGAGTAAAAAAGACTCCTAAATAGGTTATTGTTTAATCCTGTCTGATTCCAGCATTACTGAATAAGTGTTGATAAAAAAATATATAAGACCTAGAGATAAATTTTATATCTACATCGATAATCACAAATCCTTGTTGTTATGAATGTAATTAATGGTTTGCAAAAGGTCACGTAAATAGTGTAAATAAACAATGTACTGTTCATGTTTGTAAATGTTTATAATGTAAATAAATAAATGTCTTACACCATTGTATCATAGAACTTTTAATCCCTAGGCGATTCATTCCTGGGATTGCTTAAATTTCTTACATACATCTAAAACAAGGAACCTATGTATTATTTATAAACCGCCGAAGAGTAAAACCGATAGAAGTTTGTTGTGGCCGTGTGAGTGATCCCAAGTAAGCTTAATAATTTCTCTTACCTATTTCAGGTGGAAAATTGGTCTTATTTTTTAATATTGAAAGTATGTCTTGAACAGATAGTAAATTTAGTTGACTGTCTGGGGCTCAGGAGTCGAAAGGTTATATGTTTGATTACCAGTTTTCTTTCATATCGATATAGATTTCACTTCTAATAATTATCTGTTCAATGGTAAACCACAAGATTTTTAGTACTGTTACCCACAGCTTGAATGTTGGCGTCATGAATGTTAACTTAAAATATGCAGTCGGATGGAAGGTTTTTCAAAAAGCATTCGTAACAGTAGAATTTATGGAAAATGTGTTTTTGGTAAGCACAAGTGATTTTTTTTTCTTCGTTTATATTTGTATATTCTTTGCCTACAAAGTGTTTGACATAGCACATTTTATATGCAGCTAGGTTTTCCTTAATTTCAATAATATCGAATACCTAATTTTAAAACGTATTTATTTTTATTTACAGTAAAACTTTTATTTAACCTAAATGAAAAAATCATCATTCAAAGTGTGTTACACATTCAATCAATATAAATACAAAAATAAAATAATGAAATTTTCATTTATAAGTAATGTTCTTAACTCGGCAAGATACCATACAGTAATGTTTTATTATTATTTAGTGTTAGTGATGACATATTGACTTGTGTGTGTTAGTACAGGAAGATGGTATTGTCGGTGTTGGTCTCGATGTTGATAACTGGTGGCGGTGGCTCCTTTTGGATCAGGTAATAGCGCACTCCCAAAAGGCCACCGTTCAAAATGTGGCAGAGCATCGCCACCAAAACCAGCCTGGAAACATAGATTTTACAATAGTTATAAACAAATGTCTCTCGGTTTAGCTTTCGATCAACTGCAAGTATTACAACATGATTGTTACGCTTAAGAGTCAATAATAATATGAAATAAGAGCCGAGAATCAGCGTTTAACAGGGACGGTTCAAATTTAAAAAATTCAAAATGGTCCCGATCATCAGTTTGATTGCCATCAAAAGTTTGAAACATACCTGTCTAATTATTTATGCCAAGACCAAGTTGTGATATTCTCCAGACTAACGACTCAGCGAAACTTTTACTATTTTTTTTGTAGTGGGGAGAGGAAGGAGATGGGTAAGAGGAAGGTTAGGCTGTACCTAGCTATTCAGATCTGGTCACCAAACATGGTTAAAGCCATTTCAAGCAACGATTCTGAATGGTGGTCTTTCACCAGGGCGATACTTAGTGTATCTACCACTCTGGGTCGCAAAAAGCTAGTTTAAAGTCATAAGGTGCGGTGTCCTACCCTCCCACGCATTACTAGTAGTAGTCAACATATAGCTCTACTGTGTCTTAAAAACTACAAGGTATTGGATTACATACTTCATTTTATGTCTAATAAGATTTTCTGGGTATTTTGAGGGAAACACCCAAATATCCACAACATACCAAAGTGGTGCGCAGCCCGCAAACTCATTTCAGCCCACTTGGCTAAATAACATAGCAAAAAGATTGCAGTAATTCTTGTGAAAATAAAAAAAGTACTAAACCTTTGAAAAACAATTGACGGAAAAAAAAATCCTTGAATATTTAAGTAAATGGGTTTCATATGTGAACAAGGTATTGGAGTAACAATGGAACTTAATATGAATCGCCACGCATCACAACAGAACATCAACATTTTTACAAGAAATGTAACTAACTAACCATCACGCCGTTTCGCCGCAGGGGTAGGCAGAGAGGTTGGACCGCCATATAACTCTGTCTTGGCACACACTCCTTGCTTCATTCACATTCATACATCGTCTCATAGATACTCTTCTGTTATTCTGACTCTTCACATGACCCGATTCAAGTATTTGATTTATTTGATCGTGCCATGTCTTTCTCGGGCGTCCTTGACTCCTTCTTTCGTTCACTTTCGCATCATATATTCTTTTCACACTCCTTTCTTCGTTCATTCGCTCTACATGCCCAAACCATCTAAGCGTCCCTTTCTTGATCCTATTCATTACGCTCACATCAGCCTTGCATTCTTTCCGGATATCCACATTTTTAAAACGGTCAAGAAATGTAAAGGAAACCGAAATAAATTCCGGTCAAATCGGGAATCAGATTCTATTAGATTTCAAAGTGATAATTTGTTGGGTTCTCACCTTCATGTTTTTTTATCCAGTTCCTACCTATCCCGCCATTTTACTATTCGATTCCCTTTTTCAACAACACTGTTCGAAAACAATTGACAATCGAAACAGGAGAGAGTTATGTGAAAAAACGTGTTGGGTTTTCGTTGTCGGTTTGTTGTTGTTCTTCAAGTAATATTCAATCAAGTGTTGTGATTCGTTGTGTGTAAGAAGAATCAAGAACTCCAGCTACTTCGGTGAGTGAATGATTTCCCATTTTCGCTTCATTTCAAATATTTTCATATCCACAATTAGACATTTCCATCAAGTAGTATAGTTTATCGTTTTACAGTCCACTATTTCCCAAATTCATCTGAAGCTGAAAACACATTCGGTGTTTTATCGCAGCTTCGGATCCCACAGTTTGGTCCAATCGAGCCTGATATTTGTCATCTTTTATTCGTTATTCTACTTGATGGGATAAGTTTGATTGTATTTATTTTCGTAAAAAACCTTAATCCTGTGTTCCATATATCCAGACGTTTAGGAATTTGAGGTTAACAAATTATTGAAGAAAGAATTCGTATGAAATTCGTATTTACACATTTTATTTTCGTATTGGCCGTGATTGGCTACTTTCGTTCAAAATTTGAATTTGAAAAGTTCGAACATTACTTTTAAAATATATTTTTCACTGGGGATACCAGTAAGAAAAAATATTAATTTTATTATTGGTTATTTGTGTACGTTTTTTGTTTTGTTTATTTGCACAGTTTCTCCAATTTATTTGGCTGGTAACATAAAAATGGCGGCCAACGCGATCGTTCGAAATGAGCTGGCTAATTGTGTGCATTCAGATAATTTAAATGACAAAAATTCTTTATAAATTAAATTTTAGGGTACTGAAAATGTAAAACATGATTTCGTAGAATTTTAAATAGTTTTGGAAAGTGGTAAAATAAAGATGTCTATTTGGAGGAATTGGAAAAACGTTACAAAAATTTACGGAAATTTATTTAGAAATTGAATTTTATTAAAGTT
Organism: Drusus annulatus; assembly: GCA_022651775.1. Lineage (NCBI taxonomy): Eukaryota > Metazoa > Arthropoda > Insecta > Trichoptera > Limnephilidae > Drusus > Drusus annulatus. Next base: position 426,095 of record JAGWCC010000610.1, read on the forward strand.
TTTCCACCCAGAGAAAATAGTCACTATGCAAAGATGATACATAATGTCTTGGTTTTTCGCTAACTAAAATAAATCTGCCAACATTTTCGGGCGGAATTTCAGAGTGTATTAATTTTATAAACACCTTTGATGCTATTATTCATGGAAATTAATCATTAAGTGACATTCATATGTTACATTATCTTTTGGTCTCATTATCGGTGTCCCATTATTAAAAAGGGATCGCTCAGATCTGTCGTTGATATACTGAAGGAGAATATTCAGGCTTTAGAAGCTTTACATTTTCTAACAGACGAGTGGTCTTTTTTGTTACCACATATTATCAAAGAAACTTCCTGATGACCTAAGAATTAGTTTTGAGTTAATCGGCTACAGGGAAGAAATTTCATCGTTTTTACAGTTGTTGCTTTTTTGGAATTTCAATGTAAAAAAATTGAATCTCTTCATGGGTATGGCATGAGGTTGGAACCTTCTTAAATAAAATCTAATCGAGTGATACATTCTCTTAACAGTAAACAAAACTCGTGGGTGTACTTTGCAAAAGTGGACATTTTCTCTCAAAGTGTGACCAATTTTGACATTTACAACCGCCTACTAGATTCAACATCGTGAAAAAATACAATTTGCGTCAAAATTGTCTCTTTACCCAAGATTTAGTTAAAAATTGCACTTCGCGCTTTAACTGTTTTCACTGTCATAAAAATCATCATTCGTTATTACATTTTTCTCGTGATGTAAGTAAGCAAGTGCCAGCATCAAATCAGAATAATTTTGACCAGCCTAGAGGAGAGGTATTTGCTTCGCCACCTGAGACAATTAACACAATTGTATCAACTATCGCGGCAACCACGCTTCATTTAGAGAGAATGCTACTGAGGTGTTAACTAGCTCTAGTAAATCGTCGTCCGTGTTGTTGGCTTCGGCTATCGTACAAGCAAGCGACAAACAAGGACGTTACCAAAATGTCCGCGTTTTTCTTAATTGCGCAAGTTAAGCGAATTTTATAACCCATAAGTGCGCAAATCGTTTGGGCCTCATCTATATAATATCTATGATAGTTAAATTGCTATTCGGGGAATCGGGCAGTTGTCGGCCATCGCACATAAGGGACTGGTCAAATGTCGGATCCGTCCTCTCTGTTCGAATGAGCATTTTGATGGGGAATTCGTTGTGTTGTCGAGTATTTGTGCAGATATGCCTAGTTCTCCCATTCGTCGGGGAGACTGGAAACATCTCAGAAATTTGACTTTGGCTGATCCAAACTTCGAAAATCCATCTGCGATAGACATTTTACTGGATGGTGGGTTGTTTGCATCCATTCTTCGTTCGGGACGAGTGGTAGGCAAAACTAGTGAACCTATTGATTCGAATACAGCTTTTGGGTGAAAAAAATGGGAAATGTGGATAATTGTACTTACTTTCATATTTATTCATTTTTGACGACATCAGGACCATCTATTGATACTCTTTTGAAAGCGTTTTGGGAAATCGAAAAACTTTCCATTCATCCTTCACCGTTATCTCCAGAAGAGTTACTTTGTAAAAAAGCGTTTTCAACTCAGCATTATAGAGACATTGCGGGACGGTACGTTGTTCCACTCCCTTTCAAGGAAGTTACATCGGAACTTGGTGATTCATATCATTCGGCAGTATCTCGACTGCATCACCTTGAACGTCGATTATCTCGGCATCCTGATTTAAAAACTGACTATATTAAAGTCATGACAGAATATGAATCCTTAGGTCATATGATAGATGTGAAAAGCTCCTCATCTTCGTTGGGGAAATATTTTATTTTTCATCGTTGTGTAATTAAAGATACGGGTTCCATTAAAAAAACTTAGATTAGTTTTTAACGCAAGTTCAAGAACAACCTCTAATCAGTCGTTGAATGATATACTTTTGACAGGACCTAAACATCAACAAGACATTGTGAACTTAATATCTAGTTTCAGAATGCACGAAGTTGTCTTTACAGCAGATATTTGTAGTTAATTACTTTCTGATATTCCAATATCATATTAGGAAATACCTATAGAAATCGATTTGGATCATGCCAATAGCGTTAAGATTCTAGGTATCGTTTGGGATTCGAAAAGTGATTCGTTCTCTTATCGAGTAAAACTTCACAAGTAACCTATTCAAAAAGGTCAATATTATCAACAATTGCTAACATTTTTGATCCGCTTGGATAGATTTCTCCCGTTACGTTCTGGGCTAAATGTTTATTACAGAAGTTGTGGAAGCGTGGATTGACCTGGGACGATCCAGTCCGTGTCGTAATCCAATAATATTAAGATCCGCTTTTTGATTGCTAAGTCAAAAGTGGCTCCAGTAAACCCCTCTCTATTGCGCGATTAGAAATGTGTGGTGCTTTGTTGCTTGCTCGACTTTTAGATTAAGTTTTGAAATCATTTGGTACCACTTTAAATACTGACAAAATGTTAGCTTTTACGGATTCTACCATTATTTTATCGTGGATTCAAACGCCAACATAATATAATTTACAATTTTTTGTTGCCAATCGAGCATAACAAAATAATGAAGTTAATACGTTGACTAAATGGTTTCATATACGTATTCATTGGAACCCGACTGACGTATTCAGTAGAGGACTTTTGCTAAATCAATTGGTCAAACAGAGTTAGGGTGTATGGTGGATTCAGTGCGTCAAGCATGAGAATCAATTATTTGAATTTATTCAGTCAGTTTCGCCTATATCTACAGTATACTCGTATACTTATTTCATCAATAATCTTATGAACAAAATTAATTAAACATAAGGTTCAAATTACGGTATGCGTTGTGTCCCAAATCGGAAAGGGCGAGGAAATAATGATAAGATTAGTAAAAAGGCCTGTTAGTAATAGTAAGTTGATTGTTACCAGTAAGAGAAGCCCAGGTTGGAAATGACAGAGACGTACTCCGTGGTGCTAATCATGATCTGCGTGAAGGCCAGGCTCTCTGTGATGTCAATCGCGTAGCTGATGCCCCAGATGAGCATCACCAGCAGGCTACTGCCGGCTGAGCAGCCGTTCCAGATGTACAGACCTGGAATATCCAGAACAGTTTGGGAAAAGCTTACAGGAAATACAGAAACCTATTTCAACTAGATGAGCATCACCAGCAGGCTACTGCCGGCCGAGCAGCCGTTCCAGATGTACAGACCTGGAATATCCAGAACAGTTTGGGAAAAGCTTACAGGAAATACAGAAATCTATTTCAACTAGATGAGTGTCACCAGCAGGCTACTGCCGGCTGAGCAGCCGTTCCAGATGTACAGACCTGGAATATCCAGAACAGTTTGGGAAAAGCTTACAGGAAATACAGAAACCTATTTCAACTAGATGAGTGTCACCAGCTCTACACATTTGAGATGTGTAGAGCTGGAATATTCAGAAAAAGCTTACAGAAGAGACGGTTGCAGATCAAGAAGCGGTTATTCCAGAAGTACAGAGCTGCAACTGCCGAGCCAGTTTAGTGAGAACTAATGAAAAGGAACATTTAACCCTTCACAGGAGGTACTGAGGTAACCTTCAGTTTGTATTTGGGGACTCTGTGTGGACTCTCTTTTTGAGGAGTTCACTTGGGTCTTAAAGAGACCGTCTCGGGAGACTGATGCAGAATGGAGTTTAAAAAGGCGACTATTTTCGCGGGTAAATCTTACCGAACACTCCCACCAAGGGTTCTATCGGACTCCTTGTTGTATTGTAGAGGCTGAAGACAGCTGACACGGTGGACATGAGCAGCGCCAGGGACAGGAACAGGATGGTAGACATGTAGACACCCCCGTTGAGCCACACTAACTTTTTTTCAACTGCAATCAATCAACATCGTTTTAATTCATTTCATCATTATAGGACATTAGCAGAGACAGAAACAGAATAGTAGAGATGCAGACAAAAAAGAGTTTTCAAAAAAATATATTCAACGCTAATTTAATTAGGCAATGGCGATATTTGCATATCGAAAATATTTTCGTGTAATTAGTAAGGAATGACAGGAAGTACTGATGTATAGCTTACATCTTGGATTGAATTTTGATTTGACAAGAATTTGGTCACTATTGTAAAGGGCCGTTGATTCGTGACCAGTGAAGTGTGACTTATAAGAATAGTTGCAAATCTACGCTGACTCGCGGCTGCCAGAAATAGTGCCGACTTGGACAGTCTGTTTCCAAAGGCCCCCGTTTTCTGTATTTGCAAGTAGATATTTATTCGGTAGGTACCTACTTCTAAAGCCATCGGTATTTCCACTACTGTCGCAAGTTTTGGGCACCGAATATCCGCCGTATATAGTTTCCACCTGAAAATTAAATAAAAAGTTGAATTTTGATTCGATGGTACAGAAGCTTGAGAGTAGGTAATAATAACATTTAAGGCTGATTCACACCAACGTCCGGATCCGCTCAGTGCCGATATTGTTCCGCAAGAGAGCTTATTGATATGGTATGAATATCAATCAAGGAGTATGTGCCAAGACAAAGTTGTATGGCAGTATATCCTTCTGCCCACCCTTGTGATATTTAACTACTTATTTAGATAAATAATTATTTTGAAGTGTAAAAATACTTACAACGCAGTTGTTTTTTTTATAATCTAAAATAATAATATCAATTAGCTCTCTTGCGGAACAATATCGGCACTAAGCGGATCCGGACGTTGGTGTGAATCAGCCTTCATTTGCCATATGTATAAATATACCATTTTTTTGTGAATTATCATCTCGAGGATGATTTAGAAAGCCAAAATGCGTACAGTAGGTCCTCAAGTGTTTCTATCTCTATTCCTCGTGATATACGACGTAAAAACGCGTAGAAAGTGAACCATCGCAAATTTTTGTCAAAGATTAGCTGAAAATATTAGCTCTCCCTCCAGTATATGATTCCTCCAAGCAGCATATACGTCTGTACCGGAACGATGCGAAAAGGGCATAACACTCGAAACGCCAGACGGCAAAACGAATATTTTGCGCACAGCAGGAGTAGAAGTAGGTTCTGAAGTATGTCAGTAAAGTATTGTTACACTTACCTCTTTCTCTCTTGCCGCTTTGTTGGTTTTGCAACTCAGCGCGCAAACATTATCACTTATGAGACATGTCACTGAAAACAAAATAAATATTATTTTATAAATTTACTCATTTTATGTGAATGTTTGTAAGGAATTTCAAGAAACATAGAACTGAAAGAGATTACAAAAACAGTTCATCTGTTAGAACCTCTTTTTGCCGCCTACAAATAAAATAACAGACACTTAATTATTTATTTTTGGTTATTATTATTCAATATTTAAAAATGTGTTTTTTTCAAAACGGTTTTTGAAAAAAAAAATTGTTTAATCTAGACTTCACGGACATTACCTCCGTTTAATATAAATGAGAACCAGAAATATGTTTTTTTTTTGCTTAATATTTTTGGAACGATTTGTTTGTTCTAATTATATTTCAATCGAAGGTGCTCCGGAAAATAAACGTTATTGCTTTCAAAAGACAAACATTCCAACGTTTTTAATAACCTGATAATATTTTAAGTTCTTCTATTACCATCATATTAAGCAGAAAATGTCGGAAGACTTGGGCCCTCCGCACACAGGGCAACCGAAACCCAACTAAAATTAGTTGGTGATAGCAGTTGCAAACTGGTTGGCGATCAAGCCTCAAGTTGCTAAAATTTCAGTTTTGCAAATTTAGTCTCGCAGTGCACGGTATCAATTGACAAACCTCCTGAACCAATTCAATGTCTTCTTGCTCGGAAATGTTGCAAATGCAACTACGACGCAACTGGAAACGGCAACGCGCACGCAAACAGCACGGCGAGTTGTGATAGACTGGTTTCGTCGGCGTGGAAAACTGGTTGCGTCGGCGTGGAAAACTGGTTGCGTCGTGTGCGGATCGCCATTGAGATGCACAGGAGAGCAATTGGCAACAGTTCGCAACTCTTGAAACTTGAGTTGGGAGATGAAAGCCTGCCACGATAGCCAATAGGCTGTATAAGACCGGGCTTGCCGGCCAGAGGACCTCGAGCCGGAGCGCGTGAGGTATGACCCAGCACCTAGCAATATAGAAGCTAACTCACTGTACACGTCATTGATGACGGGCGTCGCGAGGAACCTGCTGTTGAAGGTGCCCTGGAAGAGCCCGTAGTTCAGGAGGTTGGTCCTCCGCTCCCCCGTCAATCCTTCCCCCTCGACCTAAATGACAACAAATATTTACATCAAAAAACAAATATTCTTCCGCGTGACAGCTCTTTCGCCTTGGGCGGGCTGTTAAACTACCACACGCAAGCGGTTTACTTTGTGGGGTAGCTATTACAATAATAACATTGGTTGTGATGTGAGCACGTAACACTCTAAATTCAAAAACAAATCATTCTTATTTTCAGAACATATCGTCGCTGGAAAGGCAAAAGGGCTCAAGCGACACTTTGGTAAAAAAATAGTGAATTATGCAGTTTTGATCAGGTTTTTTTCTGTATCGAAGGCTCTGAATCTCGTTTGTTTCTTAAGAATTTTGTGGCCCTTAAAGCCATTAAAAATATATTTACCATTTGGACTCAAGCGACACAAGCTTGGGACTTTTTTAGCTTTTCGTCGCTTCATGTAACTCAGTGAGAGCTTTGAGTTACCTGGGTTAACACTTTTTTTAATTCAATCAGGTACTTAAAACTTTTGAATTTTATTATAAAACAAACAAAAACCTTTGTGCTCTGATGTATATTCACAAATGGCGCTTCAGCCCTTTTGCTTTTCCGGCGACGATGTGATGAATCTATGCCGCCGTTATCACAACAGTTGGTGGTGTAATAATCAGCATAGTTGTCTTCCATTCAGTTGATCGGGGTTCGATTTTCGGTCGTGAAAATTTGGGTGTTTTTATTTGTGTTCAGTTTGTGTTTATTTCTGTTTTCAGTCGCTGTACTAAGAATGGGTGGTTGTCATTTCTGAATATTAAACATTGTAAAGTAAGTCTCTCCGGTGATGATACTCAATGCCAATCTTATAATATAACGCTTTTTTTGCAATGCGTCACTGATCTAATGAAGCTTTTAGTTACCATGTATAAATCGATCATTGATGGAACTTTTAAACTAACCCAGTGTTGGGTCAGTGACCTAATGGAATATTATATGTTATCAACTTTGATGAATTAAATAATGTAGATACGTTACTGAGACAACGCGCGTGACTGCACTAAACTAAGCCAACGAGGCATACCTGAGATTTACTGCTTTTAGTCTCGCACAAACATTCGTTTGACAAACAAGCTGTCACCAGCTGCCACAAACGCATCGCTGTAAGCTCTTTTCTGAGATAAAATTCCTTCCTGTGATTTTGACAAGTGTAAAAATCATTCGGGAGCATCAATGCAACAATGGAAACATATTTTATTTTTTGTAATTAAATTAACCTATATGTTGTAATCGCCCAAGAATGGACATAAAATATATTACACTATCTAGGAAACGTTTCTGAAAATCGTAAGGGCGCCATGGCCTGTATATACGTTGGCCTCGGTATGGCGGGTATGGGCAATACTCAATGGCCGATTATTGCAGTAACGCGGGACGTTTTTATACCTATCTCATTCGTACACACATATTCTGTTTGGTATGGCTATCCTTTTCATGAGCGTTGATTTTTCAAACAAGAATCAGAGCGTGCCACATTTTGAATGAATATGACGTGTCTTATATTTTATTTCTATGGTTATCAAGCATAAATCAATCTCTTGACTAAACAGTGATGAGTTAGTGGTACAGCGCCCTTGAGGTGATTTTTCACAAAAACGGCGCTATACAAATCGTCCAAGTATTATTAATGTTTTTTTTTTTAAATAAGCGCTATCACAATCAATCGCTGAAGTATAGAATTCAACTAATACGGTTCTTAATCAATGTGCAATGTGTAAAGTTACCCAGCGCTCCAATTACTGAAATTGAAATCTGGGAATGCTATTCTTGTTCTACCGGTATCTCAATAAAAGGTGCTTCGAAGAACTTGCGTAATGATCCCTTCGGCACTGGTTCACAGCAGGAAAATACCCTAAAAGCGCGCCCAACATTTGCATACGACCAGTTTCGTTCAGACACCGCGCGGCTCGTAGACCCACAAGCCAGACAAGTGCAAACTAGTATCGAGCAATGGTTGAACATTATTAAAAAAAGATCAGAATATATAGTTGTAGCCACAATAGTTTTTTTTTTTTTTTTAGAAAGTGAAACATTTCCGGGTTACGAATAACCTAAAAATATTTTTAAAACTTCTACTTCCATCACGATAAGCGTAAAATGTTGCTTACGCAATGATGAAGGACCTAGCTACCAGTGGAATTGAACCCACAACACCAGGATGGGAATCCGACACGTTTCTCCACTCAGCTACTAACTGGTTGAATTGATTTCCCTTTTGACTGTAAAATTATTTATTTGTTAGTTGCAAACTGCCTCATACGCTAGCCGCGTGCTGTCTAGACGGAGCTAATGATGCAACGCTATTCCCATAAGGGATCACCGAAATATTTATTTATTCAATACTTATATATAAAGTTTATTACAGGTGGGTATGAGTGTATTTGGAAAATATACCCACCGGACTTGACACACGTCCGTGTTGTGGAGGTCGATTTTTTTAAATTAATTGCAATAAAATGTAAAATCAATAAATTAAAAAAAAAGCGAAACTGGAGACATACCTACATGTAAAAAGATAACAATGGATACCTTTCTTGATAACAATTCTAGATGTACTTAGATACTAAATATTTATTATAGTAATAATATTGAAAGAAAATGCCGTTTCTAACCGGTATACGACATAATATAATATGTCCTACTTATTATATAGGATATGGATACTTTCAGATATCCAGATTTGGACACCGGTTGTGAAGTGATTCATTTTTCTTGATCTCGTGATGTAGTTCAAAGTTACCAAATTTACACAAATTACTAAACTATTGGAACACAAACTAAAATTGGGTTGAGTAAATGAGCTAATGGAATAAATTGTGACCGAGAATAAATCATCACAGTTCTTATCAGCCATAAAACTAAATGAATGTTTAAACAAACACGGTTATGAGTCAAAAAGCTGATACGATGTTTTAATCAATCGCCAAACTGACGGAATCGCTGACGGCCTCCGTGGTCGAGTGGTAAGACGTACGACCACGAATCCAGAGGGTCGCGGCCTCAACCCAGCGTGTGCAAATAACTTTTCTTTAATTAATATGTGTCATAATACATTCAGTTCACATAAAGTAATATATAGTATATTTGCGGCACTTTCTACAGTGGTAGATACTGTAAGTAGCTCTGATGAAAGACCACCATTCAGAATGGAAACTTTATTTGAAATTGCTGTGAAATGAAATGCTATAACTTACCCAGTTTTGAGTTCCGAATGCGCCAATAAGCAAGGCGACCGCCAAGCAAGAACTCAGAAACGTCGCCAAAATAAACTCCTTTTTCGTGACAGCCATTTTTCACTTCGAAATACTAGATCGTCTAATTTGTAGTCTTAGGAATACAGCTATAATCAGTTGGTCCAAGGGTGATGTGTTGCGATAGCGTTGCTTTTATCTTCCTATAACAAATTGAGATTTTTTTATAGATTTGGCTAGCGTGAAACTGTGCATTAAAAAACTCCTAATCTTTTATTCACACTTATATTTTTTTATGGGATGTTAAGTTTTGTTTGATTTTCAATTCAGTTGAAAGTCATACGAGAAATCTGAAAATAAAATCACTAATATCAAACTTATTACTTGCACCCACTACAAAACATATATTCATTTTCACAAACACGTATGTCGGAACCACCTTTTTTCGATAGATTGCACATTATTTCAATTATTACCTACATGATTCACAACTACTTCAAGCGGATTTTTTTAATCTCCTGAACGCTACCACTTTTCGAACTTTAAGTTTAAAACGCTCGACACATTTTTGGGCGAGAGACTCGATAGCGACTGTCATACTAAACAGCGCTAATTCGGTTTGCTCGCGGTAAAATAATCTTATCGGGAACGTTGATAATGGATAGAACAATTCTGTAATCAGCCGAGATAAATAACGCGGAATGCCGATATTATGGTGATTCTCACAGGCAGATAATAATTATCGATCAGACGCGCGGGTAACAATGTTTCTAATCCGTAAAGGATCGATTACGTTCTGTCGGATCGAGTGATTCATGAAATAGAATGAGGGGACTTACGTTCATTTTGTATTTGGCTTTCACGCATCAATGTTGACCATCAATTCAAAAGACAAAAAAAGGGAAGAGAAATTCTATTTTAATTTGGATGTATTTCGGAATGGAGAAATGGAATTCTGAAAGAAAGGAGATATCCTAAATAAAGCATTAAAACAAGAGGATGCTATTTGGAGGGGGATAGCCAAAGCATATGTACTATCCGTAGTCAAGTACCTACCTATGTACGTCAACTTTTTCAACTTACCTCAAACCGGACCAAACCTAACCCAACCTAACCTAATCTAACCTATTTGAACCTAACCCAACCTTCGTTAGCAGCACTAGCTCCTTGCGTGACTGAAAGAAGGGGGAAGAAAAAAAGAAGGAAAACAGGAAGGTTGGGCAGAAATAAGCATATCTGATCACCAAACAAGCAAAAATCAATTCAACCATTTGTTTATTCTGAATGGCGGTCTCTCCACAGGGCGATGCGGAGTATGTGCCACTCTCCAACGAGAGAAAACAGATTTATTATTTACGTTATAATTAAGTTCTAATAAAAGTAATAAACATCTAAACTCTAGAAGTCAATACTAATTTTAATTTGCCCACTACTTGAGCTGGGCTACTTTGGCTGGCTGAGCAAAGTGTGGAACGCTTTATTTTATTATTCTGAATGAACGTAATGGGCGCGGATTAGGCTTATCATTGATAAGATTATTGCGAAAGTCAATATGAATTTCGCTATGGATTAGATGACGAGTAGCGAGCATTGCATTCGAGCTTTTTATTGCGAAATTATTTTTTAGTACCGATATGTTGTAAAACAAAAAATGTCATCTACCTAGAGATATGTTATGATGGCAGTAGGAGTTTTAAAATATTTTCAGTTTATTAATAAGCCGCGAATGTTTGTCTTTCTTTGAAAAAAATGAAAGATAGTGGGAATATAAATAGCATTGAAATAGAAATTCGAGAGAGCGATTTGTACAACAGAGGGCAGCCTCTTTCAGAAACGTGGTTTTTTGATCTGTAAAGTGATTAAAGTAATTTGGAGTGAATAATCATAGCACATGGCCAAGAAAGAATGTGACTGAAGCATTTATTTGGGAAGGTTTTGTATTAACCTTCTAAAATGTCAGGAGACAATATGTTTTACTATTGCATCGTACCGATGTGTAAAAATACAAGCATTACTGCAATTTATCATCATTCCAAGAAATGCAGCTTTACTTAAAAAAATAATGAAGGCGGCTTCACATCGTACGTAAGCGGTACATTTGACGTAGAAGTTCGTTCCACTAATCATGAAGCATTTATATTTTCTGGAGCTTTAACCAATTTTCAAGAAGCATTTATTAATTCTAAGAATAATAATATGGATATTTATACTCGTATATATATATATATTCAGAATCGGTGTTTTTCGATCTACATGTACATATTTTTTTAAAGTCATAATATTTTTCACTCAACTTTCTTATACTGTTATGACAAAGAGAAGTTGCAAACATCTGTTTTCTTCAGTTAGTAGGTAGGTACGTAGAATCCAACGGTAACGAACCTCTTCTCGGCTGTGTGGCGCGTTCCCATTTTACATTTAATAGCATTATTTATCCTGTTATCGAAATTTAAACGTTGTCATCATTATTTTGATTATTTGTTTCGTCTTTAAAATAAGTACCTACACCGAGTATTTCGTAACTGATTTAAAAAATAAATTATAGTGAATACCGCACAAGGGTCCCAACTGCCTCCGACCGTCTAGTCAGTGACACTATGTAGTATACACTACTGAATGTAGTGGGGAGAGGAAGAAGATGATAAAGGGGAAGGTTGGGAAGTACTTGGCTATTCAGATCAGGTTCCCAAACACAGATAAAGCCATTTCAAGCAACGTTTCAATTCTGAATGGTGTTCTTTCACCAGGGATATACCTCGAGTATTTACCACTCTGGAACGTGCCGCAAATTTGCTTTATGTTATTTTACATGATTTTACTGGGAAATAACAGATATCAATAAAAAAAAAATATATTTGCGCTCGCCAGGATTTGAACCCGAGACCTCTGGATTCGTAATCGAGCGTTTTAACCACTTGACCATGGAACTATCACATGAAAAGTCTAAGATAGCCACGTTATTACTTTCTTAAATATTAATAATGATCATATGTAAGGTTCTTACCGCCAACATAATTATGTAGATTAACTTTTTGTTTGCGTTGCACAGAGTGTTGAACCTGCGATCTCTTGTCCCATCGTAAAAACTCTCGCCATTATGCAATGAAGCTCACCAAAACCATTCTGAGATTGAAGTGTTTTGCAGAAACTAATATATATTAGACTATTAAACGTGCATTTATAAAGTAAACATACATTTTAGAGCTCCATATTTTATGACGGAAAAGGACTGCGAATTGAAAACAATTTATTTGATCTAAAATTTTCTATTTGAAAAAACCGAGCAAATTTCACGGAGCCACACCTCACCGTTTGCGAGTCTGTCAGAGAATATAAAAATAAAAAAAAAAACATATTTTCAGATGTGAATAACATTTTTTCCGTATGTATTATAATATTATTGTTTGATGTGTTTTTTCTTCGTGGAAAATATCCCACTCGAACGAATTCGTTTTACCTATGTACCTCTATAGTAACAGAAAAAATAGGCTATCGAGGCTTTTTGTTGTATTATCAAAAGGCTTCCATCCAATCTCTATATTCGGCCGACACTCGACGGAGCGGAACCACTCCGGGTCTCGGGAAGTGGTGAGAGTGAGAGGCTGCGATACGAAACCAACCATTTATCATATTATATATCGAACACAATGTGAGGCTTTACTCATTTTCAATCATATTTTGGAATTTTCAGCGAAGGTACCGATTCGATTGCGCCAGGAAAATGAAGTCTTTCACTCGAACGAGGATTTATTCCAAACGAGTTACACTGCGGTTTCCAAACTTCAGAGTTATATATCACGATCAATTTTCTTTTTTTACATTAACTTCGCACAGGAGGCTCTGAGGGAAATTATTTCCCCCAGGGAATATGCCATCCCTAGGGACGTTATGTGGAGGGTTAAATCTTTGATCTGAAAATATTCTGTCTCTCTGAATAGCAAATAATAGTTTGAATAGTAATCTCTGACCAGAGAATGTGATATTCAAACACTCTTTCGTACAATATTCTCTTTCAAGTAATTAAAAACCTTTTTTTCAAAACCCAAGTTTTCTTCGGAAAAAGGCGTGAATAAACGACGACGCTATTGAATGACTAGAATCATTGATATTGGCTTTTGTGCCTTGATCTATTGATTATCGACTTGAGCTATATAATTTGCAGTAAATATTGTTTTCCTTGAGCCAATGATGTTGACTTGCACCACATATTAAATATGTTTTTTTGTCTTGATCTATTGATAATTGACTTGAGCTACATATGTTTTTTTGTCTTGATCTATTGATAATTGACTTGAGATACATATGTTTTTTTGTCTTGATCTATTGATAATTGACTTGAGATACATATGTTTTTTGTCTTGATCTATTGATAATTGACTTAAGCTACATAATTTACAGTAAATATTGTTTTCCTTAAGCCGATGATGTTGACTTGCACCACATATGTCTTTTTTTTGCCTTAATCTATTGACATTGACTTGCACTGCAGAATTCATTGGTTTATTTTCCTTCAAATAAAAACTAAAGCCAATGATACTGACACAATGGTGAGCTACAAATGGATTTTAGCCTTGATATATTGATAGTAACATAGATACTACTCGATTACTATCTACTCGAGTTATAGAAATTGACTTGAGCGATGTGTGTATATTTTTTTTCTCGAGCTATATTATTTAATTCAGTTATTCATGGTCGGGGCACTGTAACCAAAATCATATGTTATAGGCCAAGCTTAGATCATACTGCTAGTATCAAGGTCATATATAGGTTACTTCATAAGTACTCTTCCACACTTACCGAATATAATATGACTTTTCTCAATTGTGAACTTTTATTTCAGAAAATCATATTCAATATATTGGGAAGCTTTAAGTAAAGGCAAATGAGGGATTCTGAAGTTTCAAAGAAAAGCGGTCGGACTTGTTTTGTATATTGCTCTGTTATATTTATGCCATCTATATTCCCGTTAAATGCTTAAGTTTTTTGTTCGTTTCCACCGTTTTCAATCACGGCGAAGACACCCTTCCTTTTGACGGAATATCTTTGGAAATGCAACATTCATCATTCTGTGGAAGTCTCCGCTTGGGGAGGTTGGTGGGAGGAGGGGGGCGAAGGAGGGGTCTCGACACTATCCTATATTTATACATCAATCAAATTATTTAAGTATTTTCTGGGAGATTCAGCCTTTTTCGGGAAAATGAACCGTGATAATATTACAACAATACAATTGTAAATGCATTTATATTAATAATATGCACTAAATAATATGTTGTTTGTACCTCAAAAGGAAAATATGTTTTTTTCGAAAACGTTCATTGCACCTTGAACTGTTAATTTGGCGAGATTATGGATAGGTATCAAAAACGCGGAACTCCTTTTTTACACGTTCTCTGTTAATATGGTTTTTTTTATCTTATTTTGTTATTCTCTATTTTTCGCCATTGTGATTTTAATGTTTAATTTATGCCTCTGTGGCTAACTAAGTTTCTTCGTGGGAAAAAATCTAATTTTGTATTTATAAATCAATCAATAATACGTATTTTCAAAATAAATTCGGGTTAACTATCGCATTTAGCGCACTAGAGATGAACTGTCTCGAATCTGCGCTACATAAATTCACTGTTATTATTGGCCAATCCGGATCTATCTCAACAACTAAGGGTTGATTTTTTCAATGTGAACACCGCGTTATGTGAACAATCGCCAACTGTTCGGATACAGTGAGACTATGGCGTCCCCGATTACGCTATGTTGTGAGGCTGAAAGAAGTAGAATAGATGGAGATGTGAAAGGCGAAGTTTGGAAAGTACCTAGTAATTCATATCTGATCACTAAACACGGCTAAAATACGATTGCGAATTCCGAAAGCCTTCTTTTTGCACAACACTGGATCCATTAGCCAGTTCGTTTATCCCTAATGTGTTGTCTTTACGCCTTTCGCTGCTGTAATGTTAATTTGCTCCCCGGTACTCGCCCGATAGCCGGGGCTGGCCGGCCTAATGGACCAACTTAAAATCCTCGGGCGGAATAAAAACTCAGCGGTAAATAACTACTTCTTGACTTTAGACTGCGCCGCAAAACTTGGCTGCACCAAATAATGATGAAAAACTATACCTTGTTAGAGAGAGCTTGCCCGCCCCGGCTAATGCGGAAACTTTACTGAAACCAGGGAGGCTCCATTTAAGGCCACTTATTTTATATACCATTAGGTAGACCACGAGGCATGATTAAAGATTCTCTCGACTATTTATTTTTGTTTTGTTGTTGAACTTTTGGCGAAATAATAGGTCGTCTTCCTAAACTAGTTCATCGTAAACCAGTTTCAAGAACGTTTTTTTGTAAACATTTCTTCTTGACGAACTGTGACCTAATCTACTTTGTCAAATATTTTATTACTTTCATATTTATCTTTAAGACACTGTGGCTTTGAGAGTAACATTCTGTACTCCAAATATTCTGGGTAAATAACGCATAATGAAAACAGTTTCATATATTCTTAGTAGAAAATGCCTGCTTTACTCCGAGCTTCAACCACTCTTTTAAATCATTTGTGTGATTGAAAAATTTATATTTATGAAGTGATGTTCCGCCAAAATTTTCACAATTGAAAGGATATTTCAAAACTTTACAGCTCATTACGAAAATCACGTCACCAGCTGAGAACAGTTGCTTTGACCTAGAAAATACAGATAGAAAAACTGTGTAGATAAAATAATTACCTCAGAACTTACCGATCGCCATTCTTAGTCATAAAAAAAATAGTTAAGATTCAATTGACAGTTATTTTCCGCAATTCAGGTTCCAAACTTTTTTTTTGTCACATCAGAATTGGACGGCTTCCGTGATCGAGCTGTTAAGATCCTTGACTACGAATCCAGAGGTCGTGGAAATAAATTTTATTGAAGCAACTTTTGTTATTATATTACACAATCCATTAATTAAAAATAACTCATAGAAAATTTGTAACACGTTCCAGAGGGAAAGGAAATCTCAGCAATATCGTCAAGGCGAAAAATCATCATTAAAAATAGTAACGTTGCTTGAAATATCTTCAACCGTATTATTGACCAGATCTGAACTGTCGACCCTCCTCTTTTTCATCGCCTTTCCCTTCCAACTACCTTCAGCCTCACAACATATCCTAATTGAGATGCCATAGTCCCATTTATGCAGTATTTACATAATTATTTTTATTTTTTGTAAATAGTAAATCCGACACGATGAATTTTTGCAGGCCTTATAGTATGAATTTATAAAAAGTATACATAAAATTTAAAAAAAATTAAGCTTCAAACTCTGGGGGAAATCATTTGCCTTTTGTTCGATTAAGAATAGCGTCTTTTACCAGGTTGATACTGAGAGCAATGACGTTACATAAATATAGACACGTTGTAGCGTTCTCAAAGTGGCAAGCAATAATCACGCTAGTTGGTGTGATCGGTGCTTAAGCCGATTTAGTACTAAACGGTCACGCGTCGCTTGAGGTCGTTTCAAGCAAGTATGGAACGCGGTCCGAACTTCGGATCTGTTTCGTTCACACACATATATTCCATGAATGTCTATCTTTGTCATACATTACCGATATTTGAATGATGAATTTACTGGTAACGTGTGTGTTTTGCTTGTCACATTTTGTGTTAATATTCTAAGGCTATAACGTGTCTATATATGTAACGTCATTGACTGAGAGTATGTACCACTTTGGAACTTTCTGAGCACTCTGCCGTAAATGAAACTCTTTCACATTTTTAAGTAAAATCTTACGTTAGATTATCTAGTCTAATTTCGGTACACCATTCCACAATTTCAAGTTAGTAACGCTGCACGCTGCATTCTCTAATAATGGTGTACGAATTCAAGATATGCCAGGGAGAGAGAACTTATTTACCCAGTTTAGTGCTATCGGTTCGATTTCTTCGCCGCTAATTGGCTTAGTTCGGCCGATAAATAAGAGAAATCAAACGATTGTTTCAGTGTTTCCATTCAAACGAAGAATTGAATTACGTAAGCATAAACTTCAACTTAAGGCGCAAGTGCTCGCCAGCGCCGGTGAAAACGGCTTCCGTAAAGAATATCGGACCATCGCAAATTGTTAAATTATTCGTATTTTTAAATGAAACTGCCATTTAGTGTACTCCTCTTTGTTTTATACCAACAAGCCAACCGTGCCTTTACCGGGGCAGGTATAAACTAATTAATTCTCTTTATGTATATTTAAAAAAATCTTTTTAGAGCTACACATTCTATATAATATTAATTTTTCAAACAATATTGTTTTTATTTATTTTTTAATTTTAACAAAAGTAACTTTGTTTTAACACCACTTTATTAGATACATACCGGTTTCGGCTCTACCTGAACCTTCTTCAGGGTTGAACAAATATGTATTTAATGAAAACAGAATTATAATGCTTGGAAAAAAACATAAAATGGGCTCGTCAACTTAGGTGGGGGTTAAGTACGGGAGAGGTGGTAAGAGTGGGGGTAGGGGGGTGGAAGGGGAACAAATTTAAAATTGGGCTGCTGGATAAATCTAGTTGCTTATTAAGTAAGTTACTTTTATTTATTTTTAGGATTTTTTAATTTCAAGGGCTTCTAAATTATTTAGGCGTAGACCTTTCCCATTTCTGTGGAGTACATCGTTTCCAGAAGATTTGTGAAAAGAATGATCCGTATCAATTAGATGCAAAGCGAATTCAGAGTAACCTACTCCATTCAGGCATTTTAGATGTTCAGTCACCCTTGTATTGAATTTTTTTGCAGTTTTACCTACATAGGATGCTGAGCAATCGTTACATCGAAGTGTAATATTATTTATATTCAAATTATATAAACCGAATTTTTACTGAAAATATTTTTGTATTTACGTGAAAAGAACACTTCTTTATTTCTTAATGATAATAATAATTACTACATACTAGTGATATTATACACTAAAAGTTCACTAGGACAAAGTAAATAACAAAGGAGGGAATGGATAATGGCAGGGTTATCCAAAATGTATGATTGGGAACATGTGTATCTAAGAGTATGGGGGCTACAAAGTAGAAAGCGTATCACAAATTGAATCGTATTGTTTTCCATGAAGCAACCAATGAAGGTTTTAACGAGTGAGTTTTAAGAGAAAACTAATTAAGGAGAGTTTTCTTAAGAGAACACAGTCCTTAAAAAATAAATCGATGAGGCGATTTGTGTCGACGGCGTACAAGAGGGGCACAAGGTCGATATTGCTGTAGCAGGCCATTAAGGGTGTTCTGTCAGACGTGTTCATTTGAATTAATTCTGATGAACATATTACTATATATAAATGTTTTCAAAGGAATAGAGAGCCGAAGAAACTAATTCGTCGCTTACAAAAAATAAATCTGGTTCTTGCCGTTAATGTTAGATTAATGAAAGACTATTTGGAAATTGCGAAGATCAGATTTAATTCACATGTGAATCTTAGGCAAGCCCCCGTTTCGGAGTGTTATTTCCTCTTGAAAACACTGATCAAAATCTCTTTAAAACACTTATCAAAATCTCTCATTGTTTTAATTACGGCAAAATACCCATTTAAATAACCACTTTTTTGGTATATTTCTTACTGAGTTTCTGTATTATGATATCAAATCATACAATTAATTATTTCTATCACCATACAAGTAGATTAACTTGTTGGTAATTTTATTTATCCACTGAACTCATGTACGATGTAAAAGTTCAACATGACAAAATATCCTAGAGTTTGGTGGAAGATTTTAAAGTTTACTTCAAAGAAAATAAATCAGCCAAAAGCTACTCGGACAAGTAGGTCGGCCAAGTGCCTTAGCAATCCGAAATTTCGAAAAGTTAAAAAAAAATAAACAACATCAAAGCATCTCGAAATGCACTGAAAGGAATCGTTTATATTGTTATTGTAAAGTTGGTTTTCTAGAGTTGTAAAATTCGTTTTAATTGAGAATCATATTTTATGTTTTGCTGTTTGACTTTTGAGTTAAGCTGTGATTCGCTTCCTTCTCCCACCAGCCTAACCTCAGGTTTGGCAGGATCCATCATCAGGGTAGTTGTTGAGATAGCTTACTTAGCGGAGGATGAGATTTATTTTTCGAAAAACCAACTCGAAAAAAATGTTACAGAAATATTTAAAATTTTCCATCTAAAAATTACCGAAACTGTAGTGGTCATCATCACCCAAGCTATTTGGCATGTGAAAAAAAATAAATTAATATTATGATAAGAGAATGAATCACACAGTGAATATTTTCAACAACTCTAAATTTTCTTTGATTATTTAAGGAGCAAATAGTAATCAAAACGTAACATTATCGTACTATTGCCATGGTAATTGTTATTTGATTGTTATGGTAAATTAATTACTGCTTGACATCGAGGTGATTAAGTCCCTTAGTTAAGGTATGATTGTTTATATCCTTCCGCCATTCTCTCGATAACCCTCGCCAATAGTTTCTGCGTGATAATACCTACCAAGTCTGTTACATACCACCCAATATCCCACCAAATCTCACGGGGGTCGGATATAGGCAAACCTGACAATACAAGAGCCGTTACTATACAATCCCTTTACGTTATGTGCTGCCTACGCGTGATCCTTCGACTTCACATTTGGGTGTGGGCTCAGTAGCTCAAATTCTATAGCTACTATTGTCTGCCCGTAGAGCCTACTGCAATAAAATAACTGGGCAAATTATTTTATTACGTCTCATTTTAATGGGAATTTTTTTCTAGTTAGAGTGGCTAAGTGTGCTTGATTTTAATTATAAATAAAATGAGAATTCAAGAATGAGTAAAGTTCGTTGAAAAACTCTTTTCTTTGTTTTTTTTATTGACTTAAATTCAAATAAAATTTCAGTTTTGGCAATACATTTGGTACTGCACTGACTATATTAAGTAAATTTCCTTATAAAACCATTTAGATTCTTAGAATAACATACTCCAATATTTGCGCCTACGATGTACATGGCCTGTTTAAAAGAAATGGTGAATTTTGAATTTTCGCGGGCTGTGTACAATTCGATTATCGTTTTTTTTTGTTATGTTGGTACACATGTGTTTATCGTATGTTAGCATTATCAGCCATTTTGGATTAGTGGTTTGTTTTTGACAACTGGAAAGGTTAACCACGTTTTTATAAAACCAGGTGTACTGCATTCAGATTCTTAGAATAACGTACTCCAACTATGAAGTAAAAATAATATCAGTTTTAAGGGCCCTGATTATTGACTCACCTTTTCTGTTGCAACTCGTCCAGTTCAACATTCCTTGTCGTAGACTCTGTCGAGAATGTCGAGACTTGTTAACTCAAGCTGCGGTCTTGAAATTTTGAAATGATTTTTGTCATTCTTTACGACTCTACCAAAAGACTTGACCTTGGCTTTGATTTGAACGTTCTTTCTTGTGTATATTTCGTCCTATTTTCGCCATTGCTTGGAGCGATTAAGCATATAACAAAACGGTGTGACAGTAAAAATAGTACATCGTATTCATCCATTGCTTCCGTGCTGAGCCGGCGTCAAGTAAAAGTAGTAAAGTTTTCTACTTTGGCACTGCAAACTGTGCAAAAGCGTAACAATACGCGGTCAGCTTGTGCGAAACTTCCACGGAAAGTAGTTAGTCGTAGTTCCGCTGATGTGATCCCGGAACCAGTGGACTGGAGCAAGTGTGCTCGGTCATGGTGTGGGGATATATTACGTCACTATAACCTAACTGGGTGTAGTTAGTCATGACGTCACTATAACCTAAATAGTAACCACCTCATTTTACACCACACTAGTTTGGAAACATTACTGGACTTCAGTTGTTTTTGTGTTTAATTTGTACCCACAGATATATTTATCCAGGACAGATGTTACCTTCGAAATGCATTTTCAAACTGTTTTGAGGTCACTGACAAACGTTATTCTACATAAAATCGAATTGACAATCGCCCTGTTTGATTTAAATATTTAATTGATTTCAAATCATTCTCTTCTTCATCTCAATTCCTTTAGTTCTACAGCATTCTTCATCTCAAATTGTGGAAAAAAAAGATTTTCATAGCGCTGCAAAGTTTCAAATGTTGATCTGTTTTTATTTACAAAAACGGCCCGAGTTTTTTGTGTCAGGTCTTATGACGTCTTATAAAATAAAGCATAAAGTTGTAAAAAATCATATTTTCTAATTTAAAGTTTATAAACATTTCTCAACAAAATAAAGTGAGTCATGTTTGCGAAGGAAAAAAAACTGACTTTGTCCTTTTTACCAAGTCAATCGCTTATGTTATACTGTCCTAGGCATAAGACTAAAAAAACCCAGGTGTTGTGTGTTTCTTCCTCAATTTCTTGATTACGAATTAATAAGTGATGATATTCATTCACGTGAGAAAAACTGTTCTTATCGCAGTTGCCTACCTGCCGAATTAATCGGTATCTCATAAAAACGTCACTGCGCAGTCTTAGCACAGTTATTACAACCGCTCAACCGATGATCTATAGTGGGTTAGATAATCATTTGTAACGCATTTATTTAATAAAGTTTCCAGTCCCAGCTCATAGTTTACGTTCCCCTGGGAATCGTCTCGAAGCGCGAAGAGCTGAGACTGATATTTATACATAGTAGGAAGAAACAGAGAAGAAAGAACAGAGAATAGAGCGCCGACTTGTCTCAGTCCTCCGCCTCGGCGCAGCGGCTGTAGTTCACACGATGGCACGTGATTGCTGAGGGGATGTTTGGATTAAGGGTTGTAAACTAACTGAGGGAAGTTGTTGTGAATTTAACCCCAAACTACTGGGGGAGGTTATTTGATATACAACTTCGGCTTACTTCTGAGTTCTTGGTTGTCAGACTCCGTTAATGGGACATTATTGCTATTTTGATGTAAAGTAAATAACACAATAAACTAAATACAACGTTCTTGTAAATGTATCAGGCCATCTCAGTGGATGTAAGGTCATGTTTTGTTTGCAATGTTTATCGAAGTTGATGCTATATTTATAAGAAATTGAACCACAAATTTACTCTTTCGCGGGATACATTGTGAGAAATTTTTGGATTTTTTTGTTATTTTTGTAAGTCCATAACTAGTAAGCCCCATAAGCACTATAAGCCCATCTTCCAAATCGATCATCTAAAGCTTTAACAATTCGTTTCTACAAGCTGATAGATATTTAATTACAAAATTCTGTAGTCTTGATGTATCACTAATACATTTTCTTTACTTTCTCCCAACTCGATGTAAATATATTAAAATTCAGAATTTTGTTTCGATCAAATAATTTTTTTTCTTAATTATTGTAAACGTCGTTTCCCGAGAATATTATTTAAATATTCTTTACGGCATTTAGACAAAGGGCCTCATTTTTTAGTCCATTAATTTGAAATGATATTACAAATCGTATTTTCCGAAAAGAAAATTGTAAGGCGTAAGTCTGAATTTTCAGTCGAAATAACTTAAGTAATCATCCTTTGAAACAAGTGGAATTTCGCCAATTTATTAAAATACTATGTTGTCAATGGAAGGTTTCAGAATTTCCCGAATTTCAGTTAATTGCTGAAAATTAACCCACATTGTTTCAGGAAATTTCGTTTGATGGTGTTCAAAACATTCTGGGAATATTCCTTGGAATGGCGTAAATCTTTTCACGGATATTATTTGTAGGCTCTAGCGTGAACGCGAGCCTTAATAACTCTCAGAGTCTCAGCACCTTCTACAGGTCTGGCCAAATCTCATTTGTCGTTAAAATACTTACCTTGTCGACTCCTTCCGCCGGCGGTAATATCATTACGCTAAGTATGGAGCTCGTTATTAGGTCTCGGTGCTAACTACGCGGGGGCCCTCGTAACTCCTTGCGAGTGCTGCGTGTGACCTTGGGACGGTGTTGCGAGGCGTGCTTTTCCACGCTTCGACCCGCACTCGATAGTCGTTTCAGCTTCTAACCAATCTATTTTATACAAATTCTTCGTGTGATGTGCGCAAGAGAGGTGAGTGCCAGTATGCCAAGTGTAGCAAATTCTTAAGTAATTAAGTGTAACACGGCACTCGATGGTTTTATGTTTCTTTAAAGTTAAGTAGCTAAACGCACAGGTAGAACATTCGTAAGGTTTATTCGAAAGTGATGGAATTAAGTCAGAATTAAGTGTGTCAAGATATATTTGACATAAGACATGAGTGTCAACTAAATAAAGTTTAAAAATATATTTTAGGATAACTGATTAAATATAGATATAATTATGCATTTGTTTCCGCGTAAATGGAAGAGAGTTCGTTCGATTATTGCGGATTTTTTCTTCACCTTCGAAGGTCTTATATGATAGATGTTTCATTTCAATAATCGCTGCATTAATATAATTTTAAAGAAGAAGTCCGTGGAAAATGCCTTCGGAAGGGAATGTGGAGGAAACTGATTTCCATTTGAGAGTTCTCACAACTCTCTTTCACCCGCCGACTGAAATTGTGTCACGTAATTTTTCGCCAATGCCACAGAACTTTCTAGACACATCCGAGAGATATTGTTTTTATTTTAATAACTATCAATTTATTGATGAATAACCATTAGTTAATGTATTTGACGCCATATTTCTAAAGGCAATATCGTTGACTGTATATATTAATGCATGCATTAGGCTTAAGTGCCGATGTACGACTATTATTGGAATTTATTAACAAGATAAAACTCAGTTTTTATGTTTTAATTAATATATGGATATGTGATAAGAAGCAGGCGTATCAAATATATGAAAGCATTTTTGGTTCTAGCTTGGAGCGTGCCTAATATGGGTACTTGGAGCGTGCCTAATATGGGTACATTGGTTCCATGACTAAAATATCGATAGCATAAAATATTGATCCATTTTTTCAAAAGTTAAAAATCGAAGAACACACATAAACGTGACTAACCTTTCCAGTTCTCAAAAACAAACCACTAATCTAAAATGGCTGATAATTCTAACATATGATAAACATATGTGTACCAACATAACGAAAAAAAAAAACGATAATCGAATGTACAGAGCCCGCGAAAATTCAAAATTCACCTTTTCTTTTGAACAGGCTATGTATATCGATGTTTCATGATGGTGCCATAGTCTAATTGGCCCGAAGGCAGCTTAAAATCTTGGGTGGTGTTCGCATAATTAAAAAAAAAGTTTTTCAAAAATACAATATATTTTATAAAATGTTTGTCAAATTGCCAGTTTATTTGAATTATACACACTAATGCAAAACAATTATTTAAACATTTAACTTGAGCAAAACGCCAATCATTTGTCAAACCCATTAAACTGAACTTTCCAGTAGGTGAGTTCTTCGTATTAAATTATTACAGTAATCAAATTCAAACAATAACTTTATTCGAACGGGCTCCAAAATAATTCACAGAAATTCAGAGAATTCTTTCAGAAAAGCGTCCGTTTCCCGAAACTTTTAGCCCGTTTGAAATCAGTTGGACGCTCGAAACAAAATTATTTTCTTCCCCAAAAAACGATATTGATGCGACGTTATTTCCCGTCACTTCCCCGTCCGAGTGGATGAGCAGCGATAATGAAACATCTTCCTCCATCGCATCCATCCATCACATCGGAACTGACAACGTGGAATAAAATCGATTAAAAACTCTATGCCTGTGCAAATCTGTACTAAATAAATCATCGGCCCACCTACAAATACAGATGTAAACAAAAAGCTTTTTGCCAAATTTTGTTTAAAGTATAAAGATACCTACTAGTCATTACTACCCGATGTTGTTCGTGATTTAATACCATTTTATCGAGGGAAGGGATACTTAAAATTACCCAAAGGTTGGTAGGAGACGTAGTAGTGGAGGACGCCAAATTTCGTAATTATACTAAATGGCATGTAGAGCCAATAAACGGAAAAAAGGAGTGTAAAAAGAATATATGATGCGAAAGTGAATGGAAGAAGAAGTCAAAGACGCCCGAGAAAGACATGGCACGATCAAGAAAATCAAATACTTGAATCGGGTCATGTGAAGAGTCAGAATAACAGAAGTTTATGTATGAGACGATGTATGAATTTAAATGAAGCAAGGAGTGTGTGCCAAGACAGAGTTATATGGCGGTCCGTCCTCTCTGCCTACCTCTGTGGAGAAACGGCGTGATGGTTTGTTAGTTAGTTAGTTAAGTCATCTTTAAATAGCGATTTTTAGTGTCTCAATGGCGCTTTACATTATTTGTTATTGCAAATAGCTTTCATGACTGGTACCATTTTAGATTTGCTGAGATATTCCGGTCTACAGTCGATAGCAGAGGTTGCCTCGATGATAGAAAGCCTTGGATAAAATAAGGCACCAGATGAAGAAGAATTCGAACACGCCCAGAATATAATTTTATCGGGTTATCGTTTCTATGGGTTCAACTTTTCCCACGCTTTCCGATGGGGAGAGATCTCTGGAAACTTAATGGTGGGATCCACAAATAAATGCAAGTTTTTTTAAAATTTATTATTGAAACAAAAGAAAATGCAAATAAAATCAAAAGATATCAGCTGACACTGACACTGAATCCAGACACTTCCTCCCCGGGCAGCCGCGCCAACAAATCACACCCGGGACCCCTCTTCCATTCAATCCGTCAGTATTTCTCTATTACATATTTATTTTTTTACATAATTTCTTTTTCGTAGCTTTTTTCAATAGAGGCATCCATCATTATTTTGTTATCAATGATTCAAATCTGAATTAAAGCAATAACAATATTGGGTTGTGTGGGGAAAATACCCATTTTATTAAAAAAATTATCGTTCATTTCTGTCGGAACAGATTAAGACTTTCATGTTAGGTCCAAATAGTCTATTATGCAGGATAAGAAGTTTATTTATCTTTCGGTGGCCTGTCTTATCAGAGGTTGGATATCATCAGGGCAATACCATGCAGGCTGTATCCCGGAACAACTCGTACCAGTCGCGTAGGTTTCGGAGCCATGTAGTTTTTTTAATAAACATATTTTTATAATTTTTAAAAAGCGAAGCTGCCATTTCACAGCCGAGCTGCTGAACAAAACAACAAGTCCAACGTCTCCCTCTACTACTACTTACATCAATCTTCTCCTGGATGATGAAGAATATTCTGTAGTAGTTGATGGAATGGAACATTATTCCCTGTAGTTAAGCAATACAAACTGCGTAAAATATAATATCGGGGAAGTGTAATGTAATAAAGTTCGCTCCAAAGTGCTTGGAAGTTTAAAACGCAATTGAATGGAATGCGCTAGCGTTTGGGTATATTTTGAGTTCGCCTGCGGTTGTGTAATTTAATTTATGGCGAAAGTTTGGCCATCGGCTTGACGCCCCCTCCGCTCGCCGGGAGACGTAAACATTGTATTACGTGCATCTAAAACACAGCCGACGGACGGGACGAGGAAATGTGATGCAAATTGAATAAATACAGATATGGCGCTGCCGCTGAGAACTCCGTCGCAGTTTTCCCAGGTCGCGTTCGTCGTTTATGAGTAAGAGGGAGATGTTACAACGGAGCTATCAGCGGTTAGCCTGTAGACGGTGGTGGTCAGATTCTCGCCAGGTCTTAAATATGAATAGTTTCAGTATTGCTACGTGCAAATACAATCGTTATGAATAATAATACCTTACTAGCGATTGAACCTGGTTTAGTCACGACACACACATACAAAGGAACACACTGAGTCAATCGTGAAGGACCGTAATCAGAAGAAAATTTCAAAATTTTGTATGTCTGAGCAATTTTTCCATCGAACGTGGCAGAAGATGGCTTACGGTATTAATACTATCAGATTTGGTTAAGGGGCTAGATCTGTATTCGCGGGGTTTTATGTAAAGCCCGTGTAAGTCCCAACTGCTAGAAGCCAGTGGGGCCATGGCATCCCCAATTTATTAATATATTCACCCAATTGGGCTTTCACACTAAAAAATATGTCTAATTAGTAAGCCGATAAATGCGGTCTACACATAAAAACATCCAAACAAAATGTCGATCTTTCTCACTAAACTGTGATCCACGTGGAGAAGATTTAAAAAACATTTAATTTGTATTTTAAATCAGGTGGGTCAGTCCGTTTTACCCTTAATATCAATTTAATTAAAAAAGAAAATAAGCATTATCATAAATGTATCAATCATCTAACAAAAGATATATAACTAAGTTGAATAATATAGTACATCGTTAATGCTTGTCAATTAACGATCTCTCAGCAAATATTTATTTTTTACATCAGTCATTCAACGAATCACAGTCAAGTCGAATCAAAATACCATCCTGTAGTGGAAGCCACGAAATTCTATAAATATTTTAATGTGTTCTTTTGGACTCAGTTCTATTGAGAGCCCAAATACAAGATAGAATGGGCACTTACGATAAATGTGACTTTATGACTCCCCCATTCTGCTCATGACCTGACATGGCTGGCCTTATCGTGTGCGATAAAAAACATCGCGCAAAATGGCGGCTAATAATTGATTGATTTCCAGAGATAATAAAAAATCTGTCATTGTTCTGTTTCCCCGTATCAGCAGTTCGGGAATGATGTCAAAATAACTTTATGTTTTGCAAACTTTGTAAAAAATATAGGACCGAAAAATTACACATCACGCTGAGAATGTAAGAAAAATAGACACGAGAGATTTTGTTTTCGATTACACGTTTTTTGCTAACTAGTCGAAAGAAACCAATAATGATTGATATCGTAATATCATTATTACTACACGTACTTAGAGTATCTACCACTCTGGAATGTGCCGTAAATATGCGATGTATTGTTTAATATAAATTAAATATGTTATGACACACATTTATTAAATAAAAGTTATTTGCGCACGCCGGGTTTTAACCCGTGACCTCTGGATACTTAGTCGAGCGTCTTACCACTCGACCACGGAGGCCGTCAAAGTGGAGGAGAAGGAGATGGTGGACAAGTCAATAAACGTTTTTATCTGATTAGCGGTCATAATATCACCAGGACGATACTGAAAGCATCTTCCGCTGTAAACGTTGCACCGGAAAATGACTTTCCAGTCGCTTCGACGAAGCTCCTAGCAAATGAGTTGATTTAATGGGAAAAGTTAGGGTTTAAGCGGTCATTTGTATGCTGAGTTTTCACCTCCGGGGATAAAACTCCCTTGAGGCGAGATTCTCATTGTGAGACGTGTCTGTGACTTCCTCCGGGGGACGATTATTCCACACAACCTTTGCATATCACGAGCGGGCACCAGACAATATATGCAAATTGATTTCGAGGCCTCTCGGCGGCTTTTGTTCATTTACTTTCAACCATTTGGTGGACCAGAGAATTCTAAAACTGCTCTCGGTGACCCGATTGCTTTCCAATCACTTGGACTGAGTTGGGTTACACCGTGACTTGCGCTAATACCGCGAAACTCCATTCCCGGATATCTGAGAAAGCCTACAAAACTTGTCAATCGTATACTACATACGAAGTGTACGCTAGATATTAAACGTGTTTACGTATATTTGCGGCATGTTTCAGAGTGGTAAATTCGCTGGTAAAAGACCACCATTCAAAACGAAATTCAAAACCATTCGAAAAGTTGCGCGTTGCTTTTTTTTTTACGTGAATACCGCACAAGAGTCTCAACTGCACCCAACCGTCTAAAGCCAGTGAGACTATGGCATCCCCGATGAGGTTATGTTGTGAGGCTAAAGGTAGTGGGGAGGGGAAGGAGATGAGGAAGGGGAAGGTTAGGGAGTACCTGGCTATTCAGATCTGGTCACCACACACGGCTAAAGCTATTTCAAGCAACGTTTAAATTCTGAATGGTGGTCTTTCACCAGGACGATACTAGTATCTACCACTCTGGAACGTGCCGCAAATACATTATATTTTATTTTATATCAAATAAATGTGTTTTGACACATATTAATTGAATGATATTTATTTGCGAACGCCGGGTTTGAACCCGTGACCTTTGGATTCGTAGTCAAGCGTCTTACCACTTAATTTTTAATCTCATAGCAAGAATAGACTCGTATATAGAGAGTGAGCTAAATATTTTTACCCAACCTATACATATTTACGATAAATCACTTTCTCCGGGTTTTTACGTAGTAAACCGTGAGAGAGAAAGAGATGAGACAAGTTCTCACACAATATAGCACCACTTTTAGGTATGTAAGCATGTTTTCCGTCTCCCGCGTCTCCGGCTACTCCGCTCACTACGTTTTGTTATGCGACATAACAGGTCATACCTCAACGGTTTTTTTTAGGTTATATCCTATATTTTTGCTTACAACAATACTATGAAAAAGTGGTTTTACAAATAAATAAGCAAAAGAATGTCGACATGTGATATCCTAGAAAAAATCAACAATCCTGACTACACTAGCGCTCGCTCCTGGTATATTATTGCTCCTAGGATTAAATTATTCTCTAAAATGTAGAGTTATGCATTGCCACTGATCATCACCGATATGGATAGGTTATGTAGATTAATTATCCTCCTAAATCGCTTCCCACTCGTAACAGTAAAAGCCTGATTACGGGCTTAAAGTGAAACGAGCGGAATAATAACATGATAGTTGGTTGGTATAGGAAGCTTCACGAAAAGTCAGTAAAAGTGTCTGGAAAATCTGGCACGATGTCAAACCAATTTCCAAAGCGTTGCCCTGGAAGCCGCGGGAAACACACAGCAGGGGCTCGGGAAAATGGGAAAAACTACTTGATCCTCGAAATTTTAATAAAATTAACAATGTGGTCAAATTAAAACCATTGAAAGATAATCCAGCTTTATTTTTGTCACACTTAAACTAACTTCCACGGCCGTTGCCTGAAAAGAGAACAGCTGATCTATTTTGTTGTAAACTAACTAACTAACTAACCATCACGCCGTTTCTCCGCAGGGGTAGGAGGAGAGGACGGATTGCCACATAACTCTATCTTGGCACACACTCTTTGCTTCATTCATATTCATACATCGTCTCATACATACTCTTCAGTTATTCTGACTCTTCGCATGACCAGATTCAGTATATGATTTACTTAATCGTACCACGTCTTTCTCGGGCATCCCCGACTTCTTCTTCCAATAACATTGAGATGTACAAAATTTAAAAATGTATAGTCATGAATTGAATAAAATCATATACTGCACATTCTTACCAGATAAGTAAACCTAGTCTGATGGAAGGCATAGTAGAAGAATTCCCTGCTCATATAGCACCTCCGTGACTGGTGCGAGACAGTTCCGCTAAGTTGTTCCGGGCTGCAGCCAGTAGGGTGGGTGTTTCCCGTATGATAGCAAATCTCCGATAGGAGGGGGCACCAGATGAAGAAGAAGTCCACTTGATGAAATCAATTTATTATCTCCACGGAATAAAAATAGTAATATAGCAATAGAAGCTATTTAGTAGTATTTTAGCTACTGGCTACATACGTTCTTCGTAAATGACTCTTACTCCCTTGATAGCAAAGTTAATGACTTTGATTTATAAAGGAATGAAATGAGATTAATGCCGCCATTGTTCGGGATAAAGTAATGCCCATAAATTGACATCAATTCAAGTGAAAAATACCCCCCAATCCTAACCCTTCCTGCGGCCTTACTTAACATTATATGAATCCTCCGACCTCAGATTTATTATATTTTACCCAATTAATCATAATGCTATTATCTTTCATAATGGCTTATACTGAAAGGCAACGGGTTGTTAATATTGTGTAACGTGCTTACATTCTGATACTTACAAGTTTCTATATTGTAGCAATACAACAATATTGACCCACTTCGTCATAAATATGTAAATCATTAGTTATAAGTCTTAGATGTAAGTCACTAGTTATAAGTCTCAGTAGTTAGTTGCTATCTTGGTTGTAAGCCATTAGTTATAAATCTTAGCTTAGTCTAAGTGATAAGTTATATATATTAATTTGTAAAGCGCCTTAAGATGATTTCACCATAGAAAACGGCGGTTTAAAAGTAATCCATTTATAATTATTATTATATTGTTCTTTTTTTCTAAATGCAAAGACAAATATTCAAGAGTGACGAATAACCTGACAATATTTCAATTTCTCTTATTTCCATCAGCTGAAAATGTTTCTTGTGCAATGATAGAGGACGTAGAATTGAGCCCGCGACGTCTGGGTGTCAACCTGACACCCTGGACCACTCGACTACTGACCTTTCATCACAGATGTATCGATAACCGTATTAGTAACGACACACATACTCGTATGTGGCTCACTTCTAATTCAGTGTTTGTGTGTGTATTGTTTGTCATAACGGCGCTACATCCAAGGGTGGAATTTGGTCTCATCCACAGATGCTCTCCGCTGGCTCCGGTCCCCCCGGTCGTTCGTCTCCATCCTGCTCCAGTGTTCTGGCAATTTTCTGAATGCAGAAAACTTAAATTATTTTTGAAATGAGGCGTATCCCAATGTGTTGTCTCAGAATGTAAAAGGAGGTCACATTGAGAAATTAATTAGTTGCAGAACCACAATCATCACGAACAACCAAGAAGTAACTGTTATTTTACCACGAACTTCAAGGGTTTTTCTGCATTCCATCCGTATTCGTACCTTATGTGACCTGACCAACATATCTTACGATGCATTCATGCTCGGTAAGATTATCTAGTTCATCGTTCATTTCAAATCCTCATGCTTATATGGGTATTCATTATAAACCAACTCGCCGTTCAAAAGGTTCGTTAACGTGAAATACTGTAAAATAATCTAATGGGGGAACATTTTCGGTAATTGAATTTTGCCCTTATTTATATGAAACGATCGAAAAAGAAATATTTTCAGATAAATTTGACAGTTTATTATTTCGGCTCATATAAAATATGTGATATTGACCCCATAAGTAACGGGGAAGCTGTATTTGGGCTGGAGAGAACATATTACCGAAATACTAACAAATCATATTTATAGGATACAAGTCGCAGATTTCAACGTTGCGATGGTTCCTAAAACAACGACTGACTGTTTTATTTATATATATCTAATACTATTAAATACATTGTAGGCAGGTGGGTTATTTCTTCCAGCCTACTCATATTTGCAGTTGGAAAATTATGTTTTGTTTTATCAAACGTCAAAAATGTTAAACAGAAATCTAAACAGTTATTAGGTAAATTTTAAAAATGCTTCTTTTGATTAGGAATTAATTTCGTATCATAAGGTTTCATCATAAATTCTAAATAAATTCGGGAAAGATTCGCAAAATTATGTAAATTTAGTCCCTGACGTAAAATAACGCGCTACCCGAATGATTCTCTGTAAACTTATGTGGTTATTTCAGCTTTAATTTGCACAAAATTACATTTAGGTACTGCTATGGGGAAAAAACTGTAACGTCTTTTTGTCCAATCGAAATTTAAACAGTTATGTTACTAGAACCAAAGGGTTAGACGAGTTTATTGGAAGTGACACTTACAAGATAAACTTCGGGAAAGTTCCGAATAGTTTCCGATAACTACGAAGATAATTATTCGATGGTAAATTAAACTTGTTGAATTTATTTTCATTCCAAAGTATTTGAAAGAATTTGTGAAAGGAGTTTACTTATCCCATTAATTAACTTTACTTTTTATCTGAAACCATCGACCAACACATCGATCTCTGAAACCAATTAACTCCGAATTGTGCAAATCCTTAGTCCAATTTATTATTATTATTTTTTGCATTTACTCCACACAGAAACCCT
This sequence comes from Drusus annulatus, assembly GCA_022651775.1. Taxonomy (NCBI): domain Eukaryota; kingdom Metazoa; phylum Arthropoda; class Insecta; order Trichoptera; family Limnephilidae; genus Drusus; species Drusus annulatus. The sequence goes on from JAGWCC010000610.1 coordinate 459,108, forward strand.
TGAGAGAAATAATATCCCTCGGGGCCTATTCCATATTTGGGGATGCTGTGTGGAGGGATTTCTATTCCCACTTCTTACGATTTTCAAAACACTGTTTTTCATAGCCTCCCGGCATTCAAAATTGGCGGCAACATTACTTTTTAGAAGCAATGCTACAAATGATTCATTTATATATAATTCTACACGGGTAGTTAGGAAAATGACTAAGGTTTCCATTAGATACATTTTTTTTTTAACTGTAACATCCTTCCAATCAAGATCCTCCCCAAAGATGAAATTACAAGCACCATTCTACAAATTAATCAGCAAACAACGCACACTAACATCAAATCCCTTTACAATCAAGACATCCACCAACATATACACGAAATAACAATAAAATTCACATTCCACTTACACACACCACAAATTATGGGATAAAATCTTTGGAATATATTGCCTATACATTATATTAGCGCTTCCAGATAAATATTAAAATAATCAACTTAAAAATAAATAAATAAAAACATAGTAATGCCTTAAAAGATTTTTTTTTAAATTCGTTTAAAGATGAAAATACCAAATTTCGAAATCAGTTTTCTTTTCCCGGTAGCGTAAAAACATCCTCATTTACTACACTTCAGGGTTTTACTTTTCTCCTTTGTTTCTATTTATAATTTTGTATCTTATATTAATACCAAGTACCTAGTTTATTTATTTTACACTGTATTTCTTGATTTATGTTAGTTTGATCTCTGTATTCTGTTGTAACTCATGTATTTATTTAATTCCCCTTGTTCCAGAGTGAGTTTTTATAACTCACAAGGATTGCTATATATGCTAGCAAGATATTAATAGTAAAAAAATAAATAAATAACCTTTTAAATTATGTGTAAAACATACTAATAATTGCAGTTTCTAAACCAGCAATTTTTAAATTGTATTCACTGGAAACCTTAGACATTTCCCTAACCACTCGTTTAAAATTGACAAATAAAACATTTCGCTTGGATTAAAAAGTCAAAAAGTGTGTATTTTTGGGTGCTGATTCATATTTATTTATAAAAATTCACACGGTGTGGAAAACAAAGCATTTTTTTATTCCCACTAAAAATGGCATTGGTTGAAAAAAAATCGTACTCGGCAATCCCATCTTTAATAGTTTACCATTAGAATATAATTAAAGAAATGTAGAATTAATAAAATGACAGTATAAATGGTTTCGGCAGCTCAATTTGCAATACCAGATGAAGATATTTCCAGTTGGTCCTCGATATATAAAATATCGTTGCTAGTACTACCTAGTTCTAGGATTTCGAACTCAATCGGCTAGGAGTATCTCCCGACAGTGTGTTGTATGTTATAGTGGATGTATTGTGGAAGCACTCGCCACCGCAGGCTGTTGGGAGGCTGCTGCCCCGAAAGGTTCCGTCACAACTCTCACAATGGGCTCGTGCCCTTTGTGCCAGACAAACAAATGATAATGATTGCTCTTTTTGTTCGCTTCTAATTAAATGTTCCTAGCAAATAGAGGAGAGACGTACAGCGATCTCCACATTCCCAGATATATTTTTATTGGCATTTCACCTATATATTTTTAAGGTTATTTGTTTATTGGATTCCCAACTTGGCTGAAATTCATCGAGATAAGTACCTACGTTTGTTTTGAATACACACACTCGCGTTGTGTCGCGTGTATATATCCCATACATGTATCAGTGCAATGCATCACCTTTTATGAATGGGAAAGTTTCACTAACTTGGATTTTTTTACTCTGCAAAAAGGAATGGAAAGATTATTTTATTCTTCTTCTTCGTGAGCTCTCTGGCGTCCAGCTCTGGCATAGGCCTCCGTCATTTTCCCTAGATCTGCAGATCCTTGGCGACTTTCGCCCATTCAAAGCCGACAAGTCTCTTCAGATCATCACCCTATTCCATATGTAAATGTCTGCTTGGAATGATAATTTCATGGAGGAAATTATTTTTATAATTCAATTGAATTAAATTTAATATTAGTATTATTTAGTTCTGCTGTTTTTTGTTTTAATTTTTAGCAAAATGTGGAGTTCTACAAATTGAAAATAATCAATGAAGAGGAAATTCGATGGTTTTAATTTAATTCGCGAATATTTACGCCAATATTTATCACAATACGATATTCCGCTAGGCGTTGCGTGCGACTGAAATTGCAATGAAACCTTGCTTGAACTAGACCTCCGCAGACCATTTCTTGTCATATTTTACACGGACATCTTGTTTTAGATACGTTACGTTTAAATATCGTTATTACCTACACAGATCGGATAATACTTTTTTCGAAAAAAATACCAGTAGATGGCAGAAGAATCTTTTCCTCGCTGATAAAAGGTTTTTTTAAATTGTAATTTAGCTGTTTCGTTCCACCCTAATTTATATAGATAGAACTTTGAACCTTTGGACCTTACCCGAGTCGACTCTTGATGTAATCACTTCTCGAAGTCGTCTTATTTACTTAGAGCGTAGATTCTCAACCTGGGGGTCACGATCAAGTATAGGGGGCTCGCAATCTGTCGAAAAAATAAGTCACGTATGCGAAAAATCATTTTGTTAGATAATTAATTTCAAGTAATAGTAAAGTGTAACATATACTTACAACCTAATAATTAACACACTAATGCGGCAGTTGAGTTTTTTCTTTCGCTTAAATGTTTTCTATGCGTGATCGACATTTGAAACACACATAAGTAAATTATTTTCATGTGATAATAGATGATTTCTGTATTTAGTTTAAAAGCCATCGTAGACGAGAAGCCTTTTTTGCACACGTAAGAAGTGACAAGTGAAAACACATTGTATTTCACGTCAGCGGTGTAAAGCTTTGATAAACGTTGTAATATTTAGTGAGGTGGGCGTATTGTTTTTTAGATTATTTTTTGGTTTTTAAGGGGGTCGTGACACTAAAAAGATTGAGAAACGATAACTTGTATTGCCAGAGTGATAGGTACTCTCAGAGTATATAAGAGTGGTATCAATCCAAGGAAGTGTAGTCAGTTTTTGATGATTTTTACCTGACTCGGCGGACCTGGGCGTGGCTAAGACCAAGTCTAGGGTATTTATACATCCACTTATTTTTTGTTTATTCGTTTAACCACTTTTTCACAGTATTGATATCAACAAAAATATAGCATCTAACCTAAAAAACCGTTTAGTTGTGTCAAGTAAACTTGGTGACATAATAAAAAATATCGGCGGAGTCCCGCGGTGAACCAGGAGCCCAAAATAATCGTGACAGTACGTAGAAGCGGAGTATTATATTTGTTGTCTCTTTCTCTCTCATGGTGTACGACGTAAAAACTCGAAAAAAAATGATTTAACGCAAGTTTTTATCGGTTGGGTAAAAATAATTACCTCTCTCTCTCCATACATTGTTTATCCAAGTATCGCCCTAGTGGAAAGACTGCGATTCAGAATCGAAAAGTTGCTTGAAACGGCAATAACCGTGTTTAGTCACTTCTTGTTCAGACACCTTCTTTTTAGAAAGTGATTTTTTCAGTTTTTATTTAAATGGTTGGAGAGTCTTTGGGCGTTTCTCACATATTGCAAGTATGGAATAGCCAGGAGTGAGCTATTAGGTATATGACTTCACTTGTATACTATTATGTACGTGTTCTGTAAGCTAAATACGGCAAGGGAAAATGGACGTCAAACGCACGGAGTGAGGCAACTGAAGTATCCTAATGGCATTTACTTATTCAAAAAACAATCGACATGAAGAGGTGGTGAGTGGTCGATTATTTCACTTCCTTAAATGAAACAGGTGTTGTGTCATCGAACCTTTAGTATACAGTTAAAAAGAGATTATTTTTGTGAAAAAAATGAGTTCTTTTTATTTTTTGGGCGGCTTCTATTTCATTTCCGTTTTTTTTCTTAGAGTACATAGAGTGGTACCTATCCAAGGCAGTGTAGTCATTTTTTGATGATTTTTACCGAACTCGAAAGACCTGGGCGTGGCTAAAACTAAGGCTAGGGTATTTATACATCCATTTATGGCACGTTTTTGTTTATTCGTATAACCACTTTTTCAAACAAAACAAAAAACCGTTTAGTTGTGTCAAGTTTAGTGGCATAATTAAAAAAATGTGGGCGGAGGCCCGCGGTGACCCAGGAGACCAAGATCATCGTGACAGTACATATAAGCGGTGTATTATATTTGTTGTCTCTTTTTCTCTTATGATGTACGACGTGAAAACCCGGAGAATGTGATTTATCGCAAGTTTGTGTAGGTTGGGTAAAAATAATTATCTCTCCCACCATATATTGTTACATCAAGGTTTTTTTAGTGATACTGCATTCTAACTGTAGCTATGTTATGCCAATTGTGAGAATGTTACGAGGTTGAGGGATATGGATTTCAAGCAACGTTTCAAGTCTCTCACCAGAGCCATGCCAAGAGTTCCACTCCGAAGCGGGGTGCTAACGCTTTATATCATACGTTTATTAATTTATTTATAGAACCACCTGTTTTGAACCCGCAAACTCTGTGTTCAGAGCCAAGGAGCTTGCTGCTTTGACCTCTCCCATTTGTTGTGGGTTGCAAGTTCTTAAGGAAGTATATGAAAAGTTTAAAAATATAAAACCGTTGACTCCCTTTTATCTGCAACGTGCCTCGAAGCATGTGAATGTGAGGTGTGAAGTCCCTCCAGAACGGCCCGCACTCGCGTGTCTGTAGAGTCACTTCAGCTAAACTTTCAGTTGCTTAAATGTCATTCATGAAACAACTTTCCGTTCTACGCGAAAATATGAAATTACATATATTTTATTAAGTCTGGTTTAATTATTTGTACCGGCATGGTTGTATGCAAAACGTATCTACACAATCCAATATTGAATCAATGAACTATAAATACACTGCTTACTCAACAATAATAAATTGTTCAAAGTATGAAAAAAATCAACACAATGTTTAATGAAAAACATTGGTAAAATGTAAACTATTATAGAATGTGTGTAATTACACGTTATAAAAACATAATTGAAATGAAAACAGTACTAAGAAATGCTTTCACGAATGTACTGTAATCGTTAATATCATGCAAACACTGTCAGTAAACAATATAATTTTCTTGTGAGTACGTACGTACGTATGAGTACTTATGTAAGTATTGTAAGTACGTACGAGGATGAAATATCTTCAAATTTGGAACTGATGTTGTTCAAAATAATCACATTGAAAAAATAATATATTCAAACCCCTGCCTACCTAATAAAATACCTAATTACAGTGTATTTTAGCAGACATTATTCTATGTTTGAAATGGGTAGATCAAAGCAACTAATATACTTTCTTGGTAAGTCAAGCTCCGTACCGTGATTTTTCACTGAAAACAACTAGTTTTGTCTTTCCTTTCAACCCCGGAACCCTTGCCTAGGACCTCAAATAGTATTATACATGGGTTATGAAGTGCTCTCGTGGATGCCTAACTTACTTTGGACCACAGTTTGCTCAAGAGATCACATTGCACGGGTGTTTAAAATTCTCCTCTGCCACCCAATACACAGGTACTCATCTCGCATGTTTTTTGTAAAGACGTGGCCCAGCTGTTTGACCCCTCTTCTGTGTCGCTTTAAGCGATCTATTAATTCACACATAAATCACGAATAACGCATTATGTTTAAAATTAATTAAATCCAAACACCAAATTATAAAACAGATTTTTATATTTCGAATCGACAAGCACATGTTAGGTAATATTAAACAGGATAAAGTATTTCATTTTGCTAATTCAATAATAATAGGTACCTTTATTATTATTTTATTATATCTTTGACTCACTTTGTGAATGGGGATTGGAAAGTGAAAATACATAAAGTTAATGATTTTAGCCTAGACCACTTAACATTCAATACCACCATGTTAGAATAATATATTCTTAGTGTTTCCCAACTAAGTAGACATATTATATAATAATACTGTGTGTATTTAATATATTTACATACTTTCTAAGGTACTGCGTATTCTTGTAAAACCTATATTTAAATAATTTAATAAATATTTGTTCAAAATCAATCGAACGTTTTCAAACATTTTGAGATAGGTTTTTAACCTAAGTCAAATATATCTTTTCTTAACCTACACATAAGTATTTTCAATCACTTTTTGGTCTGAAGTGTATTAGTATAATAACATACATGATTTTAATAATACCAAATTTTTAACTTTATTCCACTATTTTTTATTTAAGACCTGACCGGTTTCACCTTATGACGAGCATCTTCGACCAGTCTAAAGACGCCCGTAATAAGATGAAACCGGTCAGGTTTTAAATAAAAAAATAATGGAATAAAGTAAAAAATTTGGTATTATTTAAATCATTTAAATGGAGTTCCACCACGAATCAAAATTAGAAATAATTATAATATCCATATTGACTACGTTAATTTTAACTTAACAATGACTGTTACCTAACTCAAGTGTTATTATTGTTATAGTGGTTTTGCACGACGTCGTTCGATCTCTGTTGGTTCCAATCCAGAAGTTGGTATTTCTTGCATTGCTGTAACAAAACAGATAATATTTTTGAAACAACTAGATAAGTTTTCAGTATAAAAAAATCACTGGTTGACGGATTTTCGAAAATCAATGTTCTTTAATTACGATCTCGCTTCCCGATATTTAGTACACCTTTGTCATAATTGGTCATATTCATATAGTGCCGTTTAGTAAATCACCTCAAGGGTGAATATTTTTCTAAAACAAAGCTACATACAGTAGATTTTCATTCGAATGATCGAAACCGGGTCACTAATAAATCCAATTCTATAAAGAACCCTTCGTCGGTTTTGAGTCAAATATGTAGTCAAAAGAAACTAAGAAGCAATATAAAATATCGCATGACTGTCTATTCTATGGTGTTTGCGCGTGGCATCGATGTTCCACCGAAGAACTGTTAGATTGGGTTCGCTACGAATCTTCAGGAAAGTATTCTGACTTTTCAGTCTAAAGTGAAATAATACTTACTTGTTTTGTCTTGCTCTGCCAACGCTGCATGGCCTCCTTGTGCCGCGTGAACTCCCGACACCACGCCAGGTACACGCGCTGGTAAGAGCCGCCCTGCGCGGGTGGGCTGCATCTGCCAGTCAATCAGTGAATCAATCATTCAATCAATCAATCAATCAATCAATCAATCAATCAATTAATCAATCGCTCAATTAATCAATCAATCGATCTATAAACTCTTTTGTGAAAGAAAACATTACTTATTTTAATCTTCAATTTAATTTTAAGTTCCGGAGAAATAAGTCAAGAAGAAAGTGGAATTCCTTTCGACTGCGATAGGTACACGTATAGTTGTTCAGTAATATGGCGTGTTTTGGTATAAATCTTTGATAAATAATGTCTGTGGACAACTCAATTTATTTTTCAATACAGATGGTATGAATTTCTAAAATCAGTGAAATGTTGTTTTCTTTACTTTGGGGAATTTTCCGATTGTTTTGAGATAAAAATTAGAATTAGAATTCCCTAAGACCCTTTTCTTTAGTTGAAATACACGTGAAATGTATGGAATGTTCCTTTAACTAGAAACGAGAGCGGGGTGGTCTTTGGGGATGAAAATTAGGTTGGCGAGGGGGTGTTTAGGTAGGTAGGCTCTAATAGGCGTGGGGATAGTCGGGGCGAGGGCAGCTCTGTAAATTTATTGTTTAACTCAGCATTTTTTTTTTACTGTTAAATTTAAAAGGTGTAACATTTTTATTGTCATAGCCCAAAAAATAATGCATAGTGGTTAACAAAACTTTTTTTATTTAAAAAAAAATACTTTTTGAAACAAAATAGTAATGATTTAGGCTGCAGCCCCCTATTACAATACAAAAGTCGTCAACTTCAATCTGTCGGCCAATATACATTATGAAAAACGTTATCCATTATCCATTCTATTAAAAAATGTGTTTTGTTTCTAGCGTTCGTGGATCCATAATAATTATTCGGGTTTTTTATAACCAAATATGTCAACTATAATTTTTTTATTAGGTACTTAAGTAATCGTTTATCAACGAGAATGAGGCGGTTGCTTTTATTAGGAAGTTATACTTAGTACATATTTCTTAATGTTGGTAAATTCTTACCATTCAAAATGTTTGGAACAATATTCGAAGTTGAACATAATAGGTTGATTGGTAGATACATTCTTCATTGAGTTGTTAAAAAAAAAATACAATAAAATAATTTATGTCTAATCAAATTTTAAAGTTTTTTTAAGCAAACTACGAAAACCGTTGAAAATTAGAGAAACATTTTGCAACCTCCCCGTTACGAAATCCAAATCTTCCTTCAGTTTCCAAGATGTCACGCCAGCGTTACCATAATATTTGAGCTATTTACGCATTTTTCTGTGGAAAACTTAAAAAAAAAAGTTTACGTACCTTGAAATTATTTAATATAATAATAATATTCATCTATTCTTCCAATAAGGATGAATAATACAATCATCTGATAAATATTTGGCCTCCTTTGAATTATGTATCTGTCTAGTTATCTTAGATTATTATTAAAATTTTTACGTATACGTGGTTAAAAAATAATATTTTTTATGCACAACTAAAATTCAATACGAGAAGGTTAAGCGATAAATTTGGAAACGGGAATGAATATGAATCTATAGTTGGGTACTTTATAGTTGTCTCAACATTAATATTTAGATGTATTTAAAAAAATAAAAATATTACCCGCGAAGCAGTGTCTACGATATCAAGTTGTGTCGTTTTGTTTGGTGGAAAAAAAAATTTTTTTTACAAAAGTCAACTAATTTTGTTGCAACACTAAATTAACCGAAACAAACATTAATATGTAGAGTTTTGCAACTGTTGGAACGCTAACTCGTTATATGCGATGTATAATAAGACGAACTAAGCATTCTATGAAAAAGCAGAGTTTGTTTGCCGGATAAAATAAAATACTTAAAAAATAATATAATATTTCTATTATAATGTTTTATAGTCTTCCTATGACGGCCTCCATGGTCGAGTGGTGAGACGCACGACTACGAATCCTAAGGTCGTGGGTTCAAACCCGGCGTGGGTCAATAACTTGTATTTAATTAATATGTGTCATAACACATTTAATTCATACAAAAATGGTAAAAAAGTATATTTGCGGCACGTTCCAGAGTGGTAGATACTCTTAAGTATCGCCCTGGTGAAAGACCACCATTCAGAATCGAAACGTTGCTTGAAATGGCTTTAGCCGTGTTTGGTGACCAGATCTGAATAGCCAGATACTTCCCAACCTTCCTCTTCCCTATCTCCTTCCCCTCCCCACTATATTCAGCCTCAAAACATACCCTATTTTGGGATACCATAGTCTCACTGGCTCTAGACGGTTGGGAGCAGTTGAGACTCTTGTGCGGTATTCATAAAAAAAATATACTACTACTACCTGACTAGTAGGAACATGGACTCGGATTGCTTAGAGAAAATTCTAAATGACTTGAAAAAGCCGGGATCGTTAACAATGTTTGATTTCTCATATTTAAATGACAGTTGATACTTTAGTCAACTGCGAGTGATTACCTACTCGTGCTTGAGTCGAGTTATGATATTATACCGTGTAGGTATGTTGTATTCACCCACGCACCTTATTAATCAACTGATATTAGTTTCCTCCGCCATTGTTCATTTTATTATTGGAAATGTGGAAACGTCGGGATGATAAAGATTTAGGTGTGAAAGAGCCATTTATTCTTTTGTTTTGCCATAATATTACTGTAGGCGTCACGTCATTACTCATTACTTTGTTTAGCCCGAATTTCACGTTGCGGAATACCTACTGATATTTGTGAATATCAAAAATGAAATCATTGTTTGTTTTCTTTATATAATGGTGAACATGTAAACTTCAGTGGCTTGCAGATGGATCTTGTAAGGTTGTGAGATGTATTTTGTATTCTTTATTGTGAAGTTATTCACAATATTAAAAATACAACAATATCGAATACAAATCAATATATTATGTATATGTACTGATGATAAAATTATATTTTGTATGGCTGGGACTTAATCATACAGAACTTAGAGTAGATAGAGTGGTACCTATCCAAGGCGGTGTAGTCAGTTTTTGATGATTTTTACCGGACTCGGCAAGCCTGGGCGTGGCTAGAACTAGGGCTTAGGTATTTATACATCTGTTCATAGCACATGTGGGCAAAATGTTTTTGTTTATTCGTATATTTAATTTTTCACAGTATTGTTATCAACAAAAATATGGCATATAACCTAAAAAACCGTTTAGTTGTGTCGAGTTAAATCGCATATGAAAACATGTGGGCGGAGTCCCTGGAGACGCGGGAGGCCAAGATCGTCCTTACAGTACATAAAAGCAGTGTGTGAATTTTGTTGTCTCTTTCTCTCTCGTGGTGTACGACGTAAAAACCCGGAAAAAGTGATTTATCGCAAGGTTGTATAGGTTGGGTAAAAATAATTAGCTCTCTCTCCATACATTGTTTCTCCAAGGTACAGAAGGTTTCGTGGTGACTGGTGATTGGTGACATGTGAAAGAGACAATAAATGTTTCTCGCAATAAATATTGAAATCGCATTTATGTAATAGCTTAGAAATTTGTCAAGTAAAATTAGCAAGAAATATATGGATCCGCGCACTGTGGTGAAACATCACAAAACCGCGCTATGTAAAAATACAATATTATTACTATCGTTATTTTGGACATAAAAAGAGGTAGGTATGCATTATGGCATGCATATTATATTACTCACTATTATACGATAATAATTGTTTCAAGTATCGCCACCAAATAAATGAAGGAAGGTAATAAATAAATGAAAAGGGTTGGAAATGGCGCTAGTATCCAAAGCTATACAAATATATATTTCTAGTGGAAAATTGTATAAATTGACGGTGAGATGTATTTCAAAATGTTGTAAAACTTGACAAATAAAATATTTTTTTGGTTGTTTGTCTTTTTTCCAGCCAACGCAAGTAATGTACGTGGGAATATATTCCCATGGATTGCACGCCACTGGCATCTCAGCGATCAAGTTTGATCTTATTTCATTTAATTGATCCACTTTGGTCAGAATCAGACTTACATGCTCCAAGCAGATGATCAACACTACATTGTTAACAAAACGCTCGGAAAATAATACACTAGGCAGTGGGCACTAACTACCTGTTGGTGTCGACTGTGACGTTGTATCTGGCCAGCAGCCTCCCCCCCCGGCGGCACTCGAACACGCCCCCGTCCCGCTGGGACAGCGCCACCAGCACCACACCACTCGCGGCCGTCAAGATGTACTTACCCGACCTGCTGAAATAACCAATACAATACAATACATACATCTCATTCACATCTATTGAAGTTCAATGACTTAACAGAGCACCTGTCAGGTCAATGAACTCAACCATTGTTCACCGGTGTTTTGGAGGACAATTATTGCACTATTTCACTAAGCTTGGGATGTTTCAAACTTCGTCACATTGGACGGCCATCGAATCGACGATCAAAGCCGTGATTAAATATCCGACTTTTTATTTATTTTATTTTTTATTTATTTATTAACGCCTTTAAGGCTTTTACATAAATACATTTATTTAAATAAAGGAGTACAATAGATGGGTAGAATATAACATTAAGAGAAAAGTTAGTATTTAACTGCAAGTATATAAATAAAGCGTAGGTTTTATTTTTGAACGGTTCTCGTCAAATCGTGAATACCTGTCAAGCATGACGATCATTTTATTATCTTAGAGATATGTATTAGTATACCGAACTTGTCCGACTTACTTCTTTCTTCAAAAATTTTCAAAATACGTTAATAATATATTTTTTTAAAGAAAGACAAGAATTCCCGGATTAAAAAAAACCTGATTTTTTTGGAAAACTCATAATAAGCGGAAAATGTTGCTTGTGCAATGATGGCTGCGCGAGCAGAAGAATCGAACTCACGACGCCCGGGTGGGAATCCGTCGCGTTATTCCATTCAACTACTAACCAGTTAGATGCGCCTTCTACTTGCCGTGTTATCTATTGCTATCACAACAATATTTCCTGTATAAGTTTAATCACTTTATCAATATTGCTGATAAATGCTAATTATGGGTAAAATATACATTAATTTAAATCAAAACCCTTAAAAAACTTCGTAAGATTAAAAAAATAAATATTAAGTGTTCTATATGTGGGTACCTACACTATTCTTTCTCGTCCATAATACTGGTTTTGTTGGGAAAAACCTTGTTTTAAGATATCCGGTTCAAATTGCTACCCCCGTTTGAAATTAGAGACCACAAAGAGGCTTTAAAAAAAAAAAACATTATCATTGCCCGAGCGTGGAGAGCCTTCTGTTTTGAAATTTCAAATCCGAAACTCAACAAAAGCCAAATCAGGTTAAACTCATTCAGAAAAAACCTTCGTGAAAAAACCTTCAACGTGAAATTCTCAAATTGGGAGAGAATTTTATTAATGAAAAACCAAAGAGAACCTTCTTCAAGGCTGTCCTCACCCCAGACATCCCTTTCCTGTCCAACATCATTCAATTATCATCCCTTCTCACACACGCTTTCACAGGGATCTTTAAAAAAAAAACTATTCTGCGACCACTTTCATTTTTCTCTCGACCTCGTGAAACAAGGGAGCTAAATTACTATTTTCATAAGAAAAACTAAGGATAATTATTCCGAGGTAACTTTAATAGAGCCTTCTCATAGATGTGTATTTGTCCGTGAACATCGGGAGTGCTATGAACTAGACATCGAACAGATATGTGTGTGTTGTGAGCTTGTCCGTGTGCAGGAAATGATCTCAATTTTCTCTCACTTCGAATATAATGTAGAATTTTTTTTTGAACAGATAATCAATTGTATTGGCATGTCTGGGGCCTAAGAGTCGAAAGGTTTGTGAAATCAGTTTTTTTTAAAGTCAGTATAGACCGCACGTTGAGAGAATTTATGTTCAGCGGTCAGCGGTATCTGGTTTGTATTATGCATCCGCCCTTTCGGTAACGTTTCTTCCAAATTAAAAATACATTTTACTTGGAAAAAGAATATTTTGGAAAAGGGTAGTTTTATTATTGTCCCGCGCCTGTGGCAGTATTAAAATTAGGAGATTCGGAAGGAAATGGTCAGAGGAAGTAGATTACTAACATCCTCATATAGCTGACCTTTTCATAAGCAGTTTCATTAAATATAAGCAATGAAACCCATGTATTATTTATCGCACGAACCTTTTTAATAAAACGCGTTTCATTTTCTAAAAGAGGAGCAGGTTGATTATAGTTCTTAGGTTCCACGGAAAAAAAAATTCCCAATTAGTTTTATTATTGAATTCCAACAACATGGCAATAGTAATACGAAGTTTTCTAATGCGTTTTACCTATATGAAACATGTTTATCTTCAAAATTACCTCATTACAAGTTAATTATGTGAAGCATGTAATAAATAACCCGTAGTAAAATATCAAACACATAAACGATCGCCTCAAATTTTGACATCACTTACACATTTTTAAATAAACAAATATCAATACGCCTCGGCTAAGCAAACAGTTATTATCGTTAACTCAAATTTCACAGGTATTATATTACTGGTCTGGAAATTACGTATTTTTAACTAGGGATTCAAGAAAAGTTATTTCTTAACCCTTTGAGGCCTAGATTATTGACCTTATGAAATTATTTGAAATTTTATGATATTAAAAAAATATATAGTCTGGAAATTATTAAATGTTCATTTGAGTTAACGTTGAGCCTCAGAGAGCTTTTGGGTAGGATAAACATAACACTTGAATACACACGAATTTCTTTAAAAAATAATACATTTCCAATATGGCATAAATAAATCAAAAGATAACAGAAAACAAAATTGAAATACTAATGGGTCCCAGACCAAGCACGCCGCCGAAGCGGGAGCTGTCAAAATATTTTCACTTTTTATGGGAATAAGGATTGTAACCCAGCGGACAAAATGTGGTATATTATTATAGAAGAATGCCAGCTATTAGAAAACAATAACTCGACTTTTTTAAGTCGCTAAGTTTATGTTAATTTGAATTATCACTCGGTTTCAAAGAGTCAATAGAGTAACTAAATACACAGATGACACCTATTGGACTGCTATTAATGAATCTATTTTTCTTTACTCAACTTATTTTCTTTCCGTTATTTTTATATCGTAAAATTATACGTATTTGTAAATTGTTTCTACAACTGAAACGTAATATACTACACTACTCTTAACACTAAAATAATATATTTTATTTATGTATAATATTTACTACACGTTTTATTTATTTTAGGTTAAGGCCAATTATCTCTGTTACCTTTGAATAATTTGCCGCCTTCCCAAATCGCCGTCGTACCGTGACCACGTGACATCCTCCCCGCCCTCCATGACCTCGGGCAGGCGCAGGTAGGTGGTCAGGTGCACGCTCTGGCCGAAGGTGGTGGCCACGCGCGTGGCGGCTACCAGCCCGTCGCACGCCGTCAGGGACGTGTCCGCCACGTCCTGCAGCGACCTGAGGAACGGTCATACTGGCTATTGGAAAGCCTGGACAAGGTTATTACTGAGGCTATTGCTGGGGTTATTTGCCCACGGGCTTCTCAGTCACGAGGGTTAGCTGTAGGTAGGTGACATCAGGTGGGAGGTGCTTTTTCCTAGTTTTTCTTCAAACCGATGATGTTATATATTTTATGAAATGGTTCTTCCATCTGTCCAAAGGTAAATAAGGTGTAAGGATGGTGAAAATAATATTAAATTGTATTGATTTGTAAAGTTAAAACCTTACAGTAAGAATGATGGGTAATGTAAATGGTTATACGAGTATATAATATATTATAGTGTTTCGCTTAGAGTATATAGAGTGGTATCAATCCAAGGCAGTGTAGTCAGTTTTTGATGATTTTTACCTGACTCGGCGGACCTGGGCGTGGCTAAGATTAAGGCCAGGGTATTTATACATCCATTCAAATTACATATCGACATAATGTTTTTGTTTATTCGTATGACAACTTTTTTACAGTATTGATTTCAACAAAAATATAGCATATAACCTAAAAAACCGTTTAGTTGTGTCAAGTTTAGTGGCATAATAAAAAATATGGGCGGAGTCCCGCGGTGACCCAGAAGCCCAAGATCATTGTAACAGTACATTGAAGCGGAGTATTATATTTGTTGTCTTTTTCACTCTCATGGTGTACGACGTAAAAAACCAGAGAAAGTGATTTATCGCAAGTTTGTATCGGTTGGGTAAAAATAATTAGCTCTCTCTCCATACATTGTTTCTCCTAGGTGTTTCGTAACTTTCCTTTAAAGTAGTTTTTCTATGTATTTAATTGGTTCACGTTATATATTATAACTGTTGGCCTCCATATATCTATTCATCGAACAGAAAAAAAAACATGTGACTACTTTAGTGGTGATTTATTTGTAGCAGCAGACATAGTGCTCTTTAAAAGGGTTAACTAAATTATTTCCAATTTAATGATTTTAATAATAGCAGACTTTACTCCACATATTTTTATTTATTTATGACCTGACCGGTGGAATAACGTTTGAAATTTGGTATTATTGAAATCATGGTTAACTAAATGTTGGTGTTAATTGGTTGAAAGTGTGCACTTACCCCGCTTGAAAAGGCTTGCAAACGTGTTCCTCGCGGGACCAGCCGCAGTAGGGGTCGCGCACGCAGCGGTAGCAGCCGTCGTAGCGGGCGCACAGCCCGGCCAGGTGCACCTGCAGCACGCGCCGGGCCGAGGCGGCGTAGAGGCTGCCGCGCGCGCCCGCCAGCGCCAGGGACACCGCGCCCTCGCGCTCGGGGAACAGCCGCCAGATGTCCTGCAGGAAGCTGCGGCTGCTGATCTCGGGACCCTCGGTGCTCCATTGGACTATTTTGAAGATTCGCCCGTCATCTATTGACAAATCGTTCGATCGAGTGACTGCATAATTGAACTGTTGTGGTCGTTAAAAATGGGCAACTCCAGTGAGCTTTTTTACTACGGTACGTGTGAGTGTGTACCGTAGTAATTGTAATAAAATGAAAAAAATATTTTCAAGAAAGCCACACGAGTGGCCACAAGTGTGACACAAGCTGCAAAACGTATGTATTGAGAATCGACGTTTTTTGCTCTATTTGGACATGTTTATAAAGGACATAATATGAAGTAAAGTTCGTCGTTCTATTATTATCCACGGGACACCGCCAAGTTTTACATGGGTTCTGAGTTCTTATACAACTTTATGGAGGTCCCATACCTAAAAAAACTATTATAACAGTTTTTTCTTCGTTGTCACACGTTTGGCGACAATTTATAAGAGAATTAATTTGTTATATTAAAAAAGTGAGTGGAGTTCGTCTCTGTAGACGTAGTATTTATTTTATATTTAAGTAAGAATAAATGAAAAGAGACTTTAAAGGGTTTTCCCTTATAACTTTAAAACTTCAAACAAAATTTTACAAACAAAACAAACTGAAAGGCCGACGGCGCACAATTCAATCGAACGTTTACAGATATTTCAAACTTAGAACTCAAACACCTTGCTGAAGGGGAACAACGCGCAATCAGTAATCAGACCTTGAGACTTGTTCTGGCTCTCTGCTGTTTAAAGGACGAGCAGCGCCTTTTATATGCCGGCGGGCAACGGCTTTTAGCACTTAGTGAGAGTAGTAGATGAAATTCCTAGAATTGCGTCGGCGATTGCCCAATTGGAGTCCAGCCCTGGATCTACATAGCTCGACATTGCTAGAGAGAGAAAGTGCTTTAGACGGGAGTGAGAAAGTATTCAGAGCCACGCGCCTTTCGTGTTACACTATTTATTAAAGTGAGTCAACTGATTAAGTCACAGCAGTTCTCGAACCAACAGGTAAGATTCGTGCGACCAGAATAAGTGGATTTTAATTAATTCAATTAGCTAATGGGGTTGGATTCATCAAAAGTTTATTTCATTCTCGTGTGGATTTTTCGTTACCCGCGTAGTGCTGTCCTATAAATCTCTAATAGAAACAATTTTTTTTTTTTTTTTTTTTTTAATGTCGCACTCGGTTGCACAGTTAATTTGGTTTGCACTTCGCTGTTGCTGGAACCCCCATTGTCCCTTTTACTAATTAAATCAAAACGCTGAAAATGTTAAAATATTTGCTTCTTACTTTTAAATTGAAAATTATTTCAATCAAATTCGGTAGAATTTAGTGGATTTTTTGCTTTGAGGCAAATTAAACGTGATTTCCATAAATCATAAATAATTCCGAAGAAAATTACATGATCACATTATATATCAAATCAATGAAATTGTTGCCTGCAAAATCAGTTCAACAGCAACAGTTTACACCATGTGAAATTATGAATTTTAAAATGCCTTTATTTGTTACTCAAAAGCTGTAAAGGTAAAGCCAAAGAACAGCAGCCAACACGAGTAACAAATTCACCGACGAATTTCATTACAACAAACGCGTGAAATCAACTATTTACCTGCGAAGTCTCGTACTCACACGGATATGCGAAGAAACGTATTTATACTGCGAAGGTTTATTAAATTTCACTTGTTTTTTTCGCCGTGGAAATATTCGAGGAAAAGCAGAAATAAATGGCGGCGCGCGGTTAAATAAATTGAATTTTTCATTACCATTGGAAACAAAATGTCAACATTTTTTCTGAATTTCAATTTATCGCGGGACGGATGTTTCCCAGATTTTCGATAAGTTACTTTTAGAATCGAATTTATAAACAAACTGAATCGCACGACGTCCATTTGATGTTTTATCGCGGCCTCGGCCAGTGCCCG
This sequence comes from Drusus annulatus, assembly GCA_022651775.1. Lineage (NCBI taxonomy): Eukaryota > Metazoa > Arthropoda > Insecta > Trichoptera > Limnephilidae > Drusus > Drusus annulatus. The sequence continues at coordinate 476,851 of JAGWCC010000610.1, forward strand.
CATTTTATTTTGTTCTTTCGGGTTGGTTGTTCTGGATTTTAAGAGTTTTTTTCCACTATAGTTCCACGATTGAATCGTAAAAAAATACTACCCACAGCTAAAATAATTATCAAGTACTTTAATATATTTTTTAAGATTCCCCAACAAATTGTTTTTTATGGTATGTTCATACAACGCGTTACTCTTATTTTTAAATCACCTGGAATTCATCTGAATAATCAGAAAGTCTTGTAGAGACCATAGACATAAAATATAAGACACGTCATATTCATACAAATCTTACGAAAAATGTAGCACCACTAATGTTGCACCACTAAATGTTTCACCCGCGTATGAAAAGGATAGCCATTCAAAGAATATGTGTGTGCGAAAGAGATAGCTATATGAAGCGTGTTTCGAAGTTATTTCTCGTTGGCTTGGTTTAGTGCGACCAGGCGCGTTGTCTCAGTGACGTATCTACATTATTTAATTCATCTAAGGTAGAGACGCGTGAAATGATTTATGCGTAATAATTCAAAATAAATAATGTTGAAATATATTACATACATAATATAATATTCTATACACGTATTACACCACAATTTTACTGTTAATACCTGAACGCTACATGCATTTAGGTATTTCACCTACTATCTGCACGCTGTGCACTACGTTTTAACCATTTCTAATTTTAAGAGAGGTGACGTTTTTTAAATTATCTCATTGGTTTCACGAAGTGCTAATGCTATGATCGAACCAGAATATCACGAAACTTGTTTGTTGTACTGTTTGTCATTGAGGAAGGCAGGTTTTCGTGGGACAACACTTACTAGTGGCCGCGTAAAACACGCTGTAGTTTGTGAGGCTGTTGACGACCTTGTCGACGGCAAAGTCTGTGAACAAGACGTCTTTCTGGATGAAGATGGGGCGGCCGAACTCCGGCAGAATTTCTTCGTGCATCATCGGGTGAGCTCTGTATTCAAAAAGGGTAAAATCACTTACAACATAAAATTATTAGTACTAATTATTGTAAGTATTACATTTAATTAAGGTACCTACAGTAATATTACTTCCTTAAACGGACGATTTTTACTAACTAAAAAGATTTTCCCTCTTGGGACGTCATGAGCTTCTTCCTTGCACAAATGAATTGAGTAAATTACTGTCAACTTCTCATAATAGATTTTATACATAGGTAAGGCTTAGGTACATAACGTTTATTACGGGAAAACTTATTGCCTAGCTGTAATTATTTCTACCAAACAATCTGTTCATAGAGAGTAAAAGGAATAATAGTATTGTAAAATTTTCCGCATAGTGTGAATTTATACAAATAATAGTTGAAAACAAAAATATTTCATATTAAGTTAAATCAAAGCAATTTAATTATTTGTTTGGTGAAAAACAGTCAATGTCTTCAATAAGGGTTAGGAAGAGGAAGAAATAATTAAATTGAATGAAAATTAACAAATATTGTGCTGGCGGAAAGAAAAAATAAACTTTTCACTTTAGCCTTAAAATGGGTTTCGAGGAAGCACTCCGTGCGTCACAGGGCAGTTTGTCCCAGACACGTAACACACGCTTGCGCTGAAAAGGAATGAGTGAATGATTTAGTTTGGTGAGTGGGGATTGCGAGGGTTGTCTCATCACTTGAGCGAAGACAGAGTTCATGTTAGGAATTGGAAATTCTCCTTCAGATAGGTGAGTTGAGTTGTGAGTCGCGTAGAGAAGGGAGAGTGGGTCGTATTCAGTATTTAGAGATGTGATCAAATTTACGAAAGCCAAAATTAATTCTTATACTCTAAACTGTTCACAGGGACACATTGGCATAATCAAGAATAAATAACAGTTTCGTGGAGATTCGAGGAATTATAGTCTTGCCAGGAGTATGTCGAAGTCCGCAGAGTTGGATACGTTACTACAGCAAGCGGAATAAGGGGTGTAGGATGTTTGTTGTGCATGGCGCATAGGTCGACAGTAGCTTTCGTCAGTGCTGCATTTGTACCACGGATAACCTGTTGAAACAGACATCTGGTCGAATAAGAGGCTCTAAACATGGGTGTTTAATTAATTGAGATCAGTGTTGAGATTCTCAGAGTTTTTTAAGATACCTACCTCTAGTGTTCAAAGAAACTTCCAATATTGGCTTGTTCTAGAATAAGCTAGCGTTATACGCGTGTGTGAACGTTTAGGGTTTCGACTCATCTGGTTGCATCGATTCAAGATATCGACACAAGTATCGTCAATATGCATAATATCTAATATATACATAGGTACCCCCTTCTAGATATTTGGTAATAAAGGCATCTTTTAGGATATTTCCAGGTGACATAATAAAAAAAATAATTAATCTAGGGAGATAAAATTAGAACTATTAATGCGAATGAAAACAGAGTACACCTAATAATTGTTATTCACTTATTCTAAATGTACCGATAAGCCAAATATTAATTCAAATATATTGATTTATTCAGTTCCTCCAGCCACAAAATTAAAGTTTATAATAAATCTTATAAAATAGTAATATAGTGTGTGTTATTTCTAGCTTTGACCATGAGCATTAAATCTATAGTCATTCAGTGTTTTATTCATAGCTTAGTGTTTTTACCAAGTGAAAATATCTTTAAAATATAGGTAGGTACAAATCATGTTTAAATGTTTGCATTGTTAATCTTTCAAAGCTTACAGAATTTTTCACCTTGGCCAGTGGCCTTGAGAAATAAAGATTCACAGTCATGAATACAAAATGCCTGCTTTTAAATAAACGTAAGGATTTGCTTTACGAATAATTTAGTATTTTATTATGCCTAAAAATAATCTTTCCGTCTCCATGCATTAAAACTCCCCGGGGAGATTTAATGGAAAAAGAAATGGATAAATCAGCTCTAAGTACTTTCTTGAATTATTTCATGTTTTATCATTAGCACTAATAAAAGAATAATAGCCGGAACAAAATACAGAATTATTCAGTCAGTAAAAACAGAGGGCAAAACATTTATTTCTGCTGGCGATGGCTTTATTGCGAAAATTTATAGCAGTTTTTCGAATATTTTTAATTATTTCCGCACTTAAAATTAATTGTGAATAATTTAAGTGCTAATATACTGGGTTGAATCTTCCCCAAACTATACTTCAGAGTTACGTTCTATGCCGCGAAATGGAATGGAAGGAGAAGTCAGGGATGCCCCGGGGAGACATGGCATGATCAAGTGCTCGAGTCGGGCCATGTTAAGAGTCGGACCAACAGAAAAATATGTATCAGACGTTGTATAAATGTGGATGTTGGAAGAAGTGTGTACCAGGACAAAGACGTGTAGCCTTTCGTCTCTTCTGCCTACCCCTACGGAGAAATAGTGTTATGGTGTGACGATCACAAATGAAATTACTTAGTCCTCTTATAATCGATAAAAATAGTTACAATTTCTCAGATACCAATGGTAGACAGGCTGACGGCCTCCGTGGGCGAGTGGTCAAGAAGCTCGACTACGAATCCAGGGTCGGGGGATCAAATCGTAATCAATCACTGCTGGAGGAGTCTTTTGAGAATATATCAACTTTCTTTCTACGGTGGATTGTTTTTAGATTGGTGTTACATCATCGCTTTAATCCTGCATTTCGCGTTACATTTGGAAAGCCCACGTTTACAAGATACTCAAATAAGGCGGAAAGTTCACAACTAAGGAGTGGGGAGCAGTTTCGGGAGACCTTCTACCAGCAGTGGTTATATGGGAACTAAGTTAATATATTCAACTTTTTAGTTAAGATTTTGAAAGTCCAGTTAGTTTGTTTACGTACCTCAAAAAGTTGACTACGGAATCAGGCAGCTTGGTGGTGTCCGGCACGCAGGTGCCCGGGCGCGGCTCGGGCACGCGCTCGGGCGGGACGGGCTGGCCGGGGCGCCCGGCGAAGGGCCCGAGGAAGGGTCGCTCCAGGGCTGTGGCGCCGAACGCGCACAGCACGGAGCCCTTCATGGCGCTGCTGGGCCCCGACGTGAACACGGCATAGAATTGAGGGGACGAGGGTATTCGGTAGATGCTCTCTGAGATAGAGAAAAAAATACTCATAGCGATACAGTGAAATATAAAAAAGTATCTTGTCTTTTTGAATATTATTTTAATAAGAAGCTGTCGGTGAGTAAAGCGATCAACTGGCATTCATAATAAAAAAAATGTACCTACTGTGTCTACCTGATAATTTATTTAACTAATGGACCTCTCAAGAATACATTACATACACCAATTTAATAATGTCTATATGTTTGAAGAAAGGAAAATTTATAGAACCTTAAGGCAATCACACATAAAAATCTTTAATATCCCAGCCTATAAAACCGCTTACGGACAATTTTTTAAAAAGTAAAACGCCACTAAGCAATTCAATTCTCTGCCCAGCACTATCAGAAACATACAAACCAAAAGCTCCTTTAAAAGCAATATCATTACTCACCTTAAAAACCAAGTTTAATTTAGTTCTTAATATGTAAATTCTATATCTTCAAATTTTTCATTTACTTACATTATTTTTATTTTTAATATGTATGTATTATATTTTCGATATTAACATGTAGCTAAAAAAACCACTTTTGAAAATTACCATCCTAACACAGGCTTATGCCTAGGGGGATGAGCAATTTGCCAACTAATAAAAAATGAATGTTCAAGTAAAATAATTAAAAATAAATAAAAATAAACGTACGAGTACATATCAACGAAACCTCAGTTCCTGTCCCAATAACTCGATTTCGTATCCAAATGCAATACAGATTTAATCTGTTGAACGCGGTGAATATGTTGAAGTAGAATGCTCACCCAAGTGGTCGTAGTGCGGCGTGAGACAGGTGATGCGCGCCTTGGTGAAGGTGGTCCAGTGGCGCCGGTCCCGCGAGCCGCCGGCGTCGCTCGAGCAGACGCGCGCCGCGACGGACACCACGGGCCTGCAAGCGTCGTGCTCGCGCATGAACAGGTAGGTCCACGCGCCGAACTGCTGGATCGAGATGAACTCCGGGTCTACACCAAACAAACGAACGTTGTGTTCGTAGGAAAATAAAATATTTGCTTAACCTTTCCTCACCTGACTCAAGGTAATCAAACCCCTGGAGTGACAGTTGTATCTAGCGTACAACGGCAATTTTGTCAGAATTTGAAAACCAGCTTTATTATTTTAGTGTCCCGGGACGGTTATGTGATAAATTATTGTCTATTTTCTCTCGAGACGTACGGTGGTAAATACTCTGGCAAGGTTATTTCCCTAATTTGTGTAACTTGAGTAAAAACACTAGCTTAACTTCCATGTATAGATTTGCCTTACAATTTTTAAAGCACTGCAGGGAATGGCACCAGCCTATATATCGGAACTGTGTGTCCGACAAGCCTTAAATAGTAGACAACTTACTTTGAGGTCAGCAAACGTAGATACTGCTGTTCGATTAATTGAACCATCTCGATCAAATAAACCTGTTTACTATGATCGCGCTTTTGGTGTATCTGGTCCAGTTATCTGGAATAAGCTTCCCACAAAACTTGCCAACATACAGAACCTAGCAGAGTTCAAACGAGTCTTAAAAACCAAATTGTTTAAAAAATCCCACATACAAAACGTAACTTATTAAAATTTAATTTCTTAGAAAACGTCCCTAATTTGATTTGTTTCGGTATTCTCCTTTCTTCTATCATTATAACTCAATGTCCTCACTATCTACTGAAAACCATATACTCATTGTCATGAAATATTCATTTTCTTTTGTTACTTGCTATATTTACACTGTTTGCATTTTTATAATCGTTTACTTATAATACCTGAATATTAATGTTTTAAGTGCCAACATATTAACTGTCCTCAATCATATTTTCCTTTTCTTTGATTTGACAAATGTGTTTAAATGAATTCATATGTTTCATCTAAATTTTTATACCCTTAGCTCCTGGTAAATTGTTTTTTTAATCTGTTGATGTACACATACACTGTTATACCCATATCTGAACCTTTTCTCTCGTGATTTATGATAACGATCATTATTTTAGATAGTTTTAATTTTGTATACATATTATGTATTATTTTCTCCTTGTTAGTTAATCTTATTAGCATAATTAATTTAGCATAAAGCGCACTTGAGGTGAAATATCACAAAAACTGCGCTATATAAGTTCACTGTTATTATTATTATTATTACGAGTAGTTCCTCCAAAATCATATCTTACGTTTATTTGGTTATAATTAAATTCTCATATGTAAATTACTTAACATTTTTATATCTGGCATTCACTTACTAATCTAACCTGCCTAAGCCTAATCATAAAATACTATAACGAGGAGAGGGGGGGGGGCAAAACGGGTGGAGCACCCAGTAAAATCTACATTATTACTGCTATTATAACAAATAAATTCAATCGATTGTTGCGAAATTATTAAAATAAAATTAGATTAGTTTTTTAACGATGTATGTGAACACTGTATTAGCGAGCAAACGCATCAATCTTCAATAGTGAATATGAACAATAATGTTCTTTGAGCGTATTTCTTTTCACTTATGACCATTTTTCATGGACTACAACAACACTATTAGCTAACAACCGGCCACCAGAAGCAATCAGTCATTCGCAGCTCATCCATCCATCTTCCACCAAACCAACCGTAATGTGTAGAGAAGTATCTACATTTCCACTAAACTCTTTCTAATTAACTTCCTATTTTCTTTTCTTGCTTACTTGATATTATTTTGCAAATGGGGAGTTACAGATAGTTCAGAGATTACATTTACAAGAAACCTCAAATCTCCCTTCACTATTCATTAGGTACATACTCATACAACTCCTTCGGATATATAATACCTTGTCTATATGCGACGTGTACTCATAGATACATGTTTATTTTCTTTTATTTCACTATGCATGTATCTACAATATTTAAATTATTCATCTCTTAATGTATTTGGTGAACAACTGTTCTTATGAGATCTTTGTTAAATAAATAAATAATTTTCCAAATATCATCTCACGGCTAGAAAATAACTTCAAGCTTTTCGTTTTTGTTCGAATTCTCGTAAAACGTCTTCAAAATACATTAAATATTTGATTGTAGAAACAGTAGATTATTAAATAAAGGAAATTGGTTACATTAGTCAGTGAAATTTCTAGTGTTGAGAAGATTTTGAAAAAAAAAACAAATTGTTCGAAAGACCGTTTTCTTATTATTTTTGTGAGTAATTTGAGGACGAGAAGAAGATATCTGGTAGTGCCAGATATGTTTTTGTTGATTTTGCTGGATGTGTTTTCAGATAAATGTTGAGATGTTGAGTGTAGCTGGTGTTAGGATGCCTAATAGTAGAAATCAATAAGTCATGCAAAATAATAGCCTTCTGTGCTGAAAATTCCGTATTGTGGCGCCCAGAATTACTTACTGTGCGAATTTAAGTTACCTATTTGAAATTTAAATTTTCTTCGCAAATTTTCGACGAGACCTTTATTTTATACCGGATCAGGCATTTTTTGTGGTAAAAAATTATAGTAATCAAACATTTAAACTAATCTCCCCTGTAAGCACAGCCGAATTTACCCTCGAAGGGGCCTTGAGCTAATTCAGATTGTGGTCCAAAAAAATTCTATTCAGAATTTCACCATTAATCATTTTGTGTTGGAACACAGCGGCTATCAAAGGCTTAAAATATTCCTTCCCTCTCGGAACAAACATATTTTTGACTTAAATTTTTATCAAATGCCGGTGCATTAATTATTTTACGCAAGTTGTCATCAATATCGTTGTTCAAGTTGCGGGAATGAAAGAAGGTTACTTTTTCGACCCCTTCGGATCTACGAATTTAGGCTATAAGTCCCTTCAACCCCGTATAATATCTGGGCCAGCGTGTAAGGAAATACGATTTTATCTAATAATCTGTGCAATTTCATAATTTTAGAAGTTTAGAGGCTGTCGATAGCCCGGTGGAAAGGACGCTCGACCAAGAGTTTGACACGAATACTAAACTAACAACTAGTTAGTGCAACAATTCTCTAAAAATGTTCACACGCCCCTCCGAAAACTCAAAGTTATTCGCTAAAGGGCTGATAGACCAACTAAAGCGAACCAGAATATCAAAATACGTTTGTAAAAAATCGTTATTAATTTGAAATATTGGCAAAATTTTAAATTTGAAAAATCGACACCTTAGATCAGTTGCCACAGCTACAAATTTCAATATTTAAAGATTCTAATTTTGATTCTTGAATAACCCTACTATTGATCATAACCCAATTAAAGATTGGATAGCAGGGCTATGGTTGGCCTATCAGCCCTCAATAGATAAATTTGACTTTTAGGACGCCTTAGCAGGTAAATAATTATGTATCTATAACTGTATAACTTTATCAAAATAATAAATTATTGTCGGGACAGTTTTTGTTTTAAAATAAAAAAATATTCAATGAAAAATTTATAATACATAATTATAATAATGGTGTATTTAAAAAATATATATTTTTAAATGGTTTGTGTTTTATGTAAAATATTTATGAACATACACGCTATTTAAAGATGCTAATGTGCATTTGTATTACTAAAGTGTATTTTGCAGAACTCTTCGAAAAAGGTATAATTTAATAATCACTTGTCATCTTTTTAGAAAAGTGAATTCAACGGTCTTTCGTATAATTAAGCAAAAAGTTGGGTTGTTGGAGATCGTCACGACTTTTATACCCCTCGAATGATCAATTTAATCAAGTGAACACCAACCATTTGGCCCAACCGTGCCACCACAACTGCTAACTGCTAACTACCGACTGCCAACTGCCGACTGCCGACTGTCGACTGCCGACTGCCGACTGCCAACTGCCAACTGCCAACTGCCAACTTGCCTCTAATTTACCGATCCTGATTCTAAATCGAGCATGTTCAAAATACCCACTTGGGTGAAACGCATTTGTCGCTCCCAGCTACAACCAATCCACTGAAGACATAAACCGACAGAAGTGTGTTGTGGGCGTGTCTGTGTACCCGAGGTTAGCTGAATTTTTCCTTCCTTCTGATGAAATTGATTAAACATTTTAAAATATTGTTTTTTTTTCGCGCATTTATTGGTTTGTCTGGGACATAGAAGTTGAAAGATTTTCGGTAAATTAGCTTCATCGGCATTTTTTCAAATCGGTATGGATCACACTTCTATGGATTTTCTATTCAGTGCTACAGCCCTGTTATTTGGCTCTAACGGCACCTCACCGCGGGGGGCGCTTCATCTGAGCCGGGCAAAGTGCTGGGGGTCGCCCTAATTGAGAGGGCGCTGATCAAAGGAAATTATTTTTTTCGTATTACGCCCCCGAAATTGGGAAATCGTACGAGCAGAGAGAACATAGAAAATAGGGCAAATTTGAAAAAGAGAAATGTTTCTTAGTTTAAAATTGTAAAGACTAAAAATTTTGTGTTTTGTAGGGTGGATTGTATTACTTGCGTATTATTATTAATAAAAATATATATTATTTGCAAATTCGATTAGTGCGGATGCAGAAAAATGATTACATACGAGTATGTTTTTTCTGTCTTTACGCGCGTATTTGTGGCATGTTATTAAGTTCTGTGTACACCGCGCTAGGGGAACCTGTAGGTGCTGGGGTGTTCAAGTGTCTGTATTTGTTTTGCAGTTTTTGTTATAAGTAATATGTTTCGAAGAGAAATGTATTATTATTAGCTGCTCTTTACTGAACCTAATTTTTATATCACGATTTAACAAAATATTATGAGTTTATGTGAGGCTTATTGGATAGATTGCTTCCGTTGAAGGATACTCAACTGTCAATTCGGTTTTCAAACATGAATTTCGATGAGGTTTTTCTTACCTTTAACATCTCTACTTAACTTTTTGGGGCTTGTCAAATAAATAAAATAAAAAAAAACTATGATGAACTGTACTGTTACCCGCGTAACGTTGTATTGATGCAAACGATAAACGGTCATTGATGTACACTAAAAACGAAGTTGGAGACAGAACTGATCCTTGTGGGACGCCAGCATTTATGGAATGCTAAGCAAATGGGATAGCGTCAGTTACCATCTCTTTTAGTTGATTGCGCCATACATATAGGCACCTAGTAACATGATTTAAACACATGCTCACAAAATATGCATAATAAGAGCAAAGCCAAAGGTGAATATATATTATTCATTGCTCTTAACATCCGTAACAACATTGAATTTCCCATTCAATTTAAGTTGTTCCAGCACAAAAGACCCTACAAAACACCGCACAAAAACTTATTAGGGCCTTCGCCGAAATCTATATTTTCTTCTCCATAATTTAACGGGATGACTGCGTAGCCTAAGGAGCCGATCCTATTTGAATACACCAGCGCACAATAGACCGAATCGCGACCTTAGCTGGCCATAAATATTGGTAATAAACAAATGGAGTAAGCTTGGCAATATTTTTGGGTGAAATCCAACCACAAGAATCTTGAAAATCATATATCACACTTTGGCCAGTGTGTTAATCAAGTAATTCACATTCAATGATTAATCTGTAAGCGTTTAAAGTAATGATTACTTCGGTGGCCGAGCTGTTAAGATGCTAGGCTACGTATCTGGGGGTCACGGGTCCGAAGCCCAATGTGCGCGATTTTCTAAAATGTAATGCGTTATTTCACCAATTTCTTATAAAATAAAATTAAAAAAATAGTCTATTTGCACTTGGTGAAATACCATCATTCAAAATCAAAGCGTTGCTTGAAATAGCAATAGTCGTGTTTAGTGACCAGATTTGAATAGCCAGGTATTCCCTAGCCTTACCACCTTTATCGGAGATGTCAAAATCTCACTAGCTTCGGACAGCTTGGGGTGGTTCGGACTATTGTGTGGTGTTCGTTTAAAAAAAAAGTTTTTATTCCTGGTCTAAAATACTAATTTGACAATCGTCTCCGAAAAATTTTTGAGTCTGAAAATAGCAATTTGATAGAGATTTTAAAATATAGGAAATTCTTACCTATAGTACATGGTGTTCTAAAATGAATAATAAAGTTCCTTGACTAAAAACTGTCAAACCATTTATCGCAGGTTTAACAATATTATTAGTAAAACTAGATCATCTGTGATAATACATAAATTACATTAGATATTATCACGTTTTATTGAGTTGAATTTTCTTCCCTATCGAACAGAGAAAAAATATATATCCACTGAAAACTAGTCAAAAATCGTAAATAACATACTTTTAAGGCAGATCACACGACTTAGCTTTCACGTATTCAACGTGAAAGCTCTTTTTCGATGCACAAATGCGATCAACGGCCGGAAAGCGGAGAGATTGATGAAGTGGCATGTTTGAGGTTCTGCCAATTCCAGAATCACCACGAGAATAAGATTTTGCTGTGATTGAATTCGAATTTTTGACCAGCTAAAGTTGCTTATCGAACGTCTGTGCGGCGTCCCAGCTCTCAAGCCTTAATCCCGATCCGACCGTACATTATTATGCTCAAATTCCCCTACAACTTACAACCCTCACTGCTTTCTGATTTAAGACGGGTTATCTAATTTAGAAGAGCCTCAACATTTCTTTACATTATTATTATGGTTTTACATGGTTACAAATTGCAACCGTTTCAGAAAAAAAAAAAATAACGGTAGGGTCATAAAACGATCATGCCTACGAGATGTATTCATACGTTTTTTTAACAACAGGTCTACAAGTTTTAGTCCTAAAGTGTTAATGTAATCCTTATTAATTCTGATGGCTAAGATTTACCATTATAATTGAGAATAGTTCGCATGTTATAAGTACAAGCAAGAACAATCATATCATAAATTAACTTATATTGGTAGTTACAACCATGAAAATGCATCATATTACTGTGGTGTTAATTTACAAACAGTGAATTAGTTTTAACTATAGTATTTTATGTAGTTTTTTTTTACAATTTTATAATTTATTTCGCTTGAATGTTGTTTTAAACATTTCCCAGCTATAGATTAGTAATATTGTTGGTCGTTGTTGTATTTTGTTCATAGGCCTTTACCATCGATATACTTGGTCGATGTCCATTGCTCTTGTTCTAGTATCTAGTATCCTGTATGTATTTTAATATGAGGATAATAATAGTTTAGTAATAAACAAACATACTGATTCACGGTATATGACACGGTATATCCCAGAGGAAAATATTTATTACTACTTTGGATAAATTTATGTCGTGACATTAACTTTTTAACAACATAATTACTGATCAAAAAGGAATACAATTTTTTGTAAATCACTGAATTACGCGCATTTGTAAAATCACAAACGTGGGAAATAAATTAGTACGGTTACCTATGAAAGACAAATCACTATCGGCTATTGAGAATATAAAAGTATTATGGACGCTTAGTTAATAGTTAAGCAAAGTGAATAAGTCGAGAATCTCTGTTCGGAGAAAACTTGAGGCACGCGTGGACCTATATATTATTTAGTTTTTAAATTCGATTGGCAAACATATACGCCTAACTTACTATGGAGCAAGAAATTGATCAGACATTCGATCCATCTACTTCAGGTAACATGGGTCGGGTTAATACAATTATCCAACGAGTTCATATTCCGTTAGGCGCAGCGCCCCACGGAGTAACGTTCTCCTTGTGCATTGAAAGAGCCAATAAGAAAGTGTTGAGTTTTTATTTTGTTTTTGTTCTCTATGGACGGTACCCTCGATTTTTTATTAACGATTCGGTTCAAGAAAATTTAATGTTTAAAAATGTTCAAATTGGTTGACAATAATTAAATCTAATAAAAACTGGCACTAAAACACTCAATTTATTATTAAAACCACATTAAAACCCTTTAGGGTTAGTACCTTTAGGGAAAGTACGAAGTAATTCATTGTGAGCAGATAAATTGAAATCAATGTAGATTATATTCCGCTACAGTAATCTAAGCGTGAAACAACCTAAAAATTGAATAGTAATTATTTTGCCTCTGTTGGCAGATTTCGCCGCACTGGTTTAATTTGTCTCAATTGAAAAAAGCCAGCGAGCGCCGCGACAGAGTCGTGCGGAGGTTTACCCGCCTCCTCTTAGCCAGTTACAGTGTAATAAAGAGAACTCACTATCCATCCACTTGGTGTCGTACTTGAGCGTGCGTAAGTAGCCGTGGTGGGGGCGGGGGGCGGTCGGGCGCGTGTCGTTGTCGAAGTCCCAGCGCGCCAGCAGCGGGTCGGGCGGCGCGCCCGGCGGCGTGCTCTGCGTGCCCGGGCCCCGCCGCCCACAGGTCGCGCACGAACAGGCTGCGGGCGCACGCGCGCGGGGAGGGCAGGCAGCGCCCGGCGCCGCGCCCCACGCGCGCGCGGTGCACGTGCCGCGGCAGGTGCCGGAGGTCCTTCTGGGGAAAAACACGTGTTCTAAGTCAAGCTGAATCTGAAGGTCGAGATCAAGCTCGGGGTTAGTATTTAGCAGGTTCTATTGAAATCAGTTCATCATCAGCATCACGTCTCTGTTGTGTCGACTGTGGACTGTGGAGTGCTTCCTTAAGGCTACACGAGGGTTTATTATTTCCTACTAGCATATCGCTTCATTCCACCCACCTGAATGCTTTCTAGTTCCTTCTCCACTTGTACACAATAGATAAATGATTATTTTTGTTAACCTTATAATGTTTACATATTAATATTTGTAATTATTTTATTTAACGTGTAAAACTTTCGCGCGATGTGGAGAACGCAACCTCAAATGTGAAGTAAGGCACTTTAAAAGTATTCGTTAATTTTTTTAGTGGGAGTGTTGGATTTTTTAAAACTGATAAATCATGCGTTGACAGGTTAAAGTGAAGTTCAATTCCTATTTAATGGGAATGTTTTCGAAAGATATTATTGTTTGCTATGTGTGTAGTGAGGGGAAATCCCCCCCGCCCCTCCATAACCACATCCAACACCTTTTTCCCAATACCGGACAATTCCACACATTATTTCTCTTGTAGCCTGCGCAAAACATTATTTAAAAATGTTCAAATATGTTCTCTTCTTGAATTGTAAAAAAATATATATTATCGTTTTACAGTATTCCTATGAATTTAAAATAAAATTGTATGTTGAAAAAGATTTTTTGTCGCGTTATAATCATCAATATCGAAATAAACTCGTGTATTATACAATATAATGTATTTCTCTATTCGATTAGCTATACCACGATTCCACCGTAAATAAAAAAATAAACCATTGACACAAAAAACATCGTCAAATAAAATATTGTTCGCAAAACATTTATTTTCCTTACAAACTGCGATTGGAAATTATATTTATTTAATTGAATAACGAAGTCTTTGGAAGGGATTTTGAAAAAAAAATTTGAAGGTTTCTTTTCTATCGTTTTGATGAACAAAATAAAACAATTTCTTGCGTAAAAAATAACTTTGTCCGAAACTTAAAAGCTTCAACGTAATTCCCTTTGCTGTTACAGCGGTCTACAGTTACCTTCTACAGAATACAGCATTGGCTCTTAACGAATGCTTCACGGAGCCACTGCGTAACGTTTCGGGAACTTGTTTGTTATACGTTACAACAGCAGAGGTTCTTAACCTATGTTCCGTTATTTACAAAAACGCTGAATCTTTTCGGTACAGCTTTCAAAATGATTTTAGTCATATCTAACAATATTAAGGTAGCTATCAATATCATCATACTATCTAATATTTCGGGAATCTCTAAAAGCCAATAAACTCTATATTAATAAGTATTGCATTATATTGCTCGAAAGAAGTTCCATTATTATAAAATATGTATTATCAGTGGAAGATTCAAGAACCAATGACTTTTTAAACTGTTTTGCAATCTGTAATCAGTTGTTATTTTATTTAAAGCTACTATGTCCATTGTCGCGCGCATATTATAAACGATGTTTGTTATGTAAAAAAAATCTTGACTTCGAAAACATTAAGAACCACTAGACTACAGTAATTACCAAACGCACCAAGAGCAAGGCAGGTGTGTGCTGTGACCATCTAATCCTCGAAATAATAAATTATCAAAATGTAATTAGAAAGGCTGTTTCTTTTAAATGAACCACTTCGAGGACTTCCGCACTTCCCGACGGGTTTATTTGAAATTGCCGGGAAAATGAGCCACGTAAGGAGCGTTTATTTACTTTTAATACGAGATAAATAAACAGGTTCCTTTGGAAGCGATAAATAAATCGGACCAACTAAGTGGCAGAGCGTTCAGTAACGTTCAATTGCAATATTACAAGACATCTGTCAACAATTTAACAAATAAACTCACGAACTTACTAATCTCACGCCATTTATGCTACGGGGGTTAACTGAGTGAATGAGAATGCCATCCAAGGTTCGAGTTTAGTAGACAGTTGAATCGTGCAATGTCTTCCTAGGGCATCTCCATATCTCGTTCAACCCACATTCTTCTGACACTTCTTTCTCTGACGTGTTTTTTTAAAGCCGAGCCCATTTCCGTCTGGATATAATAAATTCATTTTTTAACTACATTAAAAAATAACCACACAAAAGCTGCCGCTGGCAACATAAATTAAAGAGTACAATATTAAATAAGCCGAATTAATTTTAAAATTATGCAAAAATCGTGGTTAAAGGAATTTAATCAGGATGAAAGTCTGATTCCTAGATATTAAATTTCTCTGAAATAAAGGGTGGACTCTAGGCAAGAAGAAGGATTACGGTATAGTAAAATTAATATTTTGAACGAAGACAGCAAAAAGGATTAGTGGACAATACTCGTATATATGCAATTTAAAATGGGAACGACTTTGGTCCTCGGAGCGGAAGCCGGAAAATGTAAGCCTCGCGTAATCTCCCGCTTGAATTTAGAATGTCCTCCGATTTAATTTATTTTTAATCTCAACTTAATCTGGAATCAAAAGAGGGTGGGTGACAAGGGAAGCTGTGTACAGTTACAAGGTACAGGGGACAAGGTGTAGTGTACAGGCGGCAGTGACGGTACGGTGTTCTTATTAGGAGTGACGTCGCGGCGTCGCTAGCACCGGAGACAAGGATAGAATATTTTTGTAAGCGGCAGTATTTCTTTATTTATTTCGTTTAATATTTAAAAAATTAATCTACAGGAGACAGATTTAAAAAATAAAACAAAGCATGACCTTCCAAACTAGGCGTATGCCCGTATTGAGGTGATCTGCATTCTATATAAGTATCATTGCGGAACATAGTGCTACTTGATAACTAGATCAGATGGACTACGGTCATAGGAGTAGGGATGGTGTGAAGGGCAGCACTTCCTCCGCAGAGATTAGTTCACATTAGCAGTTTTATCTCACTCAGACAATGATTTTATTAAGAAAATTTTCGATTCTTTTCGTCCAATTTGTACTAGCCATATTGTAATTCGCATTTATGTAAGTGGGTTTGTATTTTGCTTTGTGCATTGCTGATTGAATCCATTGTTGCCTTAGAAGGTACAAAGATATGGAAACGTTGTCCAAAGGAAGCATTCATTTTTGGTACTATAAAAAACACATACACCGCAAAACTTCACGGCGTGAAACTAAATGAGTTATTCAGTTTGATCTTATAAAAATACGTTTAGTATTGCAGTCAGAGCGATTATCTGTTTTTGAATCTAAAAATGTTCTCTTACCCTAGCATTATTTTTTTACTTTATTTTGTTTGAAAAAGGTTACGCGCGTCTGTCGTAATAGCATGTTCACACACTACCTGTAAGGCAGGGGTATGTTTACTTCTCTTTATCAACTGCACGTTGAGATAATGTTTTAATATCGTATTTTATTAACCCTCGATTAAAAAAATATATTGACGCTTTTTGTGAATAATCAGCCCTTGAATTTTGGCAGAGTGAGCAGGAAACACGTTTTTTGTGATTTGTTTTCTTCGGGAGTCTACTGGGTGAACCGAGAATGTTTTACGAGTAAATGTGAAACTAAGAAAACGTGACTTAGGAATTTCTGCTGTAAAACTTTTAAGCGGTGGCTTACGAGTATTTCTCAAAGTCAGTATTATTGTAACACGATTGGTGGGCGTGTTCTTAAATAGTTTTTCTTAATATTCGAATGTTTTGTGTTTTTTGTAGAAGTCCATTTTAACAAACCGAGGAAGTTGAATTTAATATTATTAGATGGATTTATTTTAAGTTTAAAACTTTAGCAGGGCGGAATAACAGCAAGGAAAAACAGCGATAAATAAGAAGAAGGTTTCAAATTTGTTAACTTAGGGAGACGCGATGGGTGAGAATGGTGATTGAGGGACAATGAACAGGGGGGAGGGGCTATAGGACACTATTGTGGCTGTTAAAAAGGCACACGTTATTTGACAAATCCTAAGCTTTCGAAAAATCTAGAAAAATCATATCTTTTTGGTGTACCTATTCCCGGAGTCCCTACCCTAATAGGTATACTGAATGGATTAATCTTGATGGAGTCTCCATTGGAGTAAGCCGAGGGGCTAGCACTCTGCCGCGGAGCCCTGCCGCTGCTGCCAGCCCCCGTGCCTGGCCCACGAGACGCCAACTAGACCGTCCTGGACACGAGTCACCAGCGGTGGTGGAGTTGTTTCCAATTTTCTATTAACTTTCATGGCCGGGTAACCAATATCACTTTCCGGATTTATTATTTTGTTTAATGTAGTGTGATTTAAATTCGTCGTTTACTATTTAAAGCCCGTTTCACTATTCCGGGCCGTAAAGATTTAAAATATAAGCTGTAGTCGGTCGTGTGTTAAACTCAGTTCCGGCTGAATTCAAAGCGGTTGTTTTCCGTTGTTTCTTTCAGACGTAGTTTGCTAGAGATGGCACGATTTCACTGTATTTTTTGTGATGTGAACATGATAACAATTAACGTTACAAATGAAACCCTTTTTTGGACAACGATTTTTTTGTATTTTTTTCCGAGTTAGCCCATTTGTTTATTGTTCTTATATTTTTACCAGCCAAATTCAAAAAAAGGAAAACCTTTATTGTACAAATAAACGAAAGGTTCAGCTGTTGATTGTACTTATTTTCACAGTTAGCCTAAAATAAAATGAATAAAAAGTCACCAATCAAATAATCGTTAATAAATACACATTATTTTTTAAAAAAATAATCCGCAAGACCACATCATAATCTCCAAAGCAAAGTATGTGCTGACTTTCTCATTAATCATTATCATTAGTATTCGTGTGTAGTAGCATTATTTACAAAAACATTATACTGATGTTTTAAACTGTATCATTTATAGTTTGGTATTTTGTGATAGGTTATTGTGTACCTATGTACTTTAGTCGCCAAGGATTGAGACCTTTATTGGATGATGATTTTGCATTCTTTAAGTTACCCGTTAAGAGGTTTTCGGTTAATTTCAATATTTGTTTGGTTTATTTCTCATTGAAATATCTAAATGAAAGTAATGTTTACGAATTTGAGTAACTAACTATTCAGTACCTTTTTACTGGTAAATAAAAATATCTTTAGAGAGTCTTTCTTTGTGTATTTTGCACAATTTCGCTAAATATTTAGCCATTACATCAACAAAAGACAACCGTAATCCGAGTTCTTTACCCACAGTACTAATTACACTGGATGATTAATACCCCTGATCGATTGTCGCTAGATGGCGTTAGACGTCAGTCATTCCATTTAATTAGTAGGTAAGTGTTGCCAGGCTTCATTAATATTCACAGCGGCGCGACTCGACTGCTTTTAACGCTGAGTACCTGCGCAGTTGATTTAGTCTCGATTAAATTTAGGCTTATTAAAAATAAATCCATTTTGATGACGGAGTAGCTCAAATGAACGCCAGTTAGTCTTAAGAGTGAAAAGTCTAAAAATGTCTTTAGTATCGGAAGTAAAACTCTACTAGAGATGGTCAATATCAGAATTAAGTGTACCTGCAGTTCCAGTTACCGGTGACCGGCGAAGAACCGGTTATTTATCCAGTTCTTTTTGGAACCGGTTCCTAGTGCCAGAAAAGTTCCATGAAGGAGATTTTTTCGAAAAGTACTAGCAAATCAACAAAAGTTCCTCGCAAAAAAATCTACTAGTCGGTAGAAATTTGAAAACGAAAAGAACTGGAACTGGTTCCTCGCCAAAAAAAGAAAAAGAACGGACTAAGGATATCGATATTTTTACTAACGAAAATTTTGAACCGGTTCGTCGAAAAAATAATATCGACGGTTCCAGCGACCGGCTGGGAACAAGTTTCTTTTAACCGGGACAGGAATATCGACTATCTCTAAACTCTACGAGAGTAGCAAGAATCGAGGCAGATTGAATATATTGTACCTACTCGATGAAATTCATAAATGTAGGAAATTGAAAAGTATACTAAGGAATTAACTACCAAACCCCACTTCGAAAACCGACAAACCCCGTTTCCCACTGGGGTTGTCAGAGAGGATGGATCGCCATACAACTCTGTCTTGGCACACACTATTTGCTTCGCTCACATTCATATTTCGTCTCATACATACTCTTCTGTTATTCTAACTCTTGACATGGCCTGGATCAAGTATTTGATTCACTCGAAAGTGCCATGCCAGTTATCCAACGGCATTAGTAATAAAATCAAAATTTTCATATTAAACTTTGGTCCTAATGTTTTTTTTTTAAACTGCCTTATTTTTGTGTCACTTCTTTCATCGTCTCTGTCATTTTACAAAGCCATTTTACCGCGCACATTTTGATGTGTGTTTGGTCTGAATCATTTACAACATTTTAAAAGCAAAAGTATAAAACAATGCATTCATGAAATATAAGTAAGCACTTAGATTGAGAAATAATGGCGGCGCATCCTCTAAAACAATATATACACACTCACGTAGATGATGAGATCTCTCGGGTTGTAGGCGTTAGTTCCGCACACGTACAGCATGTTGTCTCCGATATCCTCTATCACCCGGATGTGATTTCTGCACTCGAATTCCTGAAACAGAAAACAAATCGCTGAATAATTGAAAGGATATTCAACACATCCCGTAAAGAATATTTGAGGAATACGCTGAAAGGACAGTTTTATGTTGTTGCTTGAAAAGCTGAAACTCGAGTAAATCGCAAAAAACCACCCCAACCACACAACCCAACAGTAATATTAAAAATGAAAAGTGAGCGCTTAGCATTTTGTGACTTTTATTCAGAAAACCTCTTTTGTGTTCAGACTTAAAATTACTTCCGCGGTAAGTGTTGATTACATACCTATATTTATATAATAGTTTAAGCTTTTTAAGGAGCGGTCAAGATCCTCGACCGTGAATCCAGAGGGCGCGAATTGTTCAATAAATTTTATCAAAAATAAGTAGTTTATAAAATTTATTTGTGTTGCTTCATATTTAATTAATACTGTAAAAAATATTTATAATATTTGCGATATGTTCCAGAGTGGTATATACTTTAAGAATCACCCTGGTGAAAAACCAGGGAATCATTCACAATCGAAACGTTGCTTTAAATGGCTCTGGATGCCATAGTCCTACGAGCTCCGGACAGTTGGGACTCTTGCGCGGTATGCACAATACAAAACTTTGAAGGATTAGTGTTGGGGACAGCGCCGGAACCAAAACACTTTTAAAGAATGTTCGCGAATACAGTTCAACATTCCATAGACACCTATTGGAGCGAGCATTTTAAGGGACGAACAATTGATTTTTAACATTTTAATGTCATAAATCTAAGAGAAGGAGAATTTTCACTAAAAAATATATTATCATTAAATAAATTATAAAATATGATGAAGATTCTTAACCGCATTATTAAGAAAGAGTTGATCGAAACTGTTCTAAAAAAAATTACACAAAAGTTTTATAATGACCTTAAACGTCAAAACAGCTGTCACTAAAATAGAAACTAAAAAAAAAACACATTAGAATTTAATAAAATAATATGGTATATCGCCTATTTAGGCGTATTATAATATGTATTTACATGGCCTTCAACGGGGCGCACCTAACAGCCTAGTAGAGGAAGCTGTTTCCCGCGGAAAAGATGTTTAAAGCGGGAAAGGATGAATTTGCCCGCTGACACTTCGGTTTACCTTCGTGACGGAAAACAACTCTTGTTTTGCGATTACTTACGTCAACGTGTTTTAATTCGTAAATAAACGTGATCTACCTAACCTTAAAGACTATCATCGGACAATTACCTCCTACGTTCATTCATTATAGTTCCTTAGTTCTACAATATATATATATATATATATATTTACAAAACAATGAGAACATAACCGACACAATATTTTTGGCGTCCTTCATCCGTGAAATCAATGATGTTATAATATATGACGGAAGCTTATTTAATAAAGCTTTTAGCAGAAAACTTTATCTCCCGGTTGTTTATAGAAACAAAATAAATAATTCAGTTCTAGTGTGTAGTGTTGGCACATCGCGTCCCGCGGGGGTTGTCAGAGAAGATGGAGCACCACGAATATCTCCTCCGTTCCTCCCTATTCTTTCTCCGTCTCTACGATCTAGTCTTCCTCCACCATCTCACACTATTAATCACACACTTGTAGTAGCTATCCCCATCCACTATTCGCCACATATTCAGTATGATATCTTTTTATCAGAAGCGGTGAATAGTAAATGGAGAAGGTTGACGATAACTAAGTATTAGCAGGGAGATAAAAGTCGAGCCCCAAGAAAACAAAGGGCATGTCCTACCAAGACCCATCAGTGAGCGTCAGAGGAGCATCTTTAGAAAATGTATATAATAACTTCTAAAAGTAAAGAAAACCAGCGAAAAGAAGTCTTGTGCAAGAGGTTTAAATGACCGGAGTCAGTGGAACTATGGCGTCGCCACTTGGGAAATGTTGTGCATCTGAAGGAAGGAGAGAGTGAAAGGACAAGGTTGGAAATACACGGCGGCTATTCAGAACGTGGCCAAAACTATTCAAGCAAGTATAACGCCTATTTAGGCGTATTATAATATTTGTTTGCATGGCCAGCAACGGGGCGCACCTAACAGCCTAGCAGAGAAAGATGTTACCGGCGGGAAAAGGATGAATTTGCCCGCGGACACTGCGGTTTATGGCTGATTCACACCAACGTCCGGTTCCGCTCAGTGCCGATATTGTTCCGCAAGAAAACTTATTGATATGGTATGAATATCAATCAAGGAGTATGTGCCAAGACAAATTTGTGTGGCAGTATATCCTTCTGCCCACCCTTGTGATATTTAACTACTTATTTAGTTGAATAATTATTTTGAAGTGTAAAAATACTTACAACGCAGATTTTTTTTTTTAAACATTTTTTTTATCATTAAATAATATTTTTAATAATTAATAATTAATAAAAATATTATTTAGTGTTACAAAAATTCAAACACAACAAAGTACTCGTATACAAATCTTAAGTCCGTCCAATCATCACATACACCTCACCTATATGGGCCACGGGTAACATAAAGAGACTAAAGAAATTCCAGAACGCCAAGCTCAGAAAATACACCAAAAGTCCTTGGTTTGTCAGAAATAGCATTACCAGTAAAGGCACGAACGTCCCCCCACTCAGAACGCACATACTTGAATTAGCCAAGTCGTTCTTCTCCAAACTTGCTTCAAATCCGAACCCAAGCATTTCTTGTCTCGGGCAATCAAGACCCGACGATGAACCTCCCACCTACCACCTACCTGTCTCCATAACACCCCCCTTGATGTGCGGGCTCTAATAAAATAAAATTTAGAGCAACCAAACATAGAAAAAAAAATAGTAAAACAAAATGAAAAATTAATTACATTTATATTGAATCACCTCAGTCAAAAAACTACAAAAAAGATAGTATTAAAGCCCTGTAAGTTGCCATAGGCAGCCTACACATCGGGTAGAAAAAAAAACATCCCCCAGTTGACACTAACCTCAGTTTGTGAGACATACTCGTAGGTATTTGGGTATCCTTGAAACTCGCCTTTTCACAATAGATACTGTTTATTTTGATTCTAATTGGTGGTCTTTCACCAGGGAGAAACTACGAACGGGTCGCGAATATACTACACATTATTTTATGTTAATCAAATGCGATAAAACACAAATCAATTCAATAAGATATATTTGCGCCCGCCGGGGTTGGAGCCCGCGACCTTTAGATTCGTAGTCGAAGATTTTAACCGCTCGACCAGAGAGGTCATCGGGTTGTCTTTCTTCTTCTTCACCGTATTCTGCTAGTGTGCTCATTCTATCTCAATTCCAATTATCGTTAGCGATCCTTCGCTCCACTTTCCAACTGTCTACTATGCATCGAACCAACAGTCGTGTTATCATCTCTGGAGAATTAGGTCTCTCTGCCGCTAACTGACCTCTCCAGTCTCCCGCGTAACAACGCGCCTACTTAAATATCGCAATAAATACCTAAAAGGGGTAACTCCGCGAACAGCCTTTCCTTCCACATTTTAATTCGTTTTTCCGTATTCAAAATAGTGACGCGGGCGCCCCTGTGTCACGTGTCACGAGTCACGAGTCACACGCTCCACATCTGCACAGTAATTTATCAGAGTTTCGAACCATTTCCTTCTCCCATTATCGCGCTCCCAGCTGATCCCCGCAGCGGGAGATCATTTGTTAGAGCGCGAGAAAGTGACAGTGTAAAGATAAAAACATATCAAGATGGCGGCGATATTCATTTGTCATCCTAAATCCCCGTCCACTCCACCCCGCCCCCCCTCTAGCCCCTCGGGTGCCCAGTTCCCGTGATAAATAATATAATGTTTTTTTCAGCGTACATCGGTGTTCGTGGGCGTTCCAGTATCGCCATATAATTTCACTCGGCCGCACCCCGCGGGATTAGCCCGGTGGCCAAAGGTCGCGTCGGAGAATTCTAATTATTATTTATAAAATAAACCTTTTTTCTCTAATACGGTTAGGAATTTATACAGAATTAAGTTGGTAGGTTTAATAAAATCATGATAAAAATTCCATCTTGGTTACATCGGGAGGAGCGACAAACGGGAGATAACCTAACCTAACCCAACATAAATCGAGAGGAAGATTGATAAAATAAGTTGTGAAGAAAATCACCGCGCTTCGAGGCTTCAAAACCTACGCGGCTTGTACGAGTGCAGTTCCAAGCTGCAGCCTTCGGTGCGAATATTACCCCGACGGTCGCTAACTTCCTTTAAGAAAAGCCTTTAGGCACCAGAAAGGTAAGAACATCGCGATGAGAATATTGTATCAAATGTCCGTAGGTACCTACGGATTAAAGATAACTTTGCTCTCAAAGCACCGCGTTGCTAGTGTTAATTTTGTGGATACAACAAAATCTACGAATTCTTTCGTTAGTTTCATGTTTAACCGCCTGCAAAGATAAGTGTGTCGAGCTAAAAATCGATTAACGGTTTAGTACCTAATGCTAAGTTCAGATAATCCCCCGTTATTCCGTAGTAAGGTAGGTGGCTACCTCGCGACACCTCGCGCCACCTCGCCAGTCAGTCGCCAGTCAGTCGCCTGAGAAACGGAAGACTGTCAGGCGGATCAGCCCTGTTTCGGCAACTCTAGGGATTTACAGGTATCGGTAGAAATAAAGTGCGCACCTGGAGTTACTGTTAGGCCTTTTCCACACTGAAGAGTTTTGAAATAAAATAAAATAATAAATAATCGACGTGTATTTATTTCTGTTATAGGTATGTACCATTATTAATAATTCTCCGATTTAAAATAAAATAAAGGTGTTAGTGAGAATAAATTACCGACAAAATTGTTTTGAAAATGAAAATCATTAAATTCTTGATCTTCCTAGATAATTCACATTTTTGACACATTACATTGAACGATGTAAACTAACTAACTAATATCACGCCGTTTCTCCGCAGGGGTAGGCAGAGAGGATGGACCGCCATATAACTCTCTCTTGGCACACACTCCTTGCTTCATTTACATTCATCCATACTCTTCTGTTATTCTGACTCTTCACATGACCCGATTCAAGTATTTGATTTACTTGATCGTGCCATGTCTTTCTCGGGCGTCCTCGATTTCTTCTTCCATTCAATTTCGCATCATATATTATTTTCATACTCCTTTCTTCGTTCATTTGCTCTACATGCCCAAACCATCTAAGCGTCCCTTTCTTGATCCTATTCATTACGCTCACATCAGCCCTGCATTCTTTCCGGATATCCACATTTTTAATACGGTCATACATGGTTTTACCGCACATACGTCTCGAAGATCTCATTTCCACAGCATTCAATCTACTTTCATCCTTCCTCTGCCAGTTCCATGCCGATATTGATATGAATATAATACCGCGACGTATTATATCAATATCTTCACAATTTTATAAATCCTTGCTTAAAGTATGTTGGTATTTAGTAAAGTTAATGTGTAGGTAAAGGTCGAGCATGTAAATACATCCCCGTTGCTCGTGGGTTATTCGAACTTTAGTCTTCTATATAAGGCTATGTACGCACTTCAGCATTTGGGAACTAAATTTAAAATAACGCTTTTACCACCCACATATCACACCAGATATATATATAGCCATTTCAACCATCTGTAGGGAAATTTCTGTGTTGTGTGCTATGGTACCTATTTATCTATTTTAATATGTTCTCTACTAGGATTTAAACAATAATAATTAGCAGAGCTGTCGTATTTTAAATATTCCCCTCAAGTGGCCCAGGCGGTTGGTTACAGTTAAGTCAACTGTTCTGAAACATTGTGGAATCTGTTCTGGGTTAACTTAATTGAAAATCACACCTATCACATCTACATAGGTAAACAAAGCATGCTTGTTGTCAAATCGGAAAATAGGAAGTTTGTTGAAATTGTCATTTCATTTAATTGTTCGCTTAGCGAGCCACGGTTTATGGATAAAACGAATAGTAAGAATACCGCAGTAAGCCCCGTTCCACCAAAGTAACTAAGCGCGGCAACTTTATTCCCTTTGCAGGCTTTATATCTCCATTTCCATCGGTTAATAGTTGAAGCGTCGCGCGGTAACAACTGAAACATAATTAATATGCACAATAAAAACATGCTTTCGAACACAAGGCGGAATGAGCTTAATGTGATTTTAGTTCCGTAATTCGCAAGCCTGCTTGATTTATGTTCGATTGTTCCAGATGGCAGGGACTCTTATTCGACTTATTACAAATTTAAAAAAACATCATGGATGTATTAAAAAATATTCTAACAAGGTCTATTTTTGGTAACGTTCTTTAATGTTGGATACAACACAAACAGTGTACACTGACAACAGAGGCTATTTCTAGCAGATGAGAAGTGACATTGGAAGCAAGCAAATTGAGTTCATCCAAATGCCTACAAAATAGCGAGGTAACTCATATGCAAGACCGTTGCATATTGCGTAATTCGTTCAATAACATTCATCTATCATTGAAATGGATCTATTATCAGATCGCATTGGTAAGTGATAAGCCTACCTACGCAAACAATTACTTTGAAACATAACGTCACTTAAAACTTATCACCGTGGCTTTATAGCTTACCGAATCTTATGGAATTATCCATATATTTTATCAACTTTTATTTTACCTGTTGTGTTGTTATAGCATTCCATTGTATTTTACGTTTTTATATACCTACTTCTTGCAATTTTAAAAATACACAAACTTGTAATGTCAAATAAACTAGAAAAAATAGTAAATGGATAACTTTTATATCGCCGCTTCCGTGGGAAAAACACCTCAAACTGAAACCTAATGTCACCATTTTAAACTGTAAAATGGGGGCCTCAGCCCGGATAGAGCATCTAGTGAGGCCCCCATTATTATAGGTACCTAATATCTATATATCATACAAATTATTACTTATTGTGAATTTAATCAGATGAAAACCCCCCAGGCGTGTATATAATATAATAATGATATATAATACACCACGAAGTAGGTACGTATCTACAGGGCTTGAACCCTGGAGTGGGATATGTTATGAAATGTGTAATATAACTCGAGTATCGAAAGATTACGTGATATCAGATTTGACCTACAGATTTGGCAGGCCTTAGAATGGTAAGACCCTACTCGCACGTCTACGGTTTAATGGTTTCCTTTCTGACTATAAAATGAGTTAAATAATTCACAATACATATTAGAGGAGCCCCACAATTGGATGTCAAGTACCGCACTTAAGGAAAAGGAAGCAGGTTTCCAGGCGTGGGATTCTAATGCATAAAACACCGCAGCCAGTTGTTATGCGTAGCGGCCGCTCATACAATCTAGCTTGTGCCTTGCTCCACGCGAGAGGGCGAGAGAGGGCAAAGGTTTTCAGACGCGTAATACGCTACGTTTTCTGCCCTCTGTAAACGCATAGAATTCCATAGACTCCGTTGAATATAACCAAAAGCACTTAGTTTCTTCTGTATTTATTTACAATAGTTCAGGCGTTGTGTCGATGACCTTTTTATTCTCTTCTCCGTGTTAGTCGGCCCATATAAATGATTGTTTTCTTTTTACTTTTCATTGATGTTTCTCAACGCAGTTGGCAAACCATTGTTGTAAAGTTTTTCATACTTCTACTAATCAACATAAAAAACGAACCGTATATGGACAAGTAAAGTTTATTATAATAAAACAATGTAATATGTATTACCTAGAAGAGCCGAGTGCAATTTTTCTCAGAATTACGATCCCTAATTATGTTGACGGCGGTAGGCCGAGAGATATTTTACACCCGCTGCCAGGAAAATGTTTCAGGACTCAAAAAAAATAGTTTAAAATCACGCACTGCCCATGCCACACCGATAACAGACAACCATTTTCAGAACTCGTCCGTAGTAACTGTCGCCATTGTCCGAAATTGGATCTTTTATTTTTTATTGCTACAGTTTATAGCGCAAGTCCGAATGTTCCGCGACATCTGTACATATGTAAACCCTTCAATGTATTACGGCCGAGCATTTAGAGGAAATTTAGAAAATTGGTCTAAAGTCAAGTAATATGTCACAAAAATGGGCAAAGAAATTTCATTATATTATTATCTACGGCGATGATATATTTTCGGACGTACAAACAGATCTCATTATACACGTATCTTTATATCCCAACTCACAACCTATAAATAAATAATACGTTTAACAGAATAATGGTATGTATTTATTTTAAGGCAACAAAAACAAATCCAACTACTCTTTACCACTTGTCCTGAAGAATAGCTTGGGTGTCCAAATAATAAATGAATTTGGGAATTACCATTTTTCATCTGCGGCAGCGCCAGTGTCTTGTGCAACCCCGCCCCACCCTCCGGGGGAATACCCACCCACCGCACGTGAAGTGGCCCAGAAGTGTTTCCTATTTGCTACTGATAGTAGCAGCGTCGCAGGAAGCATCGAATAAGCACACTATTATTATTGTTAATCTCCATAAAAAACGGTAATACTTATTCAGATTCTAAATTTTAGAATCCACCAAAACAGGAATTCTCAATTTCGAAATCAATATAACTTCATAGTGATATATTTTTTATACACTAAAATTTCAAAACATTTTTCCCTTCCTGGTGATAGTTAAAATAACAACGTCTCTGCGTTTAAATAACAACTGTTGAATTTGAACGTATTAATAACTGTCAAAGCGTAGTTAAGTCCTAATATTAACTTCAATGCTGATATTACATATTTTTTTACAACCTAAATGTAACGTGATCATGAATTCCTAAGCGCAATGTAGTTTTGTTTTATCAAGTAAGAAACAATCTCACTACCTTCAGCCTCACAACATACCCTATTTGGGGATGCCATAGTCTCACTGGCTTTAGACGGTTGGGAGCAGTTAAGACTCTTGTGCGGTATTCATATTAAAAAAAAACAAATATAACACGAATAAATGAAAATATGTAATCATAAGAACAGAACATGCGCCAAAGTACAGCAGAACTTGCTCAACCCTCGCCACCAGACTGAATTCACTTCGTATCACATTACTATCTCACTATCGCGCTGCACGGCGCAGAGCACATGTGTTTAAATATATGTTATTTTCTTCTTTTTTCTAAGACTGCATTGTGTGCGCTTCTGCTATATTCTCTTTGATCCAGGGTGAAATAGGGGTGGGTTATGGGGTGCGGGGGAGGGATTAGTGGGTGGGCCACCCCAAACGGCCCCAGTCTCGCGGGGTCCCATTATGGATCTCCACTCTATCTCGGTATTTTGACAGCTCGCCACACGGCACGAGGGTGTGGAGGCATGGAGGGTGGGACCTGTCAAGGCCTAATCTCGACTTACAAAGGAGGTGCTTCAAGTAAGCAGATGTACAGGCACTCGGTACCCAGTACCCTGCACCCTTGTTCTGGAACTAGGACGTCTCACGATTCCAAAAATTAATTTATTTTTCCACATATAATTATAGCGGCTTAAATGAGGTAAAAGATTTTTCAAAATACCTTAAGTAAATTAACAAATTAATATTTTGCGTTTTTAAAATAATATCAAAGTACGGGTTCATTATTAAAAAAGGTGAATTTTATGCCACAAACTTAAAACGTTTGTACTAGCATATTTGTACTCGTACTCGTATATCATATTATATATCGTTGCAAGTGTTGATTTTTAGTTTTCACAACGCATTTTTATATTTTTTTTAATTAAAAGTGTTGGTGTTTTAAAACCCCCCAAGCAAATTCATAAAAAAATAATATTCAACACAAAGATTTTTCATTTTTCCAACGGTACTATTTTGTTTATGTTAAGAGGAAAACGAGTATTTGCAACCACTGTGTAAGTAACCCAAGCAGGCACTGCCCGGGTCCCTCCGCGGTCATACTCGAGTTGACAGAATCTGGTTTCTTGTTGACAAGATCTACCACAGGAAATAATATCTAATATCTACCAAAGTGTCCTGAGCCGGGCATCGGTCAAATGTTTCCCTTTCTTCAAAATAACACTTGTGAGTGCCTTTCTTAATGAGGCCATTTATATATTAGCGATATCGCCTTTTTCGTGTATTCTTTTTGAAAACTCTATTTAAGAATCCTATTTTTTTTAAGATGCCACATACTTGCCATTCATTATTTCCACAAAAACCCCCATAACATGGTATACAACAGACAACTTCCCAGTAAGTAATGCATACAAAACTATCTTCAAAAAATGACCATTTTTCTTAGTCAATAAATTATTCAATAACCTACAACAAAACTCTAAAAAATACCTAAATGACCCCATCTAATTAATAAACACATTTTTATCAACATACATTCGCTGCACCGCCATCGAATATTATAGAATAACATTTTCAACTTGAACGGATGTTTAATTTTTTAGGCTTCAATTTCAAGTTGGTAAAATGTAACAGCCGAAAACTTGCAACTCCCGGAGGCAGTTCGGAAACAGTGTTACAATTTATAATTATTTAATGTTGTAGCCACCGTTTTGTATTTCATTCTCAAAAGTAAGAACCTTTACACTTTAAACATATTATGGCATAGCGCGTGTCTCATGTTCATCTTTAGTTTGTTTTGTTACACTGTGTAAGTTTTATACCTTACTTTATTATTTGTATAAGATTCACTTGCATCTTTTTTTCTACCTTCTATTCTGTCTTTTTTTCCTAGATTATGTACTATGTTTAAATTCATTTCTACTGTTGCACTATCGTTTGTCTCTTAAATTTTTGGTGAATAACTGCATTTATGAGATCTTTTAAAATAAATACCAGCTTCGGGAGGTAATGTCATGTTACAAAAACACCCTAAACAAGTTGTTGAAACAACGCAATGAATATATTTTTAGGTCTACAACATGTCTTGTTGCTGGATGCATAAAAAGTTATCTTATCTACTTTTATTTATTTATTAAATTTTGTTTCTTACATTACCTACCTCACTAGGTTATTAGAACCTTTTTGGAATTATTGAAGAAATCAGCCCTCTGAAGTTCCTCAGCATGAGCAAATACTGTAAATATGTATTATAAAACCTTCCTGTAATTTTAGTTACCTACCTAAAATAATAATTTATTAATATTTATGTGATCGTGTCGATGGTGGCTTGGGAATACACAATTATTTTACTGAGCTGCTTGATGAATATTTAGTAGGCAATCCAGGGTCACACGACTTACTACGCAAGAAATCATAATTGACAAACCAACTTCTGAATTCTATTTTATAAGTGTTAAGGTTGTTTTCTGTAACGTATTTAGTCTCAGTATAACCTTGGTGGAAGGCCGCAATTAAGAAGCGAAATGTTGCGTTGCTTCAAATGACAAAGTCGTGAATAGTGAATAGGTCTGAATAGCCAGGTAATTCCCAACCTTCGTATTTCCTACCTCTTTTCCTTTTTCGCTTTCTTCAGCCTCACAAGAAACTCCAAATTGGAGAAGCCATGGTCTCTTTGGCTCCGGGCAGTTGGGACTCTGCTTAGAGTATCGGTTATCTTAGTTATCACATTAAAAAGGTCCAGTATTTAGCGGTTCTTAATAAAAGTTTATCAGTCGTTTACCAGGCCTAATGTACAAGTTTAATTCCATCGTTCGGTCATATATTTTCCACGGCACTTGAGAATTTAAAGTTTGTCACATTGTTTTCGCCTCATTTTCCCCCGGAACGTCAAAAGCAGCAATTAATCTTAGCGAGAAGCTGTTTTCTGTAACCGACAGGAACTACACAAGATAAAAACGTCCCCCCCTCTCGCCCCTCTCCTCTCCCTGCTCCAGTGAAAAGGGTAAAGGGACTATCAAACAGGAAACAGGGTTACGGGATGTAAGGCTATTGAATACAATCCGAAGCAACGCAGGTATCTAGTGGCTACGTCGGGGGTAGTTCCTTTATACATGCCTTCGCCTCGCGCATCTTAGGCGGCGTATTATAAAGTTTGAGGAGAGAGAATGAAAGTCGATTATGAAGGTGTTTCCTTTTAGATTCGGGAGCAATACCTACACACCCCGGGGGAACTTATTAACAAAGTATACTAGAATGGAAAATAATGTACTTTAGTGAAGTTACGCAAGTAAGATTTTAAAAAGACAGACCGATTGAAGAAAAGGGAGGTTTGAATGAGCCTTTAGCAAACTTAGCCATATCGAAATCAAGAATACAACTCCGAACACTAAATGGCCAGACAGCGGGCCCCGCTAGGCATCTCACTGCGTGATAGAAAGACAGATGAGTAGATTAGGAGCAAGTCAAAGGTTTCCGAGATTACCGTCGCAGTCTCCACCTTCCAGTGGACCTGTGCTAAGACGTGAGACGACTAACAGACGACCATTGGATTGCGTCTTCGGTTGGAAAACAGAACCACTTGTCATTTGTTGTTGAAAAACCCACTGACTTCGGATGAGGGAGAGCCGTCAGCGACCAGCTAAATGGAAGAACTTCGGGGGACCTCTGTCCAACGCCGGACGCCATTTTCTAGCTTCGAAGTTTGCGTAAACGCCCACTGAGATCGTGGCATGACATACTCACAGTGTCTTATCAAAGCGATGGATTAGAAAAAATGATCTAAAGCTGATATATTATATGTAACGAGTTCATCGCCGGACCCTCGTGTCCCGCGTCTCGCCAGTAATGCTGTGAGTAAACTACACGATACTTGTATGATGTGGTACTTTGGTTACCAGAAAAGCAATTACGCAAGTGGATCTACATACAATCCAAATATTTCATTGTTCTGAATTAGTTATACAATATCAACTATACGGGCACACCTCTTTGTTGTATCTTTGTTTTAACGATATCTTAAATTATTATGGAATAATATAGTTGGATCGGTTTACATACAATCCAAATATTTTTATTATTCTGAATTAGTCTACAGATATCATGAAGATGGCTGTCATAGGCTGAAACCGGTCCAGTCAAAATATCTGTGTTTGGAATGATACAAATTTGTTTTATTAAATCATTAAAATGGAATTCCACCACGAATTAATCGTTTCAAAATTAGAAATAATAAAATACTAGTTGTGTGTCGAGGACTGCGAGAATAATTTAAAACAAGAACAGTGACCCTGCATAAGTGGACATTATTGTTAAAGGAGAAATATCATAAAAATACGCTATGAAAATAATTATAATCAATTTTAACAACGCTATTTTCGTGGAAGCCTCCTCGAGAGGGCTTTACAAAGCTAAAAAATATCCTACTATTCTACTTTTAATTCAAACTTTTATTCAACGACGCTTTGTAAAATGTGATAAAACTTCAATTTTATTGTTATGTTTTATTAAAAGTTCTTCGCGGAACACTACTTCCATTATTATCAAATCCCATATTTACAAAGTTCCACTCGATTCGAAATCCGCGTTCCTCGTTACAGCCCAAATTCGAAGTAATCTAATAAATTCGAATACATTAGGAACTCGGAATGGTACTTAAAGTCTAATATTGGAACCCATTTAATAAAGCTTCCTTCATTCGAGCCCACTCGAAGAATGAAGAATAGTAAAAATGGTTATAGTTTTATATAACCGATGGAAGAACGGTAGATGACAGTGTTTTCAATCATTTGTAACAAAACATTGAGTATTCGTTTCACAAGGAGAGTTCTAGGCAGTTAGGTGATATTTGTGTGAATGTCAAAATGAACATTTATAGATGTAAAATTATAATAGTAGAAATACTGAATGGCTGATGCACAAGTAATAAATGATAATGGGTAATTTTGAATGATGTAGGCATGTAGAATATTGCGCTTTCTTTTCCTTCTTAATCCAACGTTTCTGTCAACCTCGCAGTACCCATCGACAGAAAACATGGCCTAACACCTCACAATTGAACCATGTTAATTATGTAGGCCGTTAGCAACTTAAATCAAAATATTAACATTATTATATATTTTCCACAGAAGCCCGACTTCGTGCAGCAGAATCAATTACGCCGCCGCCTCACAACCAAGGCTGGGCAATAAATACATTAAAAACAATGAACTTCTCTGTGGGTAGTAGGTGCCCACCCACTACTAGGACGTGCTGGGTACCACCCCGCCCTGGTGCAAATTACTCATTTCACTTCACTCGGGCCACCAAACATTGAACATAATAATGTGCACTTTTATAACAACTCTGCTTATCGAAAATTAACTGTGCACAGAAAGGTCGTATATCGATAATGATTAAATGAAAATAATTATCATCAAGAACAAATGTAAATATTTTCTATGCTCTGTAAACGGCGCGTTGCTGTGATGGATCCGACGAGGTTGTGTAATCCGGGCCTTTCCTCGGGAGAGGAAGTCGTTTTCAATTGACACTAGAATTATATCCGGGGGAGTAAAGTTCGGTTGAAATTGAATTTTTCATTAGTTCAACGCTTCTTTTAACTGTTTGTGACATAAATTGAACAGGCTTCCCAAACTTTCCAGTTTCTCCCGAGGGAAGCGTTAAATGCACTTGACGTAGCGAAAGATACTCTCTGTGTCGCGCTGGAGACAAACTACAATTCAGAATTTAAACTGCTGTGTAATAATACACGAAAAATAGCTCCGAAAAACGATAATTTAATAACCTTTTTAACACAAACACAAGCTATCATAACGTCGCAAACGCGTTCCGAATATTCAATAAATCTGTTGTTTTGTAAGTATTTATAATGGTTTGCATTTGATCAATCATCCTAAGAGTTGGTAGATATTTAATAAATACGGCATTACTATGTCGTTCCTGACAATTTTAAATAATATAAATCAGAGTAAAAGAATTAAAGCTATCTTTAAATCACTAGCTCTTCCAATTTCACTAGCACTGTGACATATAAATTTTCAAGTACTTGTGACACAATTGGGAAATAATTTTAGGGAGTTTTCATAGTTCTCATGTTTTTTGTGTATTGTTCAATGACCTAGTAAATGCGTGCACAAGTTCCTGTCTGTGATTTTGTAAAGCCTTGTGACTGTCAAGACGCCGAGTATACACTGTGTACGTTTTCTCAGAAAAGAAAGCGCCTTGAAACATACACCAACAAGTTCATAGGTATGATTACCTTCGCCCTCTCGTCGCACAATGTCGCTCTCGTTGATAATCCTAATCACTAATCACTAACAAAAGGACGGAGAGAGAAAACAACTAAATAACAGTTTGAGATCCGCCGCCCACGTAACGCGGAGAAGGGAGGGAGGGGAAGGAGGGCGAGGGAATTCCTTGTCCCGCCGTCAAATGGCCGCCCAGCGGAATGGAAAAGCTGAAAGCCGATATGGACGGAAAATCTTTTGACGTTTATTGGAATATTTGTGGCCATTCGTTACTTATTTTATTGACTGATTTGGGATCGGGGAAAACGGGCACTTCTATCGGATTTCGCCGAATGCACGCGACGGAATATTTCGCTGGGAAACTTTTCAAATTACATCCACACGTTTTGATATTAAATGTAGAAGTGAGCATTGCCAACACCTATCTACTTGCCTACCTAATTATTCGATTACTAACTTTTTCGTTTCATTGTAAAATTATTTGTTTTAACAACTCTTGTCCACGTAACCTAGCTCTGAAATAATCACCAAAGCCTGTATATTTTTTAGGGATTTAATTTTTACCTTTTCACCTCTGAAACTCGTGTTAAAACACCTTTTTCCATTAATTTGGGCTTCCAATAATGCGAACTTGATGTAAAAGTCAATATTTAATTATGTCAACCGATCTGGCGGTCGTCAAGCATTCATTTGACAAACAAAATACCTCGTTCTTTTTAAATAAATATTCGCAGGTCCATAAGATGGTACTAAGAGCAGTAGGAGACGAATTTTTGAAAACAGTCTGTAGGTTTACACCCAAATATGGCATCTGTTGTAAAATGGGGTTGCTCAAATATACTCACTCTTGTCGGGTTCAATAACAACTAACTTCCACTCCGCCCGGCCGATCTTTAGCCAGCGCAATTAGTAATCGAATGTGGCACGATACCAAACGCCAACAGGGGGAGTGCTTTTGCAAGCTCTCTCTTCTGTCACGTGCGTCGTTCGCAAGAATGAGACGGAGGTCGGTTACAAGGAGTTATGTTCCTACTCGCCGGCACTCGACGCCGTTAGCAATGACAGCAAATTGAAAAATTCCCCGGCCCTTGGTGATGCGGAAAAAATAATAAAAAATAATAATTGACCGAGCGGAAAAATTGTGAGCCGATTCCGTTGGAAAAACATAAACGATTTCCGAAATGGAACGAACGGGCATTTCCACAATTCACACTTCATCATCTGTCCAGTTCCGGTCCTCTGTCAATCCGTTGGAACTCTCGTGTGGACCGAGGCCCGGTCACTTGATTTACTGGATTTATGGAATTCCATTAACTCGCCTTTGTGGATCGGAGTCAATAAACACATTTTATCAAAGACTTTTATTTTTATGAGGCTTTCGTTGAGTAACTAACTTTGTCAACTATCGTTCTTGGTCATTTGGTTCTATTGTAAATGCTTAAATTATAAATATATGTCAAGTAGGTAATGAAAAGCAATGCACTCACTAACACATGCATTACACAGCATTATACAATCGTTCTGGTAATATTTAATTACCTTTTGTAATAGAATGGTCTTTTATTTTTCAGGGAATAGACTAACGACAGGAAGAAAATTAAGAGTCGGTACTTATTTAAGTGTTATATGTGCTTGATGATGTATTTAGTAAGCCTGTAATATTTAGATGATAAGAACATTGATTAAGACTTACCTTAGACTTGCCGCTCAGGATGCACTCCGTTGTATCGGTCGCTTCGAGGAAAATGGAATCCTTCTGAAAAGTAAAAATTGTTTTTTTACGAAAGGTTCTCATAATACAAACATTATGTTTTATCGTAGGTCCTAAAAGAAGGTACTCAGTTTGTTCAGTACATAATTACACCAAATCAAACATATTGTAATGGCCCACCCAGTTGCGCCCATGTGCAAATAACCCATGTCAAGAACCATTCATAGCAATGTCCTTTTGAATTTCTTAATTGCTTCCCTTAATGTGTTTCTGTCTTTTAAATTGTATTGTAAAGATCGATTTCTAAAATTCATTTGAACATGCATTATCCCATAGACCACATGTTGGACCATGAACTTTAAGTTGGCCATTACTATGACTCTCTATTCTGCCCTTGACCTATTTCATCTCACGAATTCCTATTCAGATCGCACTGCCGTGCGGTACTTAAGTATCTTCAGTTAAAGGCTTAATTATTATACTTTATAAATTCTTCCAATGAAAATTGTGCATGTAAAGTGATTATATTTTACTCTACATCCCCGAACAAAAGCGCGCCTTACCCAAGAAGCATATGTCGAGTTCATCAGCGAACCTTACAATATTATGAGAAAAGCAGTTGAAATAACAACGTAAAACTTTACGAATTTCCTCTCCAAAACGTTAAAATACAACAACACATGCACGTTTGAACACCTCTCTACAAACTCTCATCGTGAGAAGTTCACGAAACATAACGACACAAGAGTCTTTGATTCACACGTTTTACTCACGCTCCACATCAATGCGCACTATTTATCGCATTACTGTAGTAAACAGTTGTTACTTTCATTCTAAAGTTATATTCGCTGTCAATATTAGCACGTGCCTACTGTACCTAGATATAGCAAAGTGGGGGTAAATATTGAAATAATGCGACAGGGTGGCTTATCATACGACTCAGTTAGCAACTGTTGGAACAAGGAGTACACGGCGCGGCTACTGTTCTCCCAGGGCACATTGCGGTGCCATTCTACTGACTACTGACTGCAAGAGTATTAACTTGTTTTCAACTTGCGACACAATTAATAAGTTAAGAAGCCAACAAAGAAGGGAGTGCAAATATATCCACCACTACTGTAAGAAATTATATAATACGTATAGTATCTACGTATTCGTTTTGGCCCAAGTTTTAGCACTTTTATCTTATTTAACAATTGAAATACATAAAATGACAATGTGATATCTGGTTTCATTGTTTATTCAGTAAATATTTCATAGTTCATATTTTCCCAATAGAAATTATTTTACAAGCTTAAAATAGTTGCGGTAAACCTGATGGTAAAATGGCTTTGTAAAGTTCACAACGCCAGAGCGTAGGCTTGAGAATATTTAGTCCTACTTGGGTAATAAGTAATAATATAAAGTTTTGCATCTAGCATTAGATACTTAAATGGTTATTTTCGAATACTACTTTGAAAGACGAGGGTGAATTTAAGTTACATTATTTAATTGAAAAATCGGCGCTTCGTTTTAATCATATTCTTCATTATAATATCGAGAAAGTTATTAGTTTCCAAACTGTAGAAAATGCATACATTCAGAGAACTTTTTCTTCGCGAAAACTGTTCACTCAAATAAGTTTACTAAAGTTTCAGTGAAAACTTTAATATTGATACAGTATTAATTTACTTTTCATCGCTTATTCGCACTAGGAAATATTTTGTAGCCGCAACCCAAAAGTGCACACTTTTTTGGCTTTCTAGTACAAGCAAAACTACCAATTATTTATTTGTTAATTTTATAAGAGTAGTTAGAAAAATGTCTTAGGTTTCCGGTGAATAAAATAATTATTTTTATTTTTATAAAATTCATTCTAGAATTTTAAGTAAAACGTTCATGAGGTCCTTTCCTGGTTTTCAAACTGCACCCTTTACTGATTTTATTATGTTTTTCATTGAATTTAAAGGATTAAAATGAAAAAAAATGTATTCACTGGAAAGCTCGGACGTTTTTTTAACTACCCATAGGAAATTTTCAAACAAGATCGTTTATAGTATTGCTTGAAATAACTACAAAGTAACGATTAGCGTTATTCTTGAGTGCTGATCCTTAACCCCGGAGTTATCGAGACAAACCATATACTCTATGTAAATAATTAATTCGTAAATTTTCAATAATCAATTCTTGTTATCGTTTCAACTTATTTTTTCTGAAAATGTGGTAGAGAGGTAGAAGGTAAAATAAATTAAGGTTATAAATATATTTTTTGAACATTAGATACTCAGTTTTTAGAATAAACATCCGGCTGGTGTTATATCGGCGGATAGACACGTTGTTCATAAAATTACTTTTAGGTACAGGTATTTGACTGAATTTCCTTAACACACAATGAATTAACCGAAATCGATTATTGAAATATCTGCACTTTTTTCTTTCACTAGCCTGTTAGACAGTGATGAATCGCTCCAATCTTACTATGAGACTTTATCTCAGAATATTATAATTTTATGACATTTGAATTTTCTCAAAGTAAACAAAATATTCATTTATTTACAAAAGGAAAATAGATATCTTGAGAATATATTTTTTTTAGAAAATAAACACTTAAGCGACTTAATTATAAATTATAATACAAAATCAGAACTAACTTTTCATAAAGTTATTATTTATAAATAGATGACTAAATGGAAAACCTCATTTGAGTAGCTAGCTCGGTAGTCCGTAACAAACCGTTCATCCCACATGTCCGAACCTTTTCACAGCCTGCGTCGTCTGAAAATACCAATTATTTACTTTTATTTCATAGAGCCTCTTTTTATTTGAGTAGGGCGGTTATTTTATAACTTTTTAAAGCGTCTTATAACTACTGTAAATGTAACAATTATCGCAGATGAGTGCGAGGATACTTACAGGTATACTTAAATCACACAAGTATACAATGCGGCTAGGGCGGCTAGGGCGGCTAGGGCGGCGGGGTGCTTCATCCACTCTGAAATATGGTCTTTACAGGATAGGCCAGTGGCTTCAACACTTTTCAGCAACAGCTCAGTCATTAATCAACATTAATAGCGCTCTACGCGAGCGAGCGAGATTGAGCGCCAGAGGCTTTATTTCAAGACACGGGGTCAGGACCAGCTGTGGTTATATTCAGGAGAGAGGGCTATCCACACAATTAAAAAGTAAATACTGAGAACATACACCCGTAGCGTCCGGCCTATGGCGTGCACTTTTAGAAGGACGAGTCACCTGGCTGGAGGGCAGTACAAGAGGAGGTGGAGGTAGTCGGTGGTAGCTATTCATATGATGGCGCTCGGAGTTGCGGCTAAGCCATATCATAGACCTGTGGGAACCATCACTCACTTGAAATATACATCCGTGAGGATCAGACTGGAATCCAACCATAATCGGTTGGAAGCTGCGTGAACTAATGGGTAGGGTTCTCACCCAGGCGTCAGGGGCTCAATTTATATGCTAGCTAAGTCCTCCATCCAATTTCCAAAAAAAATCGAAAAGTAACACTGTTTTATCATTTATTGTAGATATCTACTAAATTCCCATTAGCCTTTTTTTGAAAAAATCATAAAACTTAATTAAAAAAAAACTAATTTTAACGTAACTTTAATGCCCAATTAATTAAAACACTTTGTATTTTATAATGTATTATTCAAAATATTTTAAAACCATTATGAATATTTTTTCCGTGCCTGAAATAAATTTGAATTAATTTTTCAATTTAAGCCTTTCAGATTCAGAACCTGCCAAAGTCAGACTTGAGATAAAATAATTAATTTTACAAAATGTCTACCTGTCTAGCTATCCAAATATTATATTTCTACAGAGGATTTTAAAACTTATTTTCAGAAAACTATAAATTTTTCTGTAGCTACCTTTGTGCTATTTCATGGATTAATTTAATCTTTTTTTGATTGGGGTGCAATAAGGCAATCGATTATTACGACCTCTGAGCAATAATATACAAGAGGTAACACTGCTGTAGTCAGTTTTGATGAGTTTCGCTGGACTCAGCTAGACCTGGGCGTGGCTAGGACTAGGGCTTGGGTATTTATACATCCATTCATAGCACATGTCGAAATAATGTGTTTTTATCACATCAGTATTGTTATAAAAAATATATAAAGCATGTTACCTAATAAACCGTTAAGTTACGTTAATTTATTTCATGTATCAAAACGTGTGGGCGGAGTCAACGGAGACGCGGGACACGAAGAACATTCTAACAATACTTTAAAGTGGTGTGATAATTTGGGAGGTTTTGTTGTCTCTTTCTTTCTCATGGTATACGACGTGAAAATCCGGAGAAAGTGATTTATCCCAAATTTGTATTGGTTGGGTAAAAAGAATCAGCTCTCCCTCCACATATTGTTACTTCAAGATTACAACCAGTAGTTCTGCTTCTACCTCAATAATGAAATCATTTTTGCATTATATAAATCAATAATAACGGTAATATTTTTTAATATTCATAAAACGCATTCTCGTCATGTCGAATCGTAAAAATACTTTTATCTCGATTTCAAACCTCATATATGAATGTCAGCTTTAATAACTAACTTCGGCTACCCACATCAATGTTTTAAGGGAATAAGGGTTTCGTAGGGGTGCAAGTACATCGGAGAATGAGTGTATAAAGAAACTGTGTCGCGAAGTCAAATATTCGAGCTTTGGCTTCTTTTAAGCCCTCATAATGATGTGAGGCCTTTTCTTATAACCGAAACTTTTGGGACAGGCTCCTTCAGAAGTTGTTCTCTGAGTGCTCCGCGCGTGCCGAGGGTTGGCGGGGGTAAGTAGACTACTCGGGAAAGCTCTACTAGTTGAGGAATAATAATAATTATTATTTGTCTGCCATATTGAGTGATATTTAAATGTGGGTAGTTGTAATTACTTCTCGATTGGAAACCTCTATAGGTATAAGCTATGGTGAGTTTATACCCGCTTACATAATGCTTAAAATGTGGGTGTAACGTTAATAGCAGATATCATGGCAAATTGATGAAAGCGTGATGAATGTTTAATGGTACACAAAGATTGCAAACAGCGACGGTGTAATAGATTATAGCTAAACTGAAAGCTCTGGCTTAGTGTGCGTGTATCTATGCCCCACAGTCCACAGCGCTGGACTTTCAAATGCCACACATTCCTACACATACCCTCACGTGCCTTTTTCCATTCTTTGTAACACAAAACCATTCTTTAGAATTGAGCTCTAACGGTAAATTCCTAGGGTTTGTTCAATATTTCCTTTCCTCGGAGGAGGGGAGCTAATTTCCATACTCAACCCTTACACGTTCCCTCATCTCATACAATCCTACATACGTCTTTGGAGATTAAGGGTGGGTGCTCCACTGCCTCCCCATTGCCTCGCTGCCTTGATGAACGGCCAATCTAACCTTTCTTTGTAAGGCTTTCAAGATCCCCGCGCTTTTTGGATTAACTTGAAAGTGCAGACATCAGGGTGTAGCTAGTAGCGAGCTGCCTCCGCTTCCACACTTTCCCATCAGTTGCTCAGGCGGAAGCGAATGCTCACCACGAGCAGGTAGTAAGATTTGGTATAAGGTATATTACCAGTTCTCTTACAATTTATCTGATTGTTATTACATGTTGTCATGGGAGAAAAGCGGACATATTTGAGGGATCAATCAAATTGATTTTTGTTTTACTTGCAGCTTCATACATATTTCTCGTCTACAAACAACATATAAACAGCGTTCATACAACTTCAAAATTGGCATTGTTCATCATTAGATTATTATTACTCGTTGTTTCCCAAATGCCATATTTAAAAAAAAAGAATCATTCGTATATGAAGTCGTCTTTACGTCACAAAATCCTTATGACAGCTTTTATCATACTATGATAATTGTTTTTTTAACGACAGCTGTAGAATTAATAAAACTCGGCAAGCAACTTTATAGCTTTACACATAACAACATTTTTTCGAACCTTCCTCTTGCCGCTCTTCTTTTGCAAGTTGTCCCGTGTGGAATGTTGTGAATCTAGTGTAGAAGAAAAAGAAGAAGCTTACGTAAATTAATGGACTCTTTAGGTCTAGTCTCTAACCAAAAATCAAGTAATTTCAAGCAACGTTTCGATTTTGAATGATGGTCTCTCACCAGAGCGATACTATCACTATCTTCGGCTCCAAAATGAGGAAATATGTTTAAATAAATATTTCATTTGCCTTCCTTTGGTGTAACGTCACATTTAAATTATGTTTTTTTTATTTGTCGGAGCCAAACCGCGGCGCGTGACGAAACTTATACCCACGACCCCTCGGCTCAGAGCCAAGGAGCTAACTGCTCTGCTGTGGAAGTTATCGATCAGCCATTCCATAAAACGTAATATTGACGTGGTAATTTAAAGAAAATTTACGACGGCTTGCTCGGCTATTCACTCAAATTTACACCTCTCCTATATTTACATTCAATACAGCCTCTGAGTACAGGTTAGTGAATTTCTTTTCAGTTTTTTAAATTGAAAACCATCATTAAATCAGACATCAAAACGAATATAATGTAAAACGCTTTATACACACAACGCATTAGAAGGTATTCTCAAGAAAAAAAAATAATAATTGACTTGTTTTCGAATTCGTTTTCTAAAATCGCAAAATGAGTTACGTTCCTCTGACCCGGCCCCGAGGCGCCGAACTGAGCCTCGCCATTATTTTCGCGAAAAACAAAATAAGAAACTAAGCCGCGACGCTTAAATTTAAAAATGCCCTCCATTCAAAAAGCAAAAGGCCCGCTCCCCCGAGCTGGAAAGGCTCATCTGAGCTCTGAGCTAACGTACGTCAGGTGAAATAAAAGCCCATTAATTTAATAAGCATCGCTGAGAGAGACATCTATCGAGATAATGGAAAGTTTCCCGCCGAATAACAATGGCGTCGCGGCGACTTCCGGCAGCCGTCCTCCTACCGGAAATGAGGTAGGTCCCGCTTTACATCCCCCTTCTACCGGCATCCACCCTGCTGTACCAGGCCCAGCTAGCGGCCACCCTTCTATCCGCTAGCCGCTGACATGTGAGATGGTTAAGGCTGAATTACTCGTTTTATTTTATAATGCTGCATGAGAATGTGTGCGAACTGCGAACTGATGATAGCAGAGCGATAACAGCAGAGATCGTCAGCTCAAATCCAGACAAACTGCGACAGCTAATAATCAAATTTATCACCCACGTACTTCCCAACCATCCACTTTCTCATCTTCTGCCTTTCTCCACTTCCTTCAGGCCACACAGCATCCCTCGACTGGGGATGCCATAGTTCAAATAGCTCCGACCAGTTGCTGCAGACAGACTGTTGCGCGGAACTCAATATAAAAATACATACAGTCAAACTTGGTTATAGCGAGCGCGAAGGGATCAACCAAATTTGCTCCTTATAGCCATTACTCGTTATAAACGTAGATGGGTAAAAAAGTACATACCTACTAATATCGATATTTACACCGGGTTTGAAAGCTTGCATATTATAAAGCAACACTTTTTTATTACGAAAATCATGCTTAACTAACTTCGAAATGATTTAATTTATGATTACTCTAATAATAATAATTAACTGTACGCACAGTACTGGATAGAAATGTTTCTTACCTATCAGGGATT
Source organism: Drusus annulatus (assembly GCA_022651775.1). Taxonomy (NCBI): domain Eukaryota; kingdom Metazoa; phylum Arthropoda; class Insecta; order Trichoptera; family Limnephilidae; genus Drusus; species Drusus annulatus. The sequence goes on from JAGWCC010000610.1 coordinate 520,912, forward strand.
ATAAACCCTCCTTAACGGGATTTGTGGAAAGTCTGCCGCCGTGCTGTACTGGCGGCTTTCTTTGTCTCTTTTATGACATTATTTGACATTGTTTCGAGTATTGGGTTTTTTTTCTCATACCCGGGAGCATTGAGTTGACAATATTATTTGGACGTTATATCAGTGAAGCGACCTCGTTATAACCCCACACGATTGTATGAAAATAAGCCCGAACTAACATATCATTAAGTAAATTCTCATTATAGCCGTAACCTCGCTGTTACCGTGATCGCTATTACCAAGTTCGACTGTATCTTTATTAGGTAAGGTATGTAGGTACCCACACTGGTGTCCCCATAGAGCATATTTTACCGTACAATATACTTGCCTACCGATACTGGGTATAATGTTTGTTTGGTCCGCACAATAGCATTTCTTTTATCCGCGGCGGGTCTCATATAAATAAAACATTTTATCTCAGTCAAATTGCAATTTTTCAGGCCGCGGGTTTACGACCGCGCGGGGAATAATGGCAGCCAGGGACTGCCAACCTCGCCAGAACACGTAACATTAGAAAGCACTCCAAATACGTTTGCAAACACGATTTTATTTATGTTTTAATCTACATATTGTCACTATTGTGGGATTAGAATGTGGCCAGCCGTAAAGCTTCTTAACGTGTGAGGTTTAGATATTCCGATTTCTTCGAGATGTCATTTGGTTCTTGAATAACGTAACCATAAAGCTGGATTCACGCCAACGTCCGGATCCGCTCAGTGACGATATTGTTCCGCAAGAGAATTTATTGATACAGTATGAATATCAATCGAGGAGTATGTGCCAAGAAAAAGTTGTGTGGCAGTATATCCTTCTGCCCACCCTTGTGATATTTAACTACTTAGTTAGTTAAATAATTATTTTGATGTGTAAAAATACTTACATCGCAGATTTTTTTTTATCGAAAACCATTTTTATCACTAAATAATATTTTTAATAATTAATAATTATTATAAATATTATCTAGTGATAAAAAAATGGTTTTTAATAAAAAAAATCTGCGATGTAAGTATTTTTAAACATCAAAATAATTATTTAACCAAGTAGTTAAATATCACAAGGGTGAGCAGAAGGATATACTGCCACAAACTTTGTCTTGGCACACACTCCTTGATTGATATTCATACCATATCAATAAGCTCTCTTGCGGAACAATATCGTCACTGAGCGGATCCGGACGTTGGTATGATCTACCTTAACTCTGTCTCGCTGTCCCGACGAACAACTCCGGGACGCCAAAATGTCCCGTTTTGAGAAAGCGGGCACAACATCGAATTTAGAGAAAATAACCAAAATATTGTCTTTAATTTCAACCCGCAGCGAGCGTCTTTGAGAGGAACATAGCTGCAGGAGTAGTACTAGCCCACGGCCTGTTTTGCCATTTTCTTTTGTGTATTTCGTGAATGTTCTTTTATCACTATATTCCTCCTCTCCCGAAGCAACTTACCGTTCCACACGAACACATACATAAAGATCACATCAATTTAAGAGCTCGAAAACTATTATATTACTATTGACGGCCTCCATAGTCGAGTGGTAAGACGCTCGACTACGAATCCAAAAGTCGCGGGTTCAAACTCAAACCTGGCGTGCGCCAATAACTTTTATTTAATTAATATGTGTCACAACACATTTGATTCTTATAAAAATAATAATAAGTATATTTGCGGCACGTTCCAGAGTGGTAGATACTCTAAGTATCGCCCTGGTGAAAGACCACCATTCAGAATTGAAACGTTGCTTGAAATGGCTTTGACCGTGTTTGGTGACCAGATTTGAATAGCCAGGTACTTCCCAACCTTCCTCTTCCCAATCTCCTTCCCCTCCCCTAACTTCAGCCTCACAACATACCCTATTTGGGGATGCCATAGTGAGACTCTTGTGCGGTATTCGTATAAAAATAATTAAAAAAGGCTTGAAACTACATCAAGAAGGTTAGTTAATTATCTAATATTTTTTTATTAAATAATTTCAACTGTTTTGAATGAAAAATTAGCACTTGAACTAATCGGATACATAAGTTTTAAAAAAACTGAAATGGCAGATGAAAATTAACCAGAAACTCGCGATGTGTGGATTAAAAAAATGCGTATTTTCATTTTAGAGTATAGTGTGGTTCCATTAGTAAAAGTAAGCGCAAAAATGTTTTGAGGTATGAGGATTATCAAAATATCTGACAAACTAAATTATTTTTTTGAATCTCCCAAAGCAGTCAATTTACTTTCAGTGGTTTAATAAAATAAAATAAAAAATATATATTTTTTAAATTTGATATAAAATTTCATTAAAAACAGCATAATCTCCGCGAATGCTGTATTACCGATCCATTTATGTGAAGGTTGTGTTATTAATCATTTCCTTCATTTAAGCCGCCATTTCCACATTACTACTTGTTCTCAAGATCAAAGGTGGGTCACGGAAGTGTAATGAGTGGAAAAAGTAGCAAGTCGCCGCATACAGGTTGAGAACCCCTACTTTATGCAAATAAAAAAAAAAACCTGATAAAGAAGAAGCTAATTAAAACCTATTTCTCAGAGGAAAGTATAAATCTAAGGGAACAGAACAAATACAAACAGTAGGTAGCTACTTCGATAGATATTAATTCTAGTTTTGTATAATATGATTATTTTTATTTTCACTTCCATTTCCACCAGAATATAAACCTTAGAGTATATAGAGTGGTATCTACCCAAGGCAGTGTAGTCAGTTTTTGATGATTTTTACCGGACTCGGCGGACCTGGGCGTAGCTAAGACTAAGGTTAGGGTATTTATACCTCCATTCATAGCACATATCGACATAATGTTTTTGTTTATTCGTAAAACCATTTTTTCACAGTATCAACAAAAATATAGCATTTTTTAAATTAAAAATATTTTAGTTTGAAGCCACTTTATTTATACACATATAACATTCGACCGGTTTCGGTTAAGCTTAACCTTCTTCAGGAAAGTATATATATAAACTGTTTATATATATACTTTCCTGAAGAAGGTTAAGTTTAACCGAAACCGGTCGAATGTTATATGTGTATGAATAAAGTGGCTTAAAACTAAAATATTTTTTATTTAAATTATAGTGTCAAGCTACAAAGTGATTGCTTCCTTCGATAAAAAATATAGCACATAACCTAAAAAACCGTTTAGTTGTGTCAAGTTTAGTGGCATAATAAAAAATGTGGGTGGAGTCCCGCGGTGACCCAGGAGCCCAAGATCAGTGTGATATTACATAGAAACGATGTATTATATTTGTAGTCTCTTTCTCTCTCATGCTGTACGACGTAAAAACCCGGAGAAAGTGATTTATCGCAAGTTTGTATGGGTTGGGTAAAAATAATTAGCTCTCTCTCCATACATTGTTACTTCAAGATAAAAGCCATACTTACTATCAGAAATTGTTTTGGAAAAATTATGTATGCCTACATAGAGCTGCATGTTATTAATTAAGCTGCGTAATATTGTTTTTACCGACCATTAAATGAAATATACTGGTGATTTACCAAATAAAATAATAAACCTAAGCCATTGAACATTGGTTATCTAAATATTTCGTAATATTTCCGAATAATACGCGATTACAGTTTAACAATAAAATGTAGAAATTGAGAACAGAGAGTTTTTCTTTATTGTGCCAACACCGATTTTGGAAAATTAACTGTTTGACAGGAAAAATTGGATTTTTTTTATTTGCTTATAGTGCGCGTTGGACTTAGATAATTGTTTTTTTGTATATCTTCCTAGATTTAACATATTATAATAAATAAGCTTATTGAAAAAAGAACCTGCCACGCAATTATTTCGCTTACAAAAAACCCCAATCCATAATAACTTTGTACAACTCATTAGTCAGAAGTATATTGGAATATGGGGGAGTTATCTGGAACCCACGCTACATGATATAATATTTAAAAGAGCTCTGTAAATGTTTCGATGTAATAAATACCAAAATATCATTTTGGGAAAAGTATGCAGCGGCACCATAGTGATATCAAAGTTGAATCCTTTTACATTTGAACTGTCGAATTAATATGCTGTCGTTGGAAGATCGAAGAATCTCTGCTGATGTACTATTTCTGCAGAAAATTAATAGATCCACCGTAGATTGCCCGGAACTCCTTCAACGGATCCAACTACGAGTTCCCAATAGACCCTCCAGATCTGACCAATTCTTTAGTCTCCCTCGATGCAACACTAATTCTAAAAAAACTCCTTCTTCTATCGGGCCTCACACACTTTTAACACACACTACTCACAATTCGACATTTTTAACTCTGCACCTCACTCCATAAAATCACACCGACGATCTCTCGAGCCTTTATAACTACAGATAATTCATCCCACGGTACCACCAATCTTTTAATTTTAACTTTCTTTCTCTAAATATATATTTATTTATAAGAAATAAACAAAACTTTGAAATCACGCATATCATTATTCATATTTACTTCATCTAGATCGATCCCCTCTCATGTCCTTCCTTTTCTTCAACCCTTTAAACATAGTGATATGATTTTTTTTTAATTTATGCTTCTTTTTTTATTGTTGAATTTTTTTGTTTTTAAATTTGATTTGTATATTTTTTAAATTAGTTCTTGTTTAGTTTTTAAAATTAGATTCACTTACTTACAGTATCAGTTCACCTGTATATACAAACACCCAAGTGGAAACCTATAAATGGTCATATTAATACTACCCATATAATATTTTACCTAGTTTGTATGTAAACTGTTGGTCTCCCAAATAAAATAAAATAAAATAAAGAACTATCTCGGTGATAATAACGGTTGCGGAGCCCGTCACATAGGGCAGTGGTATCGAGCCTTTATCTGTTGGGTAGTTAGTTGGTACCTTGTTCTGAAGAGATATGAAAGAATACATATTGCAGCGCGTAGTGACGGATGGCCAGCATAGTGGTGGCCAGCCGACATGCAGCGCCACAGCCTGCCGAACGTGTCGGGTGATGGTGCTCTCGCTGTGGCAAACATTACATGGAAATAGAACGTCACACGTCACGCGTCACAGCGAGGCTTTCGCGCTGAAATATTTCACTCTTTGAGGCTTTTCTACATTTGCGCGGTATAATCTGAACCGCCGCGGAGGCCTAACGATGACATTCATTTTGTTTTCACCAAAAGTCGCGACAGCCCGCTGATTTATTTGACGTTTATTAATTACGGATTTATATGAAAAGTTTGAAAATACATGAAAGTTTAAATTCAAAACGCTCGCTCTCCGCCGCACTTGGCTCGACTTTGTGTTTTAAGCTCACGACAAGGTTTTGTTTTATTTGTAACTAGTCTTATTAATATGGCCGTTTTATGTTCCCCTGTCGCTGAAAACTATAGTTAGATTATCTTTCTAAATGCAGAGTTATATTTTATTAAGAATCCTGATTAAACTTTTTAGGTAAAACATAAATATGAATTTTATAACGTTCAAATTAATCACTTCTCCGTTGGGAGATACAAAATATAAAAAAGGTACTAAAGAAGTAGCGAAGATGTATTATAGGTCACGCAATTAGAGTTGACGCGAACAACAAATACTTAGGATTTGTCCTTCCGAAACGTTACAGAGAAACAGCTTTTTTTTTTTAGCCAAGAAAAAGACGTGTATAAGTTGATCGAATGCGAATATTCCAGAAGTATCTATAGTTAACCGAAAAGTTTGCGTTATATTGTATGTATTTTTATATTTCATTATTTTTTTTTTCTCTCAAGTCGAATTACTAGTTTGAAACATGATATATGCAAGCAACGTATTTTTATGAGTACTGCTTTCGAGTCAACTCTTACTGCAAAACCTATATGCGTAGGTATGTTTAAAATCTCAAATATATGAAAGCCTTGTTTTAAAGTCAGTAAAATTTATTTAAAAATAATGAAATTTGTATCAGAATAGTTTTTTGGGTGCTTATGTGAGTGCCAACTAGATCTTTGACTAAAATAAAGTGAAACATACTCTGATTACCGAATATCAAACATTTTACTACCGGTCAACTGACGACGGTTATCATGTTCTTTCAGTTGCTTTTAAAGCTCGGTTTAAGAGAATACGGATGCTAAGAGGGAAGTATTCCAGTTTTTTCTTAGTGCGGTTTCTGACTTAAATTGATGTTATACCACGGCAGCTATGAATCACATTCATTCCCAAGTATACTAACAAACTGGGCTTAAGTGTTTCGATCTAAAATACACACCTCACCGTTAAAACCACAGCGTTATAAATGCAGCCATCGATAAAAAGGATACTGATACAATGTGGTCGCCATCTCCCAAGATGTTAGCTAGAAGGCTATCTCGAAGAGAAGTTCGATAGGCCATCTGATGCCTCATTTGTCCCTGTAAAGGAATATGGCTGCACCTCAGTAGAGATATTAAATTTGTCAATGATGGGGTCTGTTAGAATGATTCACTGATGGAAATATGTTTATATTATGTATATAATTATAAATAAGTACGACAGTTGCAAAGGTAGTAATATTGTTATCGGTTGGCACATAATTTTCTTGAGTTTCGCGTCACTTTCGTTTGATGTACGAGTATACTAATGATCCACCGAATCACAACGCATTCTTTTTTTGATTTGCAGGGACACTTAAAAGTACCCCACGGTTCTTCTGAGAAGCCTCATTTTTTTACCTTTCGTATTTTTTACCTAAAGCAACAGATGTGAAATTCGATATGAACTTCTAATACAGAATATTTATCTACTCACCTTACAATCCGAGTTGCTGATGTTTGAGATCGGCAGGCGATAGATGTGCTCCCTGAAACACAATCCAATGTCAACACAGGTGAAAAGGTGAACAGGTTATATATTTACAGACACATTTTTAACAGATTAATATATTGACTTATTAGCAAATTAATAGGTTAACAGATTATGAGTTCTGGAGATAAATATATCAACAAATGATCGCATTGTGCGAGTAAAGTACGATAAAAATAATTTGCTTCCCAACAGATACCTAACTCAGCATCGAACTAATTAATTAAAACGTTACTAAGTTCGAATGTGTCTGAAAAAGGTGTAGACGTTAGACGTGTTGGCTAATGAATGGTCTGGGAAAGGGGGAAGGGGGAAGGGATTGATCCCCAATCTACTCAACTCCCGCTGCGACTGTCGGTACTGGTGCGTGTTGATACTTGTTAATACGAATACCTATATTACTAAGGCTAGCAGTGTTCTTTTAGTAATCGTTAAGAATTCAATTCAAACATAAGTTTAAAGTGATGCAAATGATAATACGGCGTAATGTGCTTTGATTACATCTCAAATAAAGCGTACGTCACTGGTCCCATACATTTGAATCATATCTTTCTATAACACCACCTACCCCGTCGCCCACACACTCTGGGAATGGCATAATGAATGGGACATTTATTTGTAGATACACCTAGAGTTTTGATCCATAAACGTGAATAGCTTGACCCGTAGACCTTTCGACAGTCGCATCAATTTAAGTCCTTGTTAGTTTAAAAACCCGAAAGACTTGAATCTTTAACTCTGAAAATCCATCACTAACCCTAATGCCGCTATATCTATCTTTAGGAGCAACTGAAAAGATGGCCTCAATTTGCTTACAGAACACAATGCTACTGTCGTATTGTTTTACCATTGTCAACATTGAAGATCAAATTATCATTTTTAGCAGTTACTCCTAGAGCGGGAGAGTGCGACGATCAATGACCGTCATCACACCTCAGCATCACACCTTTTGGCCCGTAGCTATAGCAGGGGCGTGCGGTCACGTAAGACATTCTTGACCATACTGCGAAATTCTTTTGTGAGATGTGCACAAATAATGTCTGAAACAAAACAGAGAAGTAAACATAATTTAAATGCCAATACAAAATCCATCCGACAATAATTCTCCATGTTGATGCACTTACAATCACTGAAGAGCTAAACCGATAAACTATATCGTGAGCGTATGTGTCTAACCGAAGTAAGGTCAATATTATCTTACTTTGGGTGAAATTGATCAAATATTAAAAAATATTCAAATTATTTCCTGAGCAAAAAATCGATTCATTGGCCTGTCTGGGGCCTAGGAGTCGATAGGTGTTAAGTTAATTGGCGACGTCAGTTTGTTTTTCAAATTTGTGTGGATCGCACTTTTTGCTGTTCATTTCTTATGAAATATAATTTATGTAGATTTAATACATTACGCTAACATTTTATATTCTTACAAACGAACTTAGTTCATAAAATTCCGTTCGTGTAATTGCTTAGTTTTCAGTAAGAAGCGATAAATATTTGGATATTTTTGAAAACACATATTACACGAGTTGAGTGTAATATGTAATCCATATTTAAACCCAACTATTGTTGTTGTTGGTTGAGTTCCGTGTCTTGCCCCAGAAACTGGCTGGTCGGTGGCCCAGTAAGGGGGGGAGCAAGTGCACCCTTGTGTGCCCACCTTTTTATATCTAACCCTCGACCTGCCCCACTGCGCTGTTGAGTACTGTGTCCACAACTCAGATGTATACAACCGTGTGTGCAGTACGTCTTACGAATCATTTTTCTGACATCATCGCCACAGTGGTGAAACCGCCTTGAACATTGCAGCCCGAATATGAATGGCTATTCTTTGTTTTTCCATATAATCTACATAAAGAGGTTATTTTCTTCTAGCCAGATTGGTAGAATATTTTGTGGCTCCTTGTTGTGTTGGAATACGACGTTGACGGCGTTTTATTGGTACAACAAGTAATGCGAGTTTGCGTACTCTTCGTATATTTGCACAAGTCGTCTCATCACAATTCTAGAGGGTGTCAGCAACAAAATACCTACTCGATATTGTTACCCCCTTGAATTATAAGTTCTTGTAGGAAGTCGTTTATGTACACTTCAAAGAGAGTAGGAGACATATTATATTACCACTTCTCAGAATATTTCAATTTTGAAAACCCTTGTGTCTGTTGTGACAGTATTTTAAAATGTAGATTTCCATACGAGCTTTTATGTGATTCAAATCAATATACTCATCCACAGAGGGATTTTTGTACGAACTGCGCGCCACTGAGTCATATAGAGGAAGTAGGAAGGAGTCCGTTGAGAATAATAATAAGCGCTAGAGTATTTACGTTGTGGAATGGAATCTCAATTCCCCTTTCGGAAAGCAGTTCTGCAATGTCTGCATAAGCCGCCGGCACAATGGGCCGAGTGTGCCGGGAATTTCAGATAATACCTACATATTATATCTACACGATATTAATGTTTGCAGGACGACCCAGTCCTTGCGTTCCTGGGACAAACACACACATCGCCGTGTTATATAGCCCCTTACATCTTTATTCCAATTCAATCGCGCTTTCGAAGTTTCGAAGTAATATGGGCCATAAAGCTTGAAATAGACTACTACGTCTCAACTAAGACTGGTAAAATACTGAACAAAATTCAAAGCGAATATAAAAATTCAAGTTTTCGCAAGCTCACCGGTATTAGTAAATAGATACATGATAGAGTTCGGTTTGGCAGATTTATAAAATTAGGTGGATAGTTATTTCGAATCTACAAGTAACAAGTTCGGCTAGGCAATGTCAACAAGTTATAAATCGGAAAGCCACTACCACCCCTATTGAAAAAAGTTACAATTTGGAAATTATGAAACCGTAAGAACTCCCTCTCCCAACATTACACAATATAGGCTTTATCTTCCATAACTAATATGTAAATGAGTAAACAGCTTTATCCCTAAGTAAAGAGCACCCTGTCTGCTGTCTACTGCGTTGTGTACATAACCCTTGGTTAGGCTAGTAGCTATATACTATATTGATGGTGAGGATATTAATACTAATTATACGCTGGTCCAATTCTTCAGGAACTTCTAAATACCTAGGTGATCTTTTACACAATTCACATAAATCATTCCACTCGGAATCCTTTTTTTTCTTACCCTCTTTGCTGATAAGTGTATGACATTTTTATCATTTAAATAAAAAATAATTTTTAAATAGAACATATATACTTTGTTTTTAACCACTTTTTTATTTAATATTTTGTCTACCGGTTTCGGAAGTACCCTTCCATCATCAGGACAATATTAAATTAATCTGAAATACAAAATACTGAGATAAATATAAATAAACAAATATAATACCAATAAACCGCTCTGTTATTCCCATAATTTCATCAATTACTCCTTCTCCTTCCAACTCCTAAATATGTATATTTATCTCAGTATTTTGTATTTCAGATTAATTTAATATTGTCCTGATGATGGAAGGGTACTTCCGAAACCGTAGACAAAATATTAAATAAAAAAGTGGTTAAAAACAAAGTATATATGTTCTATTTATAAATATGGCAAGCCACAAAGTTAATGCTTTTTACGAATATAAAAAATAATTTTGTTCATTTTTATCACTTTGCAAAATTATTTTCATAAATTATTATTGTATGTGTGATTCAAATACTATTACCAAATAAAAATAAATGGATCATTTTTAGAGTACTGGCTTAGATACAAAATTATGATGTATTCTATATTTTAATACAAACTCAACCAAAACGTGATATTTTATGACTTTGTTTCGAGATGCTTGGAAAGCTGTCTATGGCTTATATTGATAAACTTGTGTATCTACTAGACTTACGCACTCTCACGATTTCGCGAATTGCAGGGATAGGCAGAGAGGATTAGCCCTCGTCTGTTCTACGTAGTCTTGACATTCATTTATTTTATTCATTCGATTGTGTCAGGTCTTGGAAACGTTCCTGACTTCTGTTTCCATTCATTCATTGACACACCTTTCTCAATCTGTCCGCTGCGTTGCTTTGCCTCAGTTATAAAATGAGCTCACCTAAACGGACGTATTTAGCATGCCTTTAGACTATAATGTACTCACTCTTTCCAACCGAAGAATCTACCTTGACTCTGCAATAGTATAATTGACTGCCTCAATTTACCTAAACTAATAAACATAATTGCACCGTCTAAAGCAACTAGGTCTAACGACTTATTCCGCACTAGCAGGACGCGCACAAATTCTGGAATCAGTGTCTTAATTAGAATGTGTGAATTATTTAATTAAACTTCGAAGGATTCTTATATTTTTCAAGAGAAAAAACTGAAAGATTCCTATAAATGACAAATTCGATTTGAAAATTGTGTACTTTCTTAGTATTTTTTGCAAGTACTGTACTCAGCTTTATTTTTCAATTGATCCCTCGTTTCGATGATACTCGATTTCATGCTTATTGTATTTATAGAACCTGTACCATCACTTTAATATTTATATTAAATTTATTTGTGTGAAGGTAATGTGGTAGGTATTATGTCAGCTTCCTTGCTTCGTGTATTGCTGCTCATAAATGTTTAATCTGTGAGAAATAGTTAGGATGCAGATGAATTCTCGTACTTTACGTTTAATGTTGTTTATTTATCAGTCTGTCTTTTTTCCTCAATTAAAAAAAAATGTGTCCAAATCATTAAAATGTGCCTATTTTTCATTAGCTTATACTGGCTTTTCATTACGTTACTACATGGTTTTAGCACACGCCTCGGGGATCTAATTATTTGTACTGCATTCAATCTTCTTTCATTTTTGCTTTGCCAAATCCCGTCAAGTTGACTAATGTCATACCAGGCACCAGGTATCAGATACTAGGTACCAGGGCAACATATGGCAGTGGCGGTAGCGGGGAGCATCTAGTAGAGTGTTCGGAATCTGTCTTCTGTCGGGGAGCCAGATTGTGCGAGGGGTGTTACAATAGATGTTGTGCCATTGTGCCCTTGCAGCAGTGGCGTAAATTCTATAATAACGTATTCATTTGTGAATTACATACTAGCATTGGATTAGAAAAACATCAATCAAAAATAACTATTTGAAAATACAATACGTAAATTGATTACGAGATGTTTAACTCCTGATAATTTATTTCATATTGCAGCAGTTGTTGTAAACGAGTATAACAACAATAAGGGAATATTTTTTTGCAGATTATTCCCTCGCACAGCTTTGAACTCAATTTTTTTCTTTTAATGAGTTATTAATATAAACATGAGCCCTTGAGGTGATTTTTTTTCACAAAAACGGCGCTATAAAAGTTATCCATTTATTATTATTATTATATATGCGTGACATTATACTCAACCCTTTTTTTTATTTTGAAGAGCATCGACAAATTGGGACTAGCCTAGATCCTAGACTCATAGAATTGATCGAGAGATAGTTATTTGGATTTTGATATGACGTTCCAATTTTAGTTGCTCCCCACAATTTAAATACTGAAAATAAAAAAAAATACACATAAAACGTATGTCGCAGCATGACCAAGAATATTTGTGAATGCACGCCCCTGCTATAGGTGTAGGTTGTATGTACGTTGTATTTAGATTGTATTTAGATTGTACTCACATGGCTCCAACGTAGAGGAAGCCGTTAAGCTCATCCAAGTGAAGGGTCCTGTAAAACATCTCCCCGCACGTGAACTCCGAAACGAAATCTGAAACGAAAATAATGCATTCAGTTTCTACTTCACGCTGGCATTGCGTCATACAGGTATGCTTTCCATTGGATATTCGTGCTAATGCTGCTTGTTGATAATAAGGAGTTCACCCGTGGTGAACTCCTTATGACAGCAAATATATTATTATTTTAATACCTGTGCAATATAAATTAAATATATGTAGTTAATTACAAATGCTTAGGCAAAAGGGACGAAGATCGCGTCAGTGGAAAATATTCTTTTGAGAGTCAAATTCACTTTCAAAATTATGATGCGTATATGCATATCATTTTACCTGTTTATGTGTTATATTTTAGCAACTTCTTACCCTAATATCACCTTAATGTTGCATGGTTGGACTAGGATTGATATTTTTGCTGTGTGATTATTTGTTACTTTCTTTTATCATCCATAGAAGGGAGCACTGTGGGAGTCATTTTTCATTGGGAGAATGAAGTGACCAATTCTTTATGTTTAAGTTTATGCAAGTAGAGCGCATTGAAGGTGAAATATTTTTAAAAAATCGTCCCTACATAAATACAATGTTATTATTCAAATAAAAAGGATTCTCTTTCGAATCTCTCCTCGCTGGCGTCATTAACTTTCTTCTGACCAAGGAAAGATTCGTCCGAAGCCGATCAATAGTGGTAATCAAAATAGATGTGTAAAACGACGCTTTTTTTCAAGTCGTCACGGGTGAATATTACAGTTTTATTACTAACTTCTGCGGAATTACCTATATCAGTTTCACACTATTCTCTCTAGGTTTCCAGTACCATTGACCTATTCCAAAGAAGTAATCTATTATTTAACTACATGGAATATATCGCCAGTTAAATAACATTGATTGTCAAATAACAGAAGCCCTCCCTTCTGTTAAACGAATGATTCATTTATAATACACCACATTCTCGCAATGGACAGTTCTACATAACACTAAAACTGTCGCTGTGCTGTACACTGTCAGTGTACCTACCAGTGCCAGAGCAAGACTAATGGGAAATAACGCCGAGCGATTCATAATAGCTTTTAGCGAGTGATACATTTTTTTCACAGAATGCTGCGTATCTAGAAAAATGCTAAACTAATAGTTATAGTTGTAATATATGTTTACTGTGGGAAAGTAGTTCATTATGGTCAGTCAGATCACCGTCGAAGTCTTGCATATTGCGGTATTTAAATATATATATGTGAATACCGCACAAGAGTTCCAACTGCCTGGAGCTAGTACTGCTAGTAGGACCGTGGCATCCCGTAGTTGGGGTAAGTTGTGAGGCTGAAGGGTATGGGGAGAGGGGGGAGATCAGGTAAAATAAGTTTGAGAAGAACCTGGCTATTTAGTTCTGGTAAAGCACGGCTAAAAGCATATAAATGTTTATATTCTGAATAGTGGTCTTTCACCAGAGCGACACGATTATCTACCAGTCCTAGTTATCTTCAAGGATTACATAAGTTCACGTTTTATAATTCTGGTTATATTTAATTTTCAGCTGTTTTTATTTTTTAAATCTGAGATTCTGCATGTTAGATGATTGATACCTATAGATGGAATTATTATTCCGTTTTAGAAGTTTCAGCAGGTTTTCACGGGCTATCAATCGAAATTAAGATCTTTCGCTAAAGTATTACCCTTAGAGTATATAGAGTGGTATCTATCTAAGGCAGTATTGTTTATACAGTTTTTGATGATTTTTACCGGACTCGGCGGACCTGGGCGTGGCTAAAACTACGGTTAGGGTATTTATACATCCATTCATATCGCATTTCGACCTAATGTTTTCGTTTATTCGTATAACCACATTTTCACAGTATTGTTATCAACAAAAATATAATATATAACCTAAAAAACCGTTTAGTTGTGTCAAGTTTAGTGGCATAAAAAAAAAAATGTACGCGTAAACCCGCGGTGACCCAGGAGCCCAAGATCATCGCTAGAGTACATATAAGCGGTGTATTATATGTGTTGTATCTTTCTCTATCATGGTGTACGACGTAAGAACCCGGAGAAAGTGATTTATCGCAAGTCTGTAAAGGTTGGGTAAAAAGAATTAGCTCTCTCTCTCCATACATTGTTACTCCAAGGTCCTTAGCAAATATAGAAATTACCAAAATGAATCAGATGCCTAGTTCGTCGGTGTTTTTCCAAGGGTGTCAGTAAAGTTGCGTGGGTTTGCGGGGAAGTATAATAGTATGGAGTAAATATAAGAGATAAATAAATATATTGAATGCCTTGACTCGAGCTTGTTCAAAGCGTCGCGTTGTTAGCTCTGCACTCTGATTGCTGATATTTACCTCAACGCGCAATGCTCAAATTGCAAATTCTAATTGGATTTTGACACAAACACATTGTATTGTTCACTTGCCACTGACTGGTGACTACTAAATTTTCACCGTATTAGTGCGGAGCAGCATTTTGGATATTTTCTTGCAGTAATGTTCCCGGGCAAATAAGACGTGCACTAAGAAAAGTGGACAAAAACGACACTTTCTAATATTTTTCATAAATAAACGTTTCTTAAAATTTTGAGTCGATTTTATATTATTTAACCGATTCAGATCCTTGATCAAATAATCAGTAACACCTTAATGTGTACTTACAATGATATTGTTCACTTACATCTGTATTTTGCGGCCACTAATTGAGATTTTTCAACATCAAAAGTATATTTTATGGCGAAAAATTGAAAATTATCGGTGTTTTGGGAAATGGAAACATAACGCAAAATACGTGGTGCTGGGTTCAATGTTCAGGTAAAAGTTTCCTAGTGGTAAGTTTCCGGTTCCAGGTACCCTGTTCTGGAAGGTTTCACCCTGCTCCTGGTTCAATTATGAAACGAAGAAGAGAGGGATAGACTGCAGAGGACTGAAGTAGAACGGAATGAAATTGACAAACGACAACCAGTGGAGAGTATTTGGGGAATGGAGGTCAGTGATGTGGAAGATGTAAAATGTTTTCATGCGGAAATAATGGAAGACTTTATTAGGATAGATAAGTGGTATTAGGAATCGAGAGAAAGTGATGTAACGCTCAAATAATATCACAACAATGGCTGAAAACCTTCCAATTCAGATAATGGGCAATGTTACCTTGTTTGGCGTTTCCTTCCGCCACACAGCACGGCTCCTCCTCGTACGCGTGCCACGAGGTCTGGTAGCCTAGCGCGGCGCGCGCGCACAGGCACGCCGCCAACACGCGCCACGCGCACCCGGCTAGCCCGACCCAGTCGCCGCGCCGCGTGTAGCGCCACTGGCCGGCCAATCCGGGGAGTGGAACTGTTCCTTTATTATTCGGCACATAAATGTTTCTCTGGTCGTTGTTTGTCTTTGAAAATAAATGTCTTCTCTGGATTTTTGTCGCTCGGTCGAAGATTTCATCATCACCTCTCTCTTTCATTGTGGGCTCAAGGAAATATTATATCCGCTGGGTATTTTCACACTCATTTTATATTTGCTTTTCTAAATGTTTTTAAATTGTGTCATGTATAAAAAAATTATTTCTTGATACATGATAAAATTCTTGTAGTCAGAATGAAAGAATTTTAAAACAAAATATTATGTAAAACACAAACCGTATATGGGGTCTATCTCTAAGGGCCGATTATGGACCGAAGCGAGTATCCGCTAGCTGGCCTTCGTATATTCCATATCACTCAGAAACCTACCATAATAGCTGTATTATGCACGTTGTTGTGTCACAGACGCCTACTACCGGAGAATAAGAATAATAACTTATAATAAACAATGTGATTTATTTACGATACTCCTAAGTATCTATAAGATAAATCTGATATTAAAAATCGATCGTTTTAGTTTCTGTCGCCACGTTTATCATTATTGGACATCGGATCATATACACTATCAAATCCAATATACATGGCCTGTTCAAAAGAAAAGGTGAATTTTGAATTTTCGCGGGCCGTGTACATTCGATTATCGATATTTTTTTGTTATGTTGGTACACATATGTTTACATATGTTAGCATTATCAGCCATTTTGGATTAGTAATTTGCTTTTGACAACTGGAAAGGTTAGTCACGTTTTTGTGTGCTCTTCGATTTTTTACTTTTGAAAAAAATGGATCAAAGAATAAAATACATGATTTGTTTTTCCACAACTTCAGGACGCTCATCGTCATTAACATCTTCTCGGCCTTCTGTAAAGCGCTTGTACCACTTATAAACACTTTTTTGAGACAAAGTTGACTCGGCGAATGCCACAGTCAACATTTTAAGTGCGTTGGAGCACTTTATTCCATTTTTAACGCACAATTTAATACTTATTCTTTGATCCATTTTTTTCGAAAGTAAAAAATCGAAGAACACACAAAAACGTGACTAACCTTTCTAGTTGTCGAAAACAAAACACTAATCCAAAATGGCTGATAATGCTCACATATGATAAACATATGTGTACCAAAATAACAACAACAAAAAAAATCGATAATCGAATGTACACAGCCTGCGAAAATTCAAAATTCACCTTTTCTTTTGAACAGGCCTCGTTTACGCTAACAATGCCAAAATGTGAACTAATGGTGTCATTTTTATATCGTGGCTAAGATCAATACTAATAATATTAATAAATAACAAGTATATTATACACCATACATAATAAATAATAACTCTGAATAACCTAAATCAGAATGTTGTGTGCGTTGTGTAAAGTTCAATGATCAATTAGCATTTAGAGATGTACATTTTATAAAAGTAAATTCCCTAAAAACTTTTCTTTATTGCGGAAGTAAAATATTTGTAAAAAAAAGATTTCTTCCACCAGCAGCAACATATAAAAAAACTTCTGGTATGACAGAATAAATTATTAACCCATAAATTCGCCATTAATTCAATGTATTGTATCATCTGACAGTAATTAGAATGACTAGTCAGTTGACAGATGCACCTCCCACTGCGTGTTGACAGACTATATATCTTCTCGGTAGCGTTTTGCGTTGGCAGGCAGGCAGCGCAGCGTCAGCAATATCGGTACTCTAATACAGCGGGCTGGATCTGCTAGGCTTTACTTTTCGCCAACCAATTGGGGACGCCATAACCTCAGGCTCGACTGTCCGTCGTTAGATGCGACTGCATATTTTAATCCGTGTTCCACCATTATCACAACAACGTTTACCGAAAATTGAAATTCCCAGCTGCGTTTTCCAGCCCCAACAGTCTGCTGGGACACAGTCTAGCTTCTTACATTCTTATTACGGGCTTCGAGTACAAAGGGAAAACTCTATTCCCCGAAGAGCGGTAACATTATCCCCCCCCTCCTCCCACTCGGTGGTGATCTAAACGAATTTTAAAAAGCTCCCCCTCCCTCCTTGAGAATCTATACACAAAGCAAAGTGACACTTTCAGATCCGTCTATCGCAGAATACGTTGGTTATTGTATCTGATTCAGACGGATTTCTTTATCATTGTGTAAATGTTCAGATGTTGTGTGTTTGCGCTTTGGATGTTGTGCGGTGTGCGGTGTGCATTGTGCGGTGTGCGGTGTGCGGTGTGCGGTGTGCGGTGTGCGGTGTGCGGTGTGCGGTGTGCGGTGTGCGGTGTGCTGTGTGCGGTGTGTGGTTTGCGGTGTTTAGTGTGGGGTGTGCGGTGTGCGGTGTGCGATGTGCGGTGTACAGTGTGCAGTGTGCGGTGTTCGATGTGCGATGTGCGGTGTGCAGTGTGCAGTGTGCGATGTTCGGAGTGCGATGTGCGATGTGCGGTGTGCGGTGTGCGGAGTGTGGTGTGAGGTGTGCGGTGTGCGGTGTGCGGTTTGCTGTGTATATTGAAAAAATATTAACTCTTGATACACAACATGTTATATGTCTAAAGCCCGCTTCAATGTATCACATAAAAACCTCCGACGTCCAATAGGCAAATATCGAAGTATTTTTCAAAAACAAAATATTTTTTTCAAGACAAAAAACGGAACCCAACGTGTAACAAAAAAAGTTTCTTGTAGCAAAAGTCTGCCGCAAGCCTCCCCCTCAGTACCCGGGACTGGTACCTAGTACCTATAGCCAGTACCTACCTAGCTACCCCTCGCTAAACCCCATAAGTCCTGTTCGGTGTTCAGTGTTCAGCTCGGTCAGGGGCCCCCGCAGCGGAATGAATGCAAAGTATTGAATTTACATAAGACATCTGAAGGACGTATCGACTTATGTCGCAAAAGCGATATGTCTGGAAAACATCAAAGCTTTACTAACGGTGCTTTACACACTACTGTACTGCCTACTTTAGTTTGTATACTAAGTGAATCTCGAGACAAATATTTCAACCTCCGCCAGCTTCAGTCAACATTTCCAACGCCCAGACTGAAAGCCCAAGGGCTTAATGTTGTGAGTTACAGAATACTTATTTAGTTCGTTAATTCCTCAATCGGTCGCCTTTGCAGCACACGTTGTAGATGTCTAAAGCAATCGCATCATCAAATAACAACAACTGATCACCGCAAATGAATTTTCGTAAAAATACGTTGGTAAAGATATGCGAAAAAATATTAGAAAACACAAAAAATACATTTTTTTAAATGAGTTGACACCGTGATGAAACTTTCAAATAAAACATTGTAAATGTATGTATCTTTCCTCGCGGAGGATAGAAGGAGCACAGCTTCGAGTTAGCTGTGACATGCCTAGAGGGAAGTTCTGCCCGGGGTGCAAATTTTAAGCAAATATTTTATTTTATTTTACAGTGAATACCGCACAAGAATCTCCAACTGCTCTGAACCGTCTAGAGCCAGCGGGACCATGGCATCCCCAATTGGAGTATGTTGTGAGACTGAAGGTAGTGGGGATGATAAGGAGATGAGGAAGGGGAAGGTTGGGAGTTACCTGGCTATTTAGATCTGGTCACCAAACAACCACTCTGGAACGTGCGGAAAATATACTCTATATTATTTTGTATTAATTAAATGTGTTATGATACATATTATTCAAATAATATTTATTTGCGCACGCTGGGTTCGAACCCGCGACCTCTGAATTCGTAGTCGAGCGTCTTACCACTCGACCATGCAGGCCGTCAAGTCATCTGAGCATCTGATCATCACGTCATCACGTCATCTGATGAATGTATTTCTTTAATTTCAAATGCTTTCACAGGAATCGCTCGACAGGTACGAGTTGTCAATCCATCGCACAAAAAAATAAAATCTGGTCTATACCGCTGATGTTATTGCTAACTATTTGGACATTTATGAAATCGTTTTACGGTAAGAACGTGAATGGTAAGGGTCAGTTTTTATTCATTTAAAACATAAATTACTTACATCCCCACTGCATCCTAAAATATTTGATATTATTGTTACAAATCCATCATAATGAATTGAAATGTAAATCTCGGGCAAATTCCCCAACCCCCTCCCTAAGTTTTTGACGTGTTACGTCCTCTTAACGCCGAAAACATAATTTGAATTCGAATTTACTAAACTTTTTGGAAAGCATTCGAGGAAATTGCTCATTTTTTATTATTTTAAACTCTGCTCAAAGCATGTTAAAAGTAGCTGTAAATTTGTCTGGTCAATGGCAGTCAGTACATTAAACTCGCACCAATAATAATTCAAATTCAAAGTTTTAGATTTGAAAAAAAACATTCATCAAAAATGCATTACTTCAAATTTATAAAGAAAAAAACAAATTGGAGTCAGTGAGCACCAGACCAAGAACATTAGGCCAAATAGTTACCCCGAAACTCAATACAACAACAGCACAACATCACTATTCCTACTCAGCAATTAAGATATTCAACAAACTTCCTAAAGACATAATAGACGAAAACATCCATGAAATATTTTTTTAAAAACCCCTAATTCACTTTTCACTAAAATAATCTAGAATTTATTATTTTCAAAAAATATTCATTTTCAATCATACAAAAATACTTTCAAGAAATCCATGATAGTACTCCCTCCCTAAGCAAGAGAACTTATTCAATTAGGGAGGTAATTATCATTAACTAGAAACTAGACATTGTACATTTATTCAATTTATATTATACCCACTGTTAGTATTAAGTAAAAAAAAAAGTTAATTTTGTACAATAAAAAAAAATAAATTTAAAAATACTCATTACCGCATTCCACTTTGTAAATACTGTCAAGTGCTATGACACATGTGTAATGTTCACTCCCCAATGATCGACCCAAAAAACATATGTTCACCCTTTCTAAAGTACAATATATTTGAACCAGTAATTTTGACACATTTCCGCTTCTAATAAATTATTCCCTTCCGTTCTGTCGTTTCTTTCTGTACCTACTTACATTTACCTTTTCATAAGATTTGCGTATTAGAAGGGTAGTTTTATTTATTCGCATCATAATGGAAGCGGGAAACTTAAAAAAGGTAATTTTAATTTTAAAATATAGACAATAAATTGTTATTACCCGTAGACACGTAAATGGCAAATATTTGCCGAAAATAAGAAAGTCGTCAATACTGTCATAAAGTTATACTGTTGGTCAACAGAAAAAAATCACTCGTTTAAAAATATTTATGTCATAGGCTTATGGTGTGAATGCGGCCGTTCTTCGTTGGCCATTGGCCGTTGGCCGTTGGCTTAGTCCGCAATGTCGGATTATTACCTATTTATTCTGTGTATTACACGCGACTTATAAAGGAGCTTTTCGTATCAGCCGTTAGATCAAAAGTTACCGAGAACTTCCTCTCTGGATACATTACTTCATATAATATTAAGGAGCCTTTCTCCTCGGACGTAGGATCACGAGAAGGAGGCTGTGAGGAGCGCTGGGAGCGGACCCGGCATTACACGGGATTTATTTATGAGGAATGAAGATATGGACTTCACTTTTACCCAAAGCTCTGCTGGACTTACTTTAGACGACTACATCAGCAGAATACTATTACCTTTTTACTTATTTGGATACAAGCACGTGTCGAAAGTGTGGAACTATTTGTGAGTAGAAAAAAATACCCTAGTTCATTTGTATTATTCCAAAAAGAACCATTTATTTTACTTTTTACATCAATACCATACCGGGAACTGATTTTGTATTTAGTTAGATTATTTTAACTAGTATGTCAGGAGATAGTGAGAAGAGAAAAAGTAATTTTCTTAAAATATTTGTTATCGAAACACTTTCCGGCCCTTCTCTTACTCATCTCCTTTCATCCCCACTTCCGCTAGTCTTTCACAGCATTCCGTATTTCAGATGCCATAGTCCCACTAGGCGACTCTATTATTATTATTATTCACTGCCAAACTAGCTAACCATCACGACATTTCCCCGCAGGGGTAGGCAGAGTCTTGGCACACACCCCTTGCTTCACTCACATTCATACATCGTCTCATACATACTCTTCTGTTATTCTGACTCTTCACATGACCCGATTCAAGTATTTGATTTACTTGATCGTGCCATGTCTTTCTCGGGCCTCCTCGACTTCTTCTATCATTCACTTTCGCATAATATATTCTTTTCACACTCCTTTCTTCGTTCTTTCTCTCTACATGCCCAAACCATCGAAGCGTCCCTTTCTTGATCCTATTCATTACGCTTACATCAGCCTTGCATTCTTTCCGGATATCCACATTTTTAATACGGTCATACATGGTTTTACCGCAAATTCGTCTCAACGATCTCATTTCCACAGCATTCAGTCTACTTTAATCCTTCTTCTGCCAGTTCCATGCCTCACGGCCATACATCAGGGTTGGTATAAGCACTCCATTGTGGACTGCTACCTTCGCTTCATTGGATAATTTCTTATTTGCGCCAACAGCGTTCAGTCCTCTGCAAAACAATAGTTTATAATAGCTCCAGATATTACAGGTAAATAAAATTAGAGTAAAAGAAGACAGACCAAGTGGGGGCTACTGGCTACTGGCTGCCTCTGAGTGGTTGGTATTCGTGAGTCGTGTGAGGCTGCAGATATATACGAGTATATACATGAGGGAGCATTTTGAACCTTTTCCCCTAAAGCGTGTGCTGCTCAATTTCTGAGAGAGTGCATTTATTTTAAAGGTTTCTATTAATATTTTAATACGAATTTCCGTTTGTTTTATTCAAAGGACAGAACGCGACCGACATACTAACCCATCATGCATAAAACAGGATTAAATCGACCGCTCGGTGATTTTCCTCGAGCGATTTTTCAAACGAGCGACTGCGGCGCTTTGTGGCCGGCCATGGCTAGTGGCTAGTGGCTAATGGCTGACCAATCGTGAACCTTATTTGCCCTTCATTCGGCTGAGCGCACACGGCCTTTCTAATTAAAAAGAATGGAGATTGTCACTGTAACATATTAAACCGGGGTTACTTCTCCCGCCAGCCCGTTTTTAAATCACGGT
Source organism: Drusus annulatus (assembly GCA_022651775.1). Lineage (NCBI taxonomy): Eukaryota > Metazoa > Arthropoda > Insecta > Trichoptera > Limnephilidae > Drusus > Drusus annulatus. The sequence continues at coordinate 543,704 of JAGWCC010000610.1, forward strand.
AAAATGATAACTAAGATTCTTACAAAGTAGAAAGCCCCAGTGCCTTCAAACGCGTGTGTAACACACCAGCACGCTCATTTCCATCGAGTTACGTCTGCGCGTTTGTCCAGTGTGGATGTTAGAAGAGCGTCACTGTTGGTGTAACAATATTTTCAAGAGAAACTTTTAGTTGATCTCCCTTTTCACAATGAACAATAGGCAGATGAATGAAAACGAAATATTTGAAAGGAATTGTTCGTGGTAATCTAATTTCAAGTGAGTCTGATTTAGAAATGAACAAAATTTCCAGAGAAAAAACTAGAAACGATCGCTGATTATAACTGCTTTGTAAGGGGAATAGACGTTTTTGATTAAATGTGTGGTTCCTATTCAGTTTCTAGGATATCAAAACGCTGGCCGCTGGTATCAACGCTTGGGTAATTTACAATGTATTTAACGGAATCAGATAAACCTTTGCCATGACGATTTTTTTATGAAACAATTGGCACTGGCACTAACGAAATAAATATTTAAAAAATCATCGAGAGGACGTCATGTTGGCAACACAACATTGTCTTAGTTCTTGAAATTGAGAATTTCGCAACTAGTTGGTGTAGAAGATAGTTAAGACTGAGCAGCGTTACCTACGGTCTAAGGTTCGCTTTTGTTCCTCAAGAAGATACAGAAAAGCTACATTTTTGCGCAATTTACCAACATATGATTTGCAAAAATTGTTTGAAGCCGATGTGCACTGTGTCAAAAAAAATACAGTTGAATTACCGTTACAATTTTGTTTAAAAGTTTACAACTAATTTTTTTTTTTAAATTTCTTGTCGTTAACAGATTTTTTGTTTAAATCCTTATAATCTTTAAAGTGAGGTCAAAAAAATTTTTTTTTTTGTTAATATCTTTGAATTAAAGTCATTGTTTATATTTGTTCACAAATTATGTATTTTAGTTATATTTACTTGTGTTTTATTTTTCTAATAATGTGTTTTGCATAATATATGTAATAAAAAATTATACATGTACTTTAGAAACGTCGAAAAATATTCGTTTAAAATCTCGGGTTTTATTTAGCAGACGCCAGTGTATTTGTTATATTATATAAGTCTTACATTCATTTGATGCTCCTAAAGAGGATGGCCCGCCAAACAAAACCACGCTGTCTTAGCACGCGCTCAGATAGACCGACTCCTTTCTCCATCTATTCGCTCTTCATAGCTTCCTCTCTTCATCTTATCGATTGCGTTTACATCGGCCTTGCATTGTTTTAGAATCTCTCCACACTGAAATATCGACTTGAATAAAATCGTACCTCTTTTTAACATTCACTCATTTCTACAGCATTAGATATTTTGGATACAAAAAATCTACATATTTTAAAAGTCCATAGATAGTAGGAGAGATCATATTTTAACCGCTTGAAAAGTTGAATATGTCAATCTATTATATATATTTATGTTTTATGGAAGTAGGCACTGACCTAATCTAACGATATTGGAAAAATGATATTTTATGAAAAAGGCTCGAGTTTCGGTTACTCGGTCCCTAAATACTATGTTTTTGTTTTTATTTTAATTTCTTCAAATGAAAAAGTGTCGTCGTATTTAGGGACATGATATCATTAGGGACAGAGGTGCGAAAGGAGATGAATAAATATGATATAAATCATTGAAAGGTGAACTTCGGAACCACACGATACTCCAGCCCGAACGCATTTACTTTGGGTTAAATATTTCACGTAGCACTTTTTCCCTATCTTCTATTTACAGCCAGCTGACCACCACCACCCTGTGCCCGCTGCGGGAAAAACTCCTTCATCAAGATTGTGCGCGTTTAGGAACCCCCCAAGGATTTCTTTTTCTCCCGCTCGAATAGACAATTTAGTGTATTTACTAAATCTCTTCGCTGTGCCCGTGTGTACCGCTAATAATGTCTAAGGGTAGATCAGATTGATGTTGGCCAATGAAACATACAGGTAGGTACCTTTCTCGTGAAAATATCAACATTTACCGCCATCGTAAAAATAAATTAATTATTAACGTCTTTAACGGACGATAGAATTCTGAATTAACGAAGAATCAATTTGTTATCAGATTAATAATGGCTAGTAAAAAATATCTAATACTTAGTTAAGAGTGTAATATTGTTAAAATGGCAACTTCTGTTACCATTACGAAATAAGATTATTTTTTGTGCTTTTAACGAAAGATAGAAACATTTGAAAGCATTCAGAAATCCTTCATCGAACAGCAAAAACAAAAATATTGCCGTAAAATTAAGAACACTGCAGTGCGAGGGGCGACTCATACAAGATTACCTAACTGATAGCAAAGGGAAATACCTATGGAAAGCGTAGTGGAGGAAGATAATCAACGGATCGAAAGGCTTCGAAAACTACTTAAAACTGTGACAAGACCCGAAGCACGGAGAAATATTGTCGAAAACCTGAGATTTCGAGTTGAAACCGAACACCTGGTCACCCTTATCATATTGCATACAATTTCGCACTCAATAATCAACTACTTGGCATAGGTGCATAATTTGTGTTGCTGTTATGTGGATGGGTTATTGTATTTTGATAGTTCATCATAAGTTTTTGAGAAATAGGTTTTCAGTAGTTTTGAATGTTATGATCACATCATAATAATAATGCGTTCATGGTAGATTTCTTTTAAGCGGTCTTTTTTGCTTATTCATTATGAAACTTTTAGATGTTTTTTTTTTTAGAAAAATCAATTCTAAAAAATATTTGTTTATAAAGATGAATAACAAAGGTTAACTTCATTTAGAAAAATAATGCTTTCAAATAAATTTATGCAATTTTTAATTTTTATTTCTATTTTTTTGTTCTATCAATGCTGCGTTCATTATTTTTTTATTATTATTTTATAAAATGATTAATTATACAAAAGTTATAATATTTGTGATTTTTCCTCGTGAATACTACTACCTCAATAATTACTTTTGCTGTTTACGAAACAGTGGCATTAATTGCGCTTAAATTGATATAGACAGAGAGAAACACTTTTCCACTATTCGACATTTCGACAATCACAAACTTTTCTCAAATCACTTTGAAACATACATCGAGCTGCCTCACTCGCTTTAGCAAAGGGTCGCGCCGCACTGCCTTCCCGCGAGAGGTTCGCTCGGATACTACCTAACTTCAGTCTCGCACCGACCTCCCTCCACCGCCTGAAACATCTCATTCGAGGGGTAGTTGAATTAAGGGCTGAGATTTTCAACCCGGGTTTTCATTTCAAAACATCGCATTAACTGTTGCCAATTTCTACTCGAAGCCAGGAGATGAACTGCATCCGCAATGTTGCGGATTTTTTGTAAAAATAAATTTAACGTTTTTTTAAAAGCTTCCTCTGAATGAATAAGAAACCCATATCAGCATTTGGGTCAGAAAAAATACTACTATACACAATAATATTTAGCTTTCTCCTTACGTCTAAGTGTGTAATCCAGTTTCATCAAGTCTCGTCACGTTTCGCACGCCCTTAAAATAAAAATGTATGGAGAGATAGCTAATTCTTTTTACCCAACCTATACAAACTTGCGATAAATCAGTTTCTCCGGTTTTTCACGTCGTACACCATGAGAGAAAAAGAGACAATAAATATAATATACCGCTTCTATGTACTGTAACAATGATCTTGGTCTCCTGGGTCACCGCGGGACTACGGCCACATTTTTTTATTATGCCACTAAGCTTGACACAACTAAACGGTTTTTTAGGTTATGTGCTATATTTTTGTTGACAAAAATACTGTGAAAAAGTGGCTGTACGAATAAACAAAAACATTATGTCGATATGTGGTATGAATGGATGTATAAATACCGTAGCCTTAGTCTTAGCCACGCCCAGGTCCGCCGAGTCAGGTAAAAATCATCAAAAACTGACTACACCGCCTTGGATAGATACCACTCTATGTACTCTAAGCGTACGCCAATATCCTAGACGAAATCAACAAACGGTGCTGAAAGCAGCATGCGCGCGCAGCCTCCAATCCGCGGGCTGTCGATGTGCTGAAGTAATCGCACCCAACGAGAAGCAGTGGCCGGCTAATTGCATCGTTTAAAGTGTCTTCGCGTCTCTAAACAGTACTGCACAGTACAGTTACAGTAACTGTGCCGAAGCAGGAGCCGGTGATGACCAGCACGCACACACACATACACACATTCTTATCTTTAGCAGAGGAGGCAGGCTTGGGCTTAGAAGCGGTCCTGACGGGTGACTGACTTTATCAATTTCAATTATAAACACAGGTAGACTTTTTCGCTAAGTCGTTTTCGCAATGTGAAGTTGTGAATGTTGGGGATTTTCATAACTTCACTTTAATATTCTTTGGTGAAAGCGTCTCGCGTAATTTTTAATTGGATCCTGTCCGTCTCAGCGCTAGTGAAAACCTGTCGGAAAATGGAACAAATAATTATAGTCACAATAATATATCTTATTTTAACGATTCTAAATAATGTATTTAGGTACCGTTCAATTATATATTCATCATTTTTTAAATTTCATTTCGTGGAACTCTTAACTTGTCGAATTAAAATGACTTAGTGGTAACTAAAATCATACAAATAAGTCATCGTCATGTTCAACCAAAGTTTGATCATTGTTTTGAATACCGAAACAACTAATGTATACATCTGAGGTATATTGTTTCACACACATTGTCCAGATTAATAATATAATTCCGGTATTGGGTGACGCCAGATTCAGCTGAACATTAGACAGTTGTCCAGATGGCCTCCGTGGTCGAGTGGTAAGAAGCTCGACTACGAATCCAGAGGTCATGGATTCGAATCCCGGCGTACGCAAATAAATTGTATTTAATTAAGATGTGTTATCTCACATTTAATTCATATAAAATAATACAGTATATTTGCGCTACGTTCCAGAGTGGTAGATACTCTAAGTATCGCCCTGGTGAGAGACCACCATTCAGGATCGACACGTTGCTTGAAATGGCTTTAGCCGTGTTTGGTGACCGTATCTGAATAACCAGGTACTTACAAACCTCCCTCTTCCCATATCCTTCCCCTCCTCACTTCCTTCAGTCTCGTAACATACCTCAACTGAAAATGCCATAGTCCCATTGGCTCTTGACGGTTGAGCGCAGTTGAGAATCTTGTGTCGTATTCGCTATAAAAATAAAAATAAATGACAACTATATGATTCTCTCTTCAAAGTTAATTAAACATAAAATTTCATTAAATTGGACAATTTATTATAGTTCCATGTTTACGCTTTTATTTATTTATTTAAACAACAAATTTGGGAAGAGGTTCAAATTCTATATTTAAAACACATTTAACAGCAAATGAAAAAAAAAACTTATCAATACAGAGAAGATAAACAAATTGAACTGGTAAATAAAATCACATATTTTTATTCGAAACTGCCTGCATTCAAAATTACTGTTCAGAAAATCAGAATCCGATCAATTCCACAGTACGCAAGTCGAGGTTGAATTAATAGTATCCACATTTTTAGTGATCAGTGTGTTTTGGTATTCTTCTCGTTTGTCTGCATTGTGCTTTTTTTAGGTGCAGAATACTTTCCGTTTGAACTTCTGGTGGATAGTTTATTTTTACGTACCTTAGACACGTAGGATTTCATCGTGTCGATAAGTCCACACAGAAAAACACAGTTTCAATACGAAGAATGCAACGAATGAGGAATGTGTGGGAATACAAGTCTATGCATTCCCATGGCGCCATTGAGAAACAATACGAATTCAATTTATAATGAAAAGTTAAGACTTTAGACGCACAGCATGCCGTCTGCAACCTTTTCCCAGTGCTGCCGGAAAACAAGGGATTTGTTTTTCTAACTTTGGAAATATAATGGGATGTTAAGCTTATGAAACGAAAATAATGACATTTGTTTAGTTTACGCTGCACCGAGTGGGCGAGTACCTACCTACAAGTACCTCCCTGGGGACTGGGGGGGTAATACATTACTATCAGTAACACTTTGGCTTATGGTCAAAAGTTTGCTCCCCATTGAGAGTGTGCTTAAAATTCAGTGAAACGAACTACGAAATTAAATAACCAATAAAAATTGTTTTATCATTGCGACATGTTATTGTAGGTAGGTATATAATAATGAATGTTTGTCTGTCGGTCTGTTTTCGATTATTTCGAATATTACCAGACCATTTCGCTTAAAATAACACATTTACTTTTTATTAGTGACGGAAAGGTTTAGAGAGTAGTTTGAATTAAATCCAATATATAAAACTCTTCTAAATAATCGCTATAAAATTTTAAAATTAGTATGAAAAACATTTAACCCCCTGTGTTGTGTATTGAGGTTAGCTATAAATATACCGCTCTCTGACATATTACATGTCAAAAAAAAAAGGTTTGCGTGGGTAGAATATTTGCAAAATGGAACACACAATTAGGTACCTAATTAAGATATATATATAATTTTAAATAATTTTTTAGAATGAAATAAAATTTTCAAATTAATGTATTTTTTTTTTTATTATATGTAGATAGTAGCGATGGGAAAAAAATAAATGTTTTGTGAATGGTTCACGAATTGCTAGTTCTTTAAAATGAACCCTTCGCAGTGAACACTTCAATTGAAGTCGAACTCGCAAAAAAGAGATTTCAATTTATCAATATGAAGTAGGAACTGCTGCCAAAAGAAGTAGTTCTTTCAAAGCGGTCACAACGCTAGTAGATAGTAATAGTTGTCAAATTAATTATAGCAAAAAAAGAAAAGCTATTAGTCGATCTGGCGAAGAGAGGGGAGGGAGTGCGGGGGCGCACTAGTACTTACTGCACACGGCGCTAGATGTCGTGGAACCGGCCCTGGCTATCGGGATAGGTAAAAAGGGAAAATATTTTTTAAAGCAATCAGTTTCTGTGATCTTTGCTGTTCTGTCGCGCATAACGTGCGGTTTTCATTGCACTAGGTACTGCATGCTTCGTTCGCGTTAAAATTATTACTCACTTCGCGCCCCGACAAGGGCTGCTAGGCGAAAATAGCAAGTACTTGCTGCTTCTTATTTAATGTGCTCTGTATTTTCTATGGTGGATAGAACCGGTACCGGGTTTTTACCCGGAGTGCCAAAATCACGACGTGCGACGTAGATCGCGTGCGTAGTGGGGATTGTTGTTATCTGAAATTGGGTGTCACTGCGGTTCCAGTTACCGGTGACTTGCGCGGAACCGGTTATTTATTCAGTTATTTTTTATTCCAGTTTTTCAGAAGGCTTGTTTATGTCATCAAGGTTATGTTTTAGGCATGTTTATGCTATCGAGAAAGTGGCTAGCGATATTATTAATGGGGGAAGGGGTGGCTGGGGTTATTCAAATTAATTTGATATTTGGTAGGGGATGCGAGAGTGAAAGGAATCTATAGTTTCGTGATGAGGTGGTTGAGACAGGTCCGAAAGGGGTGACGATTTTAAAAATAGATTTCTCATGAAAGTTGACAGCCCGCAAATAATATATTACTGTGAGAGAGTGACCATTTAAAACATTCTTGTGTGAAACTATAGGTGTTAGTCAGTCACAATGTTTTCAGAAGAAGCACAACGGACGGTTCTGTGGGACAAATTAAGAATTCAACGCTTCTCTCTATGGCACCCTTCTAGGCTAGCTTCAACGGCACTCAGGGCTTTGGCCCTGAGAAAGTTTAATTAGTATTTCCCGTTACAGAAGACTCCCTGTTGCCTGCCTATAGAGTATTTAACCTATCTTCTAGCGTTGTGACATTTTTGAAAGAACTTTTTCAAAGAAGTACTTATTTTGACAGCAGTCCCAACTTCATTCATTTTTCATTAAACAAATACTTCAATTGAAGTTGGTTAAGTTGGTACTTCCGATTGAACGATTTACGGAATCTACTTCGAACTTCAATTTTTCATTCGTTCGAAAGACTGAAATATTGCATCATCCACAGTTTAATTGTTCATTCCCTTCTTCCTTCGATTTTAGTTCGAAGAATGAATGAGGCAATGAAGTATCTTTTTAGTTATCCGTTCCCTCGCACGTACCCGTGACAGTTGCTTATGATTTCTGTGCTTGTTTTGTCTATAGAGGACTATATAATCTCTACCTAAAATTATGGATGGCCGTTCAACGAGAAAGAAAAGTGAAATATGGGCTTATTTTAAGGAAGTTGGGGTTTACCAGGCCAAATGCGACTTTTGTTCTAAAGTTATATCCATAAAGGGAGGCAATGACTGTAATATGAATCGTCATTTGCGCAATATTCACCCTATTGCTAACCAAACTGTCAAACTGTGTACGGTAAGAAATATTCAAATTGTACCTCAAGCCCTGAAAAACAAAAATTTAAGGAATGTGAGTCTGAAAAGTTTTCTTGGTTTGAACAGAAATTCTATTGGGCTTGTGACATCTGGATTATGAATATGATTTTCTGAAAAAATGAGTTTTGAGTTTGGCTCTGAACTCTGCCAAGTCTTTTATTACTCTCAGATCATGTGGTAGTCCATTCCAGGCTTTAGGACCTGACTCTCCAAAGGCGCGCTCTCCGAACTAAGCGCTTTGGTTCTTTCCAACCTCCGATAGCCGATGACATTGCCGTGATGTAGATACATATATTGATTACTTACACTTAAACACAAATACGTGATGTATTTGTATTTATCACTATTATTATTTATCGATTTTTAACAACAAATTATGAAAATGTGAAAACCAATGTTATGAAATCCATTTAATATGTATAACTGTTGTTTATGCACCTAAAAAGGAATTACGTCAAACGATAAAATACAAAAGTTTTGTTCTTTTAATAGTTGTCCGCTTGCAGAGATAAGTTTGTCGATCTGTAGTAGGTAAGATATATTTTGACACAAGCAACATAAAAAATCGAGTAATTGACAAAGAAAAATTAAAAATACTTTTCCATTCTCAAAATTTAAGCGAAAAGTAACGCTTTTTTTAACATCATCTGTAAAGAACCACAAAACAGTTTATTTGTATCATATCACCAACCATAAGAGTATATTTTTTAAGCCCAATGTATTAGGTTGGGTAGGTTCTATTTGTTTACCGAAATTAAGTTGTTTGTTTGGGGCCACCAAAACAGATTAAAGCCAAGTATTATACTGTGAGCCGGTTCTCAGGGGTTGGGTGAAACAATCAATTCATGATAATTGAAAATCAATTTGACCATAACCTAGTCATTGTCAGTGTAAAGCTGGAGAATCGTTACAGTCAGTGGAGCAGTTGATAATTTAACATGTATCCCACCCTAAGTTTCCAGGTAACCGAGGCTCTACCCTCCGAAGTGGTGATATATTTGATCACTCCAACGCACCAGTAACCACTAACTAATGAATCTCTTATAAAAAGGGATTCCAAATGCCAACTGTTTCATAAATATTAAAAAAACTAAGATATGAAGACTTAAAGAACACCTAATGCTTAATAAAAAACAGTTTATTGTAAAATATTGAATTATGATATATAATTAAAATCAAACACAAAAACCACCAGCAAACAGATTAAGAAAATGATATTAAAATGCAGGATTGAAAGGTATAATTAAACTAATAGAGGTATCATTCCAATATAGTCTGAGCGTAGATGATGATTCCATCTTTTTGCTCGGAAGAAGGTACCAATACCAATGCTATGCGACACTTGCTCTAATAGACTGCACAGCAAATACAATATCTAGTCAAACACGGCCGTAGTTGACTTAACAGTCTTTTTTCTCACATTCATTATTATCATTACAAATGTTCAACCCTTTAGAGAAGTGATTCCCAAAGTGAGTTACATCATCGCCCTCACCCATGAGGAGAGATCAATTAAAAGGCTTTATAAAAATTGAAATTCGATGGCTTGATAAAAAGAGAGTAATAATTTTATTACTTGCGCGCTGCTGCCACATACAAAGGGTACAAATCTTGGCAAAATTCATCAAACTGGCAATTGTATCTACGAGATGTCTCGTAGAACGTGCAATAAAATCAGCAGGAAATAAATTTTCCACTAATAAAGAATGAGTTATAACAAGATCAACGAATGTACAAATGCATTCCAATAAAAGGTAAATAGAAAACTATGAGTTAAGTAGTTAGTGATGGTAAAAAAATGGTATTTATCTTCTCACAGATCCTCCCGATAGCAAGCGGGGGTTTTCAATCTTCTGCTCTCCAAATCTTATATTTAAGAAACAAAACGTATAATAGATACCAAATTATAAGTGACATAGCTGCGCTCTGTTCTCTTTGCCTGTCATAGCAGACAGAGACAGAGCAGAGAGTGGTGAGACGGGTAGCTTAACTCTCAATGTATTGTGTTCCACTTGTTAATATAGAAAGGCCTGTGATGTGTGAATTCCTAGTGGTGTTGTTTTAAAGAGTGGGGTCCGTCGAGGATGACATCGTAATGACCAGCCTCCCCGTCAGCCGTATACAGCAATGAGATCTGCCTATTCTTCTCTGAGCCGAAAGCTGTTTTGACGTCATCCTCTAGTGAGCGGTGAACGCAGATGTGAAGGTTGAAGATGGTGGCCGCCACGGTCAACTCCACGTCTCCGCCCAGAATGGAATCTGCACTGATTTGGTTCCTGTAATCGTCTATGTTGTTGATTGGCGTATTGTACGACTCGTCTCCTATGATAAAGAATTGGAATTCTTCCCAGTGTTGTAGGATATGTTCGAAAATTCTATTTTGCACTATTTTGTATTCGTCTTGGGAAGCGTATAGACCAAACGAGATCGCTTTAAAAAGGCAATTTCCATCCGCTTCGATTTTTTGTAAAAGTTTTCCGCTGTATTCCGGCATCGTTGATGACTCGTTAGCTTCAGAAGTCAAATGTTCAGACATACCGCTGTACACTGCACCACCATATAATACACCTTAGGTCTTTTCGATGCTCAATTTGTGTAGATATTCAAGTGGTGGTCGTCTTTTTTGGCAGTTTAGAGTTGTGTTGAGATGCAGTATCAAGCACCTGCAAATATGATCAGTAAAAATATTAATAACAAATAATCTTATATAATGTTATTAACACTGGAATAACATTAGCAAGTCATTTTTAATGTTGTTTATAACACTGATTCAGAGACTGAACCAACATTGAGGTACTTTTGTAAAGAATGCAATATTTGACACGCTGTATAAATTACTAGGTCAAGGACTCGGCAATTAGTGAAGTGCGGTTGTTATATCCTCTCTAGTTAGGATGAGGTAGTTAGAATTGAGCAAGAGTCTAGGCATATGAACTAATATACCAGTTCCCAGAAGAAGCATGACCCGTAGACAGCGTTATGTTTACAAGAAAGCATCAGAGACTCCAAGCCCCCCTAGTTCGTATGACTTCACGCGAGCAGGCTCATCACAACTAATAAAAGATAGGCTAAAATATATCAAAAAGAGATTAAATGCATTTAGGCTAAGTATTAAAATACTGACCTTAAAAACAGCGCAAGCCGCGAGTGTATCACAGAGTGCAGAATGAATTAAGTGTCTGCCGTCGTTATAAATAAATAAAATATAAAACACGGTCGTCTTAACCTCAAATTGCAATCACCATTATTTAGCTGTCAGCTGTCAAATTGGCTTTGGTTAGTCTAGTTTAGTGTTGCCACATTTGAACATGTTTTCACATTTATGGCTGATAAACAAAAGTTATTTCTTATTTAGGCGGTATCAGAATTCACTAAAAATCATAAGTCACAGAAATAAAAAAGACAAAACTAGTAAAATGCGCACTTGAACAATCTGTCACAGGATTTTGCCTTGATAAACTGGAATTTTTTTTAACTTTGTTTATTTAAAAATATATGTTGACTGACTTTCAAAACTGTTCTATTAAATAAGTTAAGAGCTTATAATTAAATGCAATATGGGAAATGTTGATAAAAAAAAAAAAAGCATTGATGAGATATACGACTTTTCGTAAGCCATCCTAAGACAAAACATTTTTTATTACCTAAGAATAGACTATTGTTTTTCCTTGCATGAGATAAAATGGCAGTACACTGCATATTCACAAAATTAAAATGTTCTTGATAAATCTACAGTGCAAAACGTTAAAAGTCGTCCATACTCCTTTGGCGAAAGTACGGGCGGACATTTATGTAACATCCATACTATTGAAGTTCCTTCATAAAATGAATAAAATAGTTTGAAACATCTTTTAAAAGATGTCGCTATATAAAAGCTCAAATAATATTTTTGACTTGAGTTTTGCGCCATCTATGGAAGTAAGTCAAAATATCGTAAGATGAATTTGAATATATTGTGTATTATCCTATTTCTGTCAAATTAATAATAGATTTTGATATTTAATAACAATAATTAAGTAGCTTAAAATCGCCTAAATAATGTTTCAGTTTCGCCACTACTTAAAAACTTTTTAATACCCAAACAAAAGCTGTCACCTAACATTTTCATACAAAACCCGAAAAAATATATTGTTTGCGATCTCGTGAAGTCAAAACCCGACGACCGACAAGGCGATTTTCGATAAGTTTTAAATAAATTTATTGATTCTCTGTATAACTATTTAAAATAAAACTTACATATTCAGAATCGGCGTCTGTTGATTCATATGAATATAAATGTTTTAAAGTTATAATGTTTTTTACTGGAGTTACTTACTGCCAAATGTTATTGCATGCATTGGTAAATTTAATTTTTTGATATCCCGAAGTAATAGTACTGATGGCTGACAATCACGTTTTTTTCTAACAAACTTGTTTTGCTTGTTTTTTATGTAACACGAAGCACGAAGGTTAATCGTGTTTCACAGTGGTTTCACCACAGCCTTCAGTGGTTTTTTGGCTGTGTAACTACGACAATAATCGACTTGTTTGACAAATACGACACTACTGAGATAATGTCACCGCTGGAAACCAGAAACCGCAAAATCTTCAGTTGACAATAGAAAACAACACGAATTTTACTTTGGGAAAATAAAAACATACACATGGAAGCAATTAATTCGGACGAATTGAAATGTTCATTGTTCACTTGCGCCTTACGATTTTTAAAGCACTGCAGGGAATGGCACCAGCCTATATATCGGAACTGTGTGTCCGACAAGCCTTAAATAATAGACCACTTACTTTGAGGTCAGCAGACGTAGATACTGCTGTTCGATTAATTGAACCATCTCGATCAAATAAACCTGTTTACTATGATCGCGCTTTTGGTGTATCTGGTCCAGTTATCTGGAATAAGCTTCCCACAAAACTTGCTAACATACAGAACCTAGCAGAGTTCAAACGAGTCCTAAAAACCAAATTGTCTAAAAATCCCACATTCAAAACGTAACTTATTAAAATTTAATTTCTTTGAAAACATCCCTAATTTGCTTTGTTTCGGTTTTCTCCTTTCTTCTATCATTATAACTCAATGTCCTCACTATCTACCGAAAACCATTTACTCATTGTCATAAAATATTTATTTTCTTTTTGTTACTTGCTACATTTACACTGTTTGCATTTTTAGAATCGTTTACTTACAATACTTGAATATTAATGTTTTAAGTGCCCACATATTAACTGTCCTCAATCATATTTCCTTTTCTTTGATTTGACAAATGTGTTTATATGAATTAATTTGTTTCATCTGAATTTTTATACCCTTAGCTCCTAGTAAATTGTTTTTTAATCTGTTGATGTACACATACACTGTTATACCCATATCTGAACCTTTTCTCTCGTGATTTATGATAACGATCATTATTTTAGATAGTTTTAATTTGTATTCAGATTATGTATTATTTTCTCCTTGTTAGTTAATCTTATTAGCATAATTAATTTAGCATGAAGCGCACTTGAGGTGAAATATCACAAAACTGCGCTATATAAGTTCACTGTTATTATCATTATTATTATTATTATTATTCACTAGCGTTGGAAAAAAAACTTCAGAGTTTTGTGAACGCTTCAGGAACTGCTAGTCCTGTAAAATGAACCCTTCAATTAAAGTACCACTGAAATTCTGATCTAACGCCAGCCCAAGCTTTATATAAACCCGTCAGAAGCGGCCTTATGAGTTTTGAAAACTATAATAGCGTCATCTAGGAGAGAAATGTAAAAATATAACAATTATTAAAGATATTTTTTTTATATTTAGTTACAAAAGCTTAAAAAGAAAAATGAAAATTATATTAAAAAAAATAATAAATATATATATATTTAAAAAAAAAAAAAAAATATATTTGTTCAATCAAATGAATACTGGAATTAATTAAGGCTCTAAGTACCAAAAAAATAAAAACTGTTTTTTTTTAAAGAATCGTATTTTATTTCCATCATAAAATACGATTCTGTAAAAAAAAAAGTTGTTAATTTTTTGGCACTTAGAGCCTTAATTAATTCCAGTATTCAAATACATATTTGTTCAAACCTGAAGAAGGTTCAGGTAGAGCCGAAACCGGTTTGTATATGTATCTAATAAAGTGGTGTCAAAACAATGTTACTTTTGTTTAAAATTTAATTAGGTCTTACCACAAAGTGAGTGCTTCATGTCAAGTTGAATATCTTTATATCGCGCTGAGCTCAGAAACGGGCGTCGACGCACCGAGCGCTGTCACTGGGGACTGAGCGCCTTTGTAATCCGCCGCCTGGAGCGGACTTCTTCAATTGCGCCTGCATACAACCGGGCCTGTATATTACTAGCAGAAACTTCATTGGTTAATGCAACAATTTTTTTTTTTTAGTTTTATTTATTTTATATTAGTTACTTAGTACATTCAAGTTTACAATCAGCTAATTATTTCATTTTCTTTTTTAACTTTATAATATTTTAACTTATATACTACTTATTATTTTGATTTATATGCAATTTTGAATTTATTGATAGGCATAATTTTGATGGTTTCCGGCAGAGCATTTTAAGATATCATCCCTTTATATAGTAAGCTATTTTGTGTGTTTGCTTTATTTTTTTCTGGTAGTCTAATTTCTTTGCATGCCCTTGTATTATATTTGTGAATATCAACATTGTAGATAATTTTGTCAGAAAAATATTTTGCTAACAAGTTGTTCTTCATTTTATGTATAAACATCAATGTGTTTAATGTTAGCATCTGTTTTACTGTTAGCCAATTTAGTTCCTCTGACATTTTAGTTAGTATCTTTAGGTAGTACTTTTGAGTATCTATTTCTATTCATTGCTCTATTTTGGAGAATTTGAAACCCATTTTGTTCTTTGTCGTTACACAAAAAAGAATCGTTGACCAGTAGTAAAAATGTGGAGCAATAATGGAGTTGTATATTGTAATTGCGGTTTTTCTGTAATTTTTTTGACGAATTCTTCCCAAAAAAGAGATCTTCTTCCCAATTTTCTTTTGTGTATACTCAACATGCTTGTTAAAGGTTAGTTTTGCATCTAATATAACTCCTAAGTATTTCATATCACTTACATTTTCAATAATGTCACCATCAATTTTACTGCATGTTTTTCAATGACGCAATATGTCAAAATCTTTATGGAACTTTGTTTTCCAAAAAAAATAGCGGTTAGTAATGTTCGTTTGCCAGATCATCTTAATTATAATGTTCTTCAATTGATTGATAAGTTTCAAGGAAATATTTGATTCGTGGGTTCTGTAGACGGCAATTATGTGACAAAGACGTTTATTAAATTTTATTGATTTCGATGCAATTTGTTAAAAATATTGGTTGTCTAATAACCCCAACAATATTAAATTTCGTGTAAATGAACACTGTTTTTGTTGATGTTTATTGTTGTCAAAATTAAATTATAGTTCTACCACCGGTAAGTTGGTAACTCATCGTTGGTCAATGTTTTTGTTAACACTATACAGTGCGGTCATTTTTTTAGATTATTGAGGATAATAATATCGACCCTTCTTACAAAAACTATCGTATCATCAAAATCCCGATCGTTGTTTTCTGCGAGTCGCATCTAATTGTCATATTATAGAAAATCATTTCCAAGTAGTTATTTGCACTCAGCCTTGCAATGGGTGTGAAGGCACGCGGATCAACGGCTTCCTCCATCTCCCCCTTTTCTATAATATAATTTAACTGATTGCTTGGTACCAAAGTGTCTTTTTGATTTGCGCGTAGGTACGTACCGACGTTAACGTTCGACGTTCGTGAGCTAGACTAGGATTACACTGATTCAAAGAAAATTGTTAATATTCTTTCAATAGTAAAAAAAAAATTGCTATTACCAACAAAAATATAAAAGCTATACACCGTCAGATTTATAGTACAGACCTTCTCGCTAAGCATAAGTCATTCTGAAAAGAAGGTAAGTAAAAGCACCTACAGTAAGTACTGAACTCAATGAGCGTCATATCTATAGGGCTATCGAAAACCTCCCATTATTATAATTATCGTGCTGGACTTCTGTGTGGCGGCTTAAAAAATAAAAATAATTTATTTATCAAATTGCATATACATGACAAACTTTTAAATTTGTCATGTATAAGCAATTTGCATATTAGAAATAAGATGTAATTTTTACAAAATAAATACAAATTAAAGTACTATATAGATACGCAAGAATTTTTTTTTTTCAGACATTGGTGACGATCAGGTCAATGAGGAGAAACTCTTTTAAGAATCAATAGGATTTCACTTTTGAATCTCTCCTCACTGACATGAAATAAGTCGATATCGGAAGAGATTTTGTTCAGGAGCAAAATACTCCTCCCTACCGGCAGAACCATTGACAGGTTGGTTTTATAGGCAGGAATATAGAATAATCTATGGAGACGCTGTCTTAGATAGTCATCAGGAACATAGAGACTTAGGCGCTCCAAAATAGCAGGGTTTACAATATAGCCTCGCAGCAGTCTGAAGAAGTGGTTGGCGGCCTATCCCTCTCTCCTGAGCTGTAATGACTGAAGTTCGAACGTGCCCAGGAGAAAGTTTGTCGGATAGAGACACGGATAGTGGCCGTACTCCCTCATGTAAAGAAATCTAAGAAACTCTTTCTGGACCCTCTCCAAGATGAGGGAGTACCCCACCTCATGAGGATCCCAAATAATTGAGCCACTCTCCAGCCTACTGCGGAACAAAGAGAAGTAGAGAATTCTCAGAGTTCGGGTATCCCGAAAAACTCTGACGGCTCAGAGAACAAACCCCAACATTTTTAATGCCGACTGGCACACCCCTTCGATATGCACAGAAATACTTTATTGTTAGACCACCGCTCCACAAACAGAAGTCATCAAAAGTGCCCTAGAACTAAACGAGGAATTCTGAGTACCTAATTTAATTATTTTTCAAAAATCAATTCTTAAAATATTTTGACTGCATTGAATTTGCGTAATAAAACTAGTTACTTACCGTAAAACCACTTGAATTTCGATTTTTTGTACTTTGCATGTATGATGGAAATAATTATGTGTGCTAAGTTCATGGTCGTTTGGATAAACATGTTTTATATTTACAATGAGAATTCTATCGATATTATGCAAGTATCATAATATAACTGCAGAGTAACACAGTGGTTTAAAGCGTTCAAATATCATTTGTGATGCCTCACGTGGTCATATTGATTCAGAACAAGCGAGTAGTTAGTACTGCCTACTGCCTACTGCCTACTGCCTACTGCTTACTGCTTTACCGCCTACTGCCTACTGCCTGCCTACTGCCTACTGCCTACTGCCTACTGCCTACTGCTGCCTTCTGCCCACTGCCTACTGCCTACCGCCCACTGCCTACTGCCTACTGCCTACTGCCTACTGCCTACTGCCTACTGCCTACTTATAAAAGCGTTTTCCCGAAAACATTTTCCATCAAGTCGTGCATTACAATCTAAAATAAGGAGAAAAACAAAAATGTGCCGTACGACAGGTGACAAGTGGCAAGTATTTATCTAATACACTTCCTAAGAAGGTACAACTACTCGTAGGTTTCTGAGTGTTATAATGAAAAAGAGCCGGTTGTTGGACAAAAAAATTCCGCCAGTCAATAATTCTTTCTTCATGTAACCGATTGTATGGTATATAACGATAAATATAAAGAATTAAACGCAAAAAATACTGCGAGTCACTATAGGTGCAAGGTACATAATATACCTACATTGAATAGTTACATCATTTTTTATAATGTCAGAAGTAGTTGTATTTCAACATGGATGATGATTAATGACAATTAGTCTGCAGAATAAAGGTTTGTACTGAAAAATATTATGAACCCATATTATTATATTATCAGAATAAGCAAACACTTTGTGGATTGACATGATTAATTAAATAAAAACACACGTTGTTTGTTACAATAAGTATATTTTTAAGTCCCGATGAAGAATCGAAACTAGTTGACTTATACAAAAATAAAGTGGATTTAAACAACGTGTGTTTTTATTTAATTAAACATTTTATTATTTTGTTTGAATCATGAAGTAAAATATTACAGTAGGTATTATTGATTTTAATACTTCTTTCATCATCTCGTGTCAATATTTGATGTAAATACATAATGAATCTTGAAAATTGTGACGAATAACCTTACACCGAATTAACCTTTGTGAACTTACTTAAAAAATGGTAAATTATAAATCTATTGCTGGAGGTGAAGAAATAAGTTGATTACAGTGATTATTCAAGATGCAACAATACAAGTAGTTACCTAGAATAACAATGTAGTAGTTAAAACTTCACCAGGGCTACTAAATCTTTCTTTTGAGCCTACTTAAGGCTCTGATGTTTTTAAGATAGAACAAATAAAAAATGTTTTTACATCGATTCCACAATACATTATACTATGTAAAAAAATATACATGAATTAACATGTGTAAGAAACTACACATGGACTTGTTTCTAGCCCCATTAATTTTTCAGTTGTGGTTCTATCGAGGTCAATACTAATCAGAATGGATAAATAATGTTAATATTGCAATTTGCAATACGTATTCGTGATTGAGACACCAATGTTAGCTTTTGCAAATATAAATCTACCTATCTAATGAAAACGAATCGACATTCTTCACAGTTGTATCAACTCGGGTGTCAAATTTTATAATTCATTGTTGGCAGTTAAATCAATCAGTTTTGGTTTTAAAAAAGACAAACACTCTCGGGATACAAATAAGCAGACAATATTTAAAAAAACTACTATTATCACACTAAAAATTGGGCCTGAATTTATCTACACGTAGGTACGTGTACGTGCGTTTGTAAGTGGATACATATACATGCACGTATAGCTTTGTCCAGACAGCTGTCGAGTTAGCTAGACAAGTGAGAACAGTTATCAAGTAATAGTTGAACAATAATGGGAAGGCTTCAATATATCACTATGGTCACAAATGAGTTGGGAACCGCATCGAGCGCTAGCCTAGCCTAGCCTGACGGTGTGGACTGTGAGTCTGGACTCAGTTGTATAGCTCAATGACGGTGATTCTATTAATTCATCTTCCACGAAGAAAAGCGCCCTCTCCCAAGGCCAAAAAGTATTTTGTCGGTCGAATTAGCGATCATTATAAATACCATGGGACAGATGCTAATGTGAAATAAAACACCTTCCAACGTATTTACTTATTTTTATTTTTTTAATATACATGCCTATTTAGGTATTTACAGGTCTGTGGACAAAATATGTCGTAATAATAGGTACTCTAGGATACAAAAAGTATTTGTATCAAACAATTGTTTTGCAAACTAACATTTACAAAACGGTAACTTATTTTTTCAGTAATTAGGGCAGTCGAAAATGTACGATTCAATACAATGTCAGTGCCTACTACCTATGGCAGATTTCGTTTCGCCGCTGCGAGTTGTGACGTCACGCGCAAAGTCCAGCTAATGCGACCTTAAAGTAACAACATATGGAGGAAGGGCCAATTCTTTTTACCCAACCTACACAAACTTGCGATAAATCACTTTCTCCGGGTTTTTACGTCATACACCATGAGAGAGAAAGAGACAACAACTTTCATAGACCGCTTCTATATACTGTGAGGATGATCTTAAGGTATTGGTTCACCGCGGGACTCCGCCCACATTTTTTATTGTGCCACTAAACTTGACACAACTAAACGGTTTTTTAGGTTAAAAGCTATATTTTTGTTGATAAAAATACTGTGAAAAAGTAGCTATACGAATAAACAAAAAATTATATCGATATGTGATATGAATGGATGTATAAATACCGTAGCCTTAGTCTTAGCCACGCCCAGGTGCGCCGAGTCAGTTTAAAATCATCATTAACGGACTTCACTGCCTTGAATAGATACTACTCTACCAACTCTATGAATGCGACCGTTTTTCGTTAAAAAGTCATTTTTGTACACCGTCGAACAAAAGTTTGATGTAATAAAACACTGACAATTTACATATTTTTGTCTCTATTTAATAATGAAATTATATTACTATAAATATAAACAATCGCTCATATTGCATGGACTCATTGAATATTGTTCAAAAGTTTTGTGTGCCAAGCTGTTGGTCACAGTCACAGACCACTATTTGAGTAGCACTGTAATCACGTCAGTCAGTACTTTGGTAGGTACCTCAATTATATCCTTAACCCTCCACGCCCCCACTGTGTCCTTGAACTAATGCATGTTGTTTTGATATTTTAAGAGAGACAGTTTTTTTGACAAAACACGTTTTAATTATTATTATGCAAATTAGGGATCAAATTAACAATGTACTAGGAAGATTTCTCTGAAACTTGGTTTGCATAATTTTTCGTTTGATAGTAAAATGTGGCGGTAGGAACACAAGTTTACACAAACTAGAAGCCTATATAACTATTGGAATAGAAATGCAGTCAGGATCACTGATGGCTGCACAACAGCTATCATATGACGGCCTCCATGGTCGAGTGGTAAGACGTTCGACTACCAATCCAAAGGTCGCGGGTTCAAACCCGGCGTGGGCCAATAACTTTTATTTAGTTAATATGTGTCATAACACATTTAATTCATATAAACATAATAAAAAGTATATTTGCGGCACGTTCCAGAGTGGTAGATACTCTGAGTATCGCCCTGGTGAAAGACCACCATCCAGAATCGAAACGCTGGTTGAAATGGCTTGAGCCGTGTTTGGTGACCAGATCTGAATAGCCAGGTACTTCCCAACCTTCCTCTTCCCAATCTCCTTCCCCTCCCCACTACCTTCAGCCTCACAAAATACCCTATTTGGGGATGCCATAGTCTCACTGGCTCTAGACGGTTGGGAGCAGTTGAGACTCTTGTGCGGTATTCCTATAAAATTAAAAAAAAAACAAAAATAAAATGCGCGAGTAATTATTTTTGGTTTATCAATTTTTTCCACGTACCGAATTGAGAACTTTATATATTAACACCCAAATAGAGGTGGTTGAGAGTTATAGCGGGAACTTGCTTGAGGATCCAATGGGTTAAAACCAGTTTACAACTCTTGTATTGAAAAATGAATAAAATATAAATACGTTCAAACTCAATAGTTAGTTCACATTCCAGTTCAGTACTCGATTCTCGAAGCAGGTAGGATTAGCTCACTTATTATTATGGTAATATTAAATGTAGAAATTCAAAATTAAAAAAAAAAAGATTAATTATGCTGTCGTTGTTATTGCAAAAAAACACTTTTTTTATAATATGTAGACATCATTATTACACTTATTACAATTTATTTGTTTACACGTAATTTGAGGAGGTCCTGTGGTTTACTGGCGTACTAACCACTAGCGCGGATCAACAATACATTATCAGTGTGGATGTATTTACAGATACAATGGTGTTCCTGAAATCATCTGTCTTGCTGGTGCCGGTGCTGGTCGCGCTCCTGGGAGCGGCAGGGGCGGCGGCCGAGTGGAGGTGGGCGGGCAAGGTGGCCGTGGTAACGGGGGCCAGCTCGGGAATCGGGGCCGCCACAGCCCTGGCCCTGGCAGAGCGCGGAGTCACCGTGGTGGGGCTCGCTCGCCGAGAGGACAAGATCAAGGTAAGTGCTATTTCCTGTTTTGTGACGCTTATGGGGTATCCTAGTCAACCCTATTTGACTAATAACCACATATGGACAATTCAAAACCAACTTAAGACGATTGAAGATTGAGCCGGCAAAGCCTGGGTGGGAGCCCGGCGCATTTATCCACTCGACTACTAACTGGTAATGTGAATAGTAAATATTTGCAGATCGCCACTAAAAAAACCTTAGTCCACCTTAGAATAGAAAACTGATGCTAAGATACGTTCCTAATCAGCGCCCTTAAGGTGATTTTTCACAAAAACGGCGCTATACGAATTATCCAAATATTATTATTATTAATGTAAAGGTTCAATGAGGACTGAGGTGAATAGCTATCTTGTTATAATATAACAGAAGGTTATGTGCTCTCCAGGAACTGGCAGCCAAGACCAATGGAACCATCCACGCCATGAAGTGCGACATGCTCAAGGAGGAAGAGATTGTTGAGGTCTTCAGAGCCATCGAGAAGAAACTGGGAGGAGTGGATATCCTCATTAACAACGCGGGAATCAGTATCACCTCCAACATGGTCGGTGAGTGAACCGAGGTCTATTGGTGTTATCGTAATAATATGTTATATACGCGGGTGTCCGGTGAATACTGGTTTGAGATCTGAAAGTCTCAGTAATAATGAATATTGTCTAGATGGAAACACCTCAGACTGGACGACGGTGCTGAACCTCAATGTGATTGCGCTGAGCATCGCCACTAGGGAGGCCCTGAAGACCATGAGGACCCGAGGAGACAATGGTCAGATCATCAACATCAACAGGTTTTTTTCAACTTTTTCAAATACACAATGTTTCCTCGGCATGCTAAACATTGATGTAGATACTTTAGCTACAGCGTTTAGTGGTTGTATTTAAATAGACAGGTATTAACCGAAGAAACCACACTCGTTTCTCTATTCTATTATTTTCTTTGAATTCTTGCTGTTTCGTAAGTTAAAAGTGGGGAGGCCAAGTTAGAATATCTTTCGTAAATAAAATCGATATGTAATATTATTTGAAGCAACCTTTTACTACTAATTGGCAATGTGTTACTGAATGAAGATTGTGGGTTTATTGTGAGGTTATTTCAGCATCGTGGGCCATCAGATTCCGCGCCACCAGGGCTTCAACGCCGGCATCTACTCCCCCAGCAAGTTCGCCGTCGGCGCCCTAACGGAGACCGTTTCGCACGAACTCTCTGTACTGAACTCTAACATTCGAGTCTCGGTAAGTCCTGTCGATGTAACCGTGTACCAGACTTTTGAAAATAAGACTCGTAGTGTTCAAATGTTTGTCTCCCATCTGAGACCGGTGCCAAAGAAATCAACGACGCTAGTTTTTTGGAACACACCTTGCGTTGAATATATCCAAACTACTGGCAATACAAAGTTTGAGTTTTCAGGATCGATTCTAGAATCAACATTGTAAATATAAATATTATGTAGGTACGTGGATAGTTTAATTTCACATAATACTGACGCTGCCGTTCTTAAAGAGAAAGGGCTTAGAAATGATAACTTTACAACCGAAATAAAGAAAATTGGTTGATTGAGAAATTAATAATACATCCTTAAAACAAGATTATTTCAATATTCGTAATTTTATAAAAAGTCAAGGACGCCCGAGAAAGACATGGCACGATCAAGTAAATCAAAACTTGAATCGGGTCATGTGAAGAGTCAGAATTACAGAAGAGTATGTATGAGACGATGTATGAATGCAAATGAAGCGAGGTGTGTGTGCCAAAACAGAGTTATATGGCGGTCCGTCCTCTCTGCCTCCTCCTGCGGGAAAACCTTGTAAATCAAATCCAAAACCTTAATAAAATCTAAGAATGTACTCTTTATAAAAACTGAAAGATTTTGAAGAAAATATAAATTGAAGGTAATAAAAATGCAATGTGGTAGATAATTACAAAATATGTTAATTGTGGTGAAGTTTGTGAAAATATCATTTTGTTGCAATTGATGCTTGCACTATAACTCTTTTGTATTATTTAGACTTAATCTAAACACGTACATTCCTTTCAGAGTGTTAGTCCAGGATTGGTGAAGACAGAACTGGTACAGAAAGTTGCCGATGAGTTTGCAGCCAAGAATGTTAAGCTTGCCTTAGCTTCCATGAACTTTATTGAGCCGGATGATATTGCTGACGGAATTATGTACATTCTCAGCACGAGGTCCAGTGTTCAGGTACGCATGCTTACAGTTCTAACAGCTAACAGCCGTATTATCGTTTGACGTTTATTACGAGATGTTTTCAACAGATGGCTTTATAAGCAGTTTCTAGAAAATCCGACAGATGGCAGTAGAGGATTATTTATTTAATTTTATACGCCCTTATGGGCTTTTACATAACAGTGTAATATATAACATAAAATAATAGTGACATAAAAATAACATAGATTAAATGATTAGCACCCAAAAACATAAGTAAGTTAATAAAAATATTATAATGCAATAAATTAACAGTAATATTTTTGAATGAGGTATGCTATTATAGTCTTCTTGTAACTAGATTCAGTGCAGTTGAATATATCTACTATTTCAGCGAAAGAATTACCCACTGTATGCAATCTAGGTACCAGCGAGTATTTAAATGACTCAGTCCTGATATTATTGTTATATTATTCTCAATATTATTAAATATGCAATACCATTATATTATATTATAAACCTAGTAGCATTCATTTAGGAGAATTTATATACCTAGTAATATTTTGTTTACAATTTCAGATTGCTGAACTGACAATCCAGCCTATTGGCAGTAAATTATGTTCCGGTTGAGTTCAGAGTTGTTGAATACATTTCACATTACTCCATGAAAAATATCAATTTCTGAATGGTTTCATTTTCCATAGACAATCATATATTTTCACTTTAATAGCTTGATTTTACTGAAATTGTAAAACAGATGATGCAATAAAACACATTTTTTCACTAAAAAAGTTTATTTTGGAACCTACAAAACACCTTATTTACATATATTTATGAAGCCGAAAAAATTCCAGAATAGTGAGCTCTGGCCTTTTTGATTATTATTACAGCACACATCGTTTCTGTTTTTCTATCATCTACTTTCTTAACCATCTTGTGTTTAGTTTTCTAATTCATTCGTCAAATCTCAAATGTTATTGTTTGTCAATGTAGATGCGTTTATCTGCTAGTTCAAACAGTAAAATAACATCAATTTGTTGCTTATCATAATAAAAAATATTATATATTTTTTGTTGTTGTGCCATCCGGGGTCGTTTTTAATCAATACATTTACAATTTATTTTTGTATATTGTGAGAGGAATGACCTGTATTGAGAATATAGTCGGTAGAATGAGATGGTCGACAGCACTGCAGAAATTAAATAAAAAGGAAACAGCTTGATATGATCTACCTCATTTTTCGAACATGTTTATTATCCTCGGTAAGAATGTCTAAAATAAACTGGTAAGTATGTGATCTTGGGATTTAAATATTCTTAAGAAAACACTTGACTGTGAAACTTGTTTATTGAACCTCATATTTCTTGGACATCATTTATTAACAGAGTTCCTAAACAATTAGTTTTCTGACTCTAACGTAATTGCGAAATGGATTATCTAATGATACTTTACTTTGAATTATATTTTTATTAATTTATGGGGGGACTTTAAATTGCATTGGGACAGGGGAAAAATAAATAAACAAAATAAAATAAAAAAGCAAGACTTTGGTTTCTCATACATAAATATTTCATTCTCGCTGTACGCAGCGAGAGAATTTATTGTGGGACTTTCGTGACCGGCTAGGCCGGCGTAGAATTTCTCCGAGTGTGTGACAATTAAATCCTTTATCAGAGGAATGTTTGTGTCTTTATGTAGAGTGGAAGCCCTGATCCACTTGGGCGCACCCAACAAAAGTCGAATGGCTTTGTTTTGCAGGGCTTGTAGTTTATTAATGTGTGAGTGAGCTGGGTTACCCCAAATGGGTGCGGCGTATGTAAAGCCCGTCCTAATGGTCGTCTTGTATATAAGTAGTTTGTTGTCTGGCGATAATTTACTATTTCTACCTAGCATGGGGTAGAGAGCGCTTAAACATTTGTTTCCGGTTTTCACCTTTTCTTTAATATGTTTTTCCCACGTTAATTTACGGTCTAGGGTGACTCCGAGGTATTTAATTGAAGACTCCCAGGGACTTTTTTCCCAGAAGAGTACGATGTTGGGGGGCTGTTTAGCCCTTCTTCGTGAAAATATTGTCGCTACGCTTTTCGTGGGATTTATTGAGATGCGCCATTTTTTGCAAAAGTCTTCGAATAGAGCGGCTTGCATCTGAACGCGACGTGCTGACGTGGAAGCGCAGGTCGAGCTTGAGATTAAGTTCGTATCGTCTGCGAATCGGGAAATCATCACGTTGTGATCGACAGGCTTGGGAGTATCGCCTGTGTATACGTCGTATAGCTTAGGAGATAGCGCTGAGCCTTGAGGGACTCCCGCTTTTGATGTCCGTTCCGAGGAGAAGATATTTTCTAACTTGATGCAGAATGTGCGATCAGTTAGAAAGCTTGCTATTAGTTTTATCATCGTACGAGGAATATCAAAGAGATCCATTTTGTAAAGTAGGCCGTTATGCCATACCTTATCGAAAGCTTTTTGAATGTCGAGCGCTAGGACGGCAGTATGTTTTCTAATGTTGAAGCCGTGAGTGATATGTTCTACTACACGGAGAAGTTGGTGGAGGGTGGAATGTCCCGCTCGGAAGCCGTGTTGGAAGTCAGGAATCAGGAAACTGATGTTACTTCTCACCAACCCTTAAGTATGGGCGGTGTGTCTGATTGAGAAGGAGTGCAAAGATATTATCAAAATTTGCTAAAATAGTTATAATTTTGGTCGTACGTGTCACCCTCATCGCATTTTGTAAACAATTCCGCCAAAAGTTTACTGTATATTGTTACTTAAAATGGATTGGTTCCTGATATTCGCTAGTAGACCCGAACTTGCAAACGAACATTCCCGAACAAATATGAACCGACTTCGCGTTTCACTAGATTTAGATTTTTCCCTATAATTTGGGGGAATTTCTCTTGATATTCCTTATTTGCATTTGAGCACAGAAGAAGAACATTTGAGGTCGATTGACGATTAATTGAAAACAGTTCTTTCATAAAGAGTTACAAAGTAAGAAAAAATACTGTTTAAATACTTGATGGTATAAAACATACAAATATCCAATGTGTAAAACTTTTTTGAGGTGCTGTTGTTGATAGAGGCAGTTTTTAAAATGCGTGAAAAATATAACAAACTGAAAATTCCCTCCTACATTATTAAGGTTAGGTTACTGTACCTGCACATTGGGACGGGTGCTGAGAATATAAACTACAGCATCTGCAATATCAACAGACTCAAGCATGCTCATGGCCTGAAACACTTCTGTCACGTTGGTTATTATCTCAGTGTTCACCAAGCCGGGACTCACGTTCTGAAATCAGTCAAACATTCAAGAAACAGAAAATAATTGGCAAAACGACCATCACATCTGAGTAATGGGTACTGACTGAGTACCAAGAAACAAAATCCTTACCGTGACTTTGATTCTAGACTGCGCGTCCGACAACTCACTGGCGATGGTTTGAGAAATGGCAGTCAATGCGAATTTGCTGGCTGGGTAAAGTCCTGGGCTGAAGTTCCTCGGAACACAATGTCCGAACACACTGAAAGATAAAATGTGATTTACCTACACAGACAAAATCATAGTAAAAGCACGACGGAGATAAGACACGAGAGTCAATGGTGACTATAGCAATGTGTCCTGGGGAACTGGTAGAGAGGACACTCTTCTACTACTGTGCGCTCTGTGACTTGAATCTCACCCTTGTCGAACAGATATCAAACATAATTTAATGTTTATACTAACGTTGTGACCGCTCCGAAGCAACTACTTCTTTTGGCAGCAGTTCAAACTTCATTCATTGTTCATTGAACAAATACTTCAATTGAAGTTGGTAGTTCATTTTAGCGTTCCGACTGCTCAGTGTGAATTATTTCATTTTGCGGCAGTTCAAACTTCATTCGTTTCATTTCACTGAACAAATACTTCAACGGAAATTAGATTAGAAAGAACTACTTCTTCAATTTGCAGCAGTTCAGTTGTGAAGTTGAACTTCAAAGTCTTCAATTGAAGTTCGACTTCAAAGTAATAAAGGAACGCTCTACCGACTAGTACATTATTTGGACGAGGAACCAGTTCCAGTTCGTTTCGTTTTCAAATCCCTGCCGACTAGTACTTTGGCGAGGAATATTAAGGAACCGGTTCCAAAAACAACTAAACAAATAACCGGATAAATTCAAATCTCTTTTTAGCGAGTAAGACTTCAATTGAAGTGTTCACTGCGAAGGGTTCATTTTAAAGAACTAGCAATTCGCGAAGCATTCACAAAACATTGAAGTTTTTTCCAACGCTAGTTTAAACATACTACATTTACATGTTGTATGTACATATATACTTAATACGGTGAGTGGGATGGCAATAATTGTACCTCCCAACATCCCGGAATTAAGAATAAATAAAATAATAATAGTAACAATAACCTGTTAATGTTGATAATGTATCCATCGTCTCCTCTGGTTCTCATTGTTTTCAGAGCCTCTCTCTTGACTATGGCCACGGCCATCACATTTAGATTTAAGACCATCTTCAAATTCTCACTTTTACTACCTGTAGGGGTCAGACAGATAACATACGGAAGTCAAAACTGCGGTAAATTATAACACCCACGCAGAATGGTGCGTAGCCTGAAGGAATGGACACCAAAAGCTAGTAGAAGAAAGAGTGTACAAGCTCAGCCGAAATAGACAAGAACGAAAAACAATGTTGTGTAAAGTGTTTCTTCCCAAGTGCTCCATGCGATGGATGTCATATCCGGGATCAGTTCTTTCAGAAATTTCGGAGCTATAATTATTATTATTTTCGAACCATTTGTATAGCGCCACTTAGTAAAATATTACTTCGGGGGCGCTTACCTATTTTTTATGAACAGTTTATCGATTTTATAAGCACAAAGTTTGGATAGTATTTAGTTTTTACAATTTCAAGTGTGATTTTGTGTTGATTTCACTGAAAAAACAATTTAAAACTTTCAAAACTGTTGATGCAAAAGCAAGTTCACTTTTGTAAGATCCGAAAAAACTATGAAGCGCATACAAACATGTACAGCTGCTGAGAGCGCAGACAACATTTTATCTCATTTTAAAATGATGCTGAATAATGTGCTTAAAAGCGTTTCCTCGGAGGTCATATATTGGGAAGGTGTAGCAAGCATTCATATTGGGAAGATGTCGGGAGATCTGCCCTCTATCTAAAGAGGCGTGACTGTCTAGAGAGGCATATGAACTCACCGGCCAAGGTGGACATGACGCCGGCGCCGGCGTTGTTGACGAGGATGTCCACCCCTCCCAGCATCTTCTCGATGCTCCTGAAGGCCGACAGAATGTCCTCCTCATTCAGCAAGTCGCACTTCATGGCGTGGATGGTTCCGTTGGTCCTACTGGCGAGTTCCTAAAAAATAATATACCATATATTAAAGTTAAATTACTAAGGGGCTGATCCCTTTGTTGATATTCTGAAACAGTAATAAAAAAATATGTCAGGAATCTCCACTCTGTGATAATATATTATAAGTTATTTTTTA
Organism: Drusus annulatus; assembly: GCA_022651775.1. Lineage (NCBI taxonomy): Eukaryota > Metazoa > Arthropoda > Insecta > Trichoptera > Limnephilidae > Drusus > Drusus annulatus. Next base: position 573,240 of record JAGWCC010000610.1, read on the forward strand.
AATGTATATAAATTTACGTTACGCTTCACGATAACTAACATAACAACTAATCTAGTTATTGTTATAATTCAATGCTGTGAATAAACTTTAAAAACCTTCACTGATTGTAGTGTTTTAAAGTTTCGCAACATTTGACATCGCCACAATTCAACGATTAACGCTATTTTATGTATTGATTGAACCCATTGTGACCAGCTGCGAAGAATAAAACCACTTGACTGTTATGATTTTCAGTGAAGAAAATATAAAAGCATTGTATAGGTAGTGCGCTAACAGACCACTATTCTGTGAAGCCTCCTGGCCAACCCCACCACCACCACCCCCCGCTCTGCCAGGGATAGCGCTATCGCCGCGCCGATGCCGGAACTGGCCCCGTCACCACGGCAACCTTCCCCTTCCACCTCCACCCCCCGCTCCCGTCACTCCCACTGATGGTGGCCGCAGTAGCCAAGACAAGGAACACGCACCTCAGTTGCATAATGATCAATCACCTGGGAATAAAACTTTGACTATAAGCTACATAACGCACTCCTTAAGAGTTGGAATAAATTCATTCATTAGATAGCATTTTTAATTTAAACAGAAACAGTGTTATACTACAGCAAATTGTATTCAAATCAGCCATTGGCGTTCCCGTTGGTCTATTTATTTTTTGCGTAATTTTCTTTCACATTATAATATTATTTCTAAATGGGATCAAAATATTATTTTCTTGATATTATTTCAATAAAAATAATATAACGTTTGCCCGTAGAGCCCGCCGCCCGACAATCGTTCATTTTTTCGTACGTGGAAAACTAACGCTCCCAAAACTCCCGAAAAACCTGAAAATCTTCATTTTGCCATCGACTATTATTCATCAAATATTATTTTTTCAGCGCTGATTTTCAACACCACAAAGTCTAAGCTTAATAATTTCGGCGGCGGCAAAAACATTTTTTATACAGACACGTATTATGAAAACAACTTCGTCAATTTTTAAGATGCAAGGAAGATGATTTGAAATATCTAAAATTACTTCCACGAATCTCACATAAATGCAAACTAACCGACACCAAAGGAGAAAACTTTACAATGAATAAACGAACTAATCAAAAATTGAGACATATGTTATCAAATGGTAAACTTTAACCTTTTTATCATCAGAAATTCAATGAATCGCAAATAAGTAAAAAGTAGTAGACTTATTATTATGTATTTCTTTAAGTTATTATTTTTTTAACATATTTATTATTTCAAAAGTTATATTAATTACAATAAAGTCTCGTCAAACTGCTACGATAGTAGTTTGTCAACAGGTTCTATAATTAACAATCTATATAATATATTTTATAAAGAGGATTCTATTTTTATGACTTGAGTTCATTGATACAATCAGTATTACATTTTGATGTATTTTTGTATCATTATAATAATAATAATCTTTATTTAATTATGGTTTACAGTAATAACGATAAAAAAGGATAAACATAATATAAGGTTGTGTAAAGGTGTATGAACAATGATGAATATATTTGAACTAGAGATCGATACATTGGAAACATAATATATATAATAAACACAGTGATCAAAAAGAAGTATAGACTTGTCTGCGTATTCGCCTTAGAGTAGATCATTATCATTATTCGTATTTGCTTAAATACATATTTATATTTTATTTATATTTTTATATATTTGTATTTATTTATTTATAATAGGTTTTAACCGATTTCCTCACTTACGTGACAAACACTCAGTTAGTGTACAATTGCAAAAACAAAATAACATATATAAGACATATAAATAATGAATTAAAACTAAGAATTACGACTGTTGACTTGCATCTAAGACTTAAGAACTAGGAATCTATAACTAACATTACATTTATAAAATACCCATATGTGTTTATTATTGCTCATGCTATCAATAATAAAGTTTAAATACATATAAACTTAGTTTTCGTATATTTGTATACAGTTTTTACTTGTTTTCTCGTAATCTGCCTCACTAGGCAAGCCTGTGTTGAGGCAGTAATTTTTGCCGATTGTTTTGGTTACTTTAAATTAAATTAATCTATGGTGAATGTTATTTAAAAGTGTGAATTTAATATTAATATAGAAATAGTAACATAAAATTGTACATATATGAATAAGTAATTATTTGTTCTGTGATTGGTTTATTCAATGATTTCGAATTAGGGCGAGTGCACCGGTAAATTCTCTGTCTTTGCTATTAATCCAAATTTTTATGTTATGTTTGAAATTATTTAATGTTAGACTTTGTTTTAAATTTTCTGGAAGAATATTGAAGATTCTTGTCGCAATGTACCTAAAACTCCGTTGACCAAATGTGGTAGAGATAACAGGATATTGGAGTAAATCTTTGTTAGTGTTACGAGTAAATCGAGTGTGTGGTCTTTTTTCATAATATTTATGTTTGTTTGTAAAAAGATGGGTGAGAATTGATTTTACATATATTTGTCGAGCGTCAAAGACTTTCATTATGTGGTAAATTGAGTTAGAAGTTGCAATTAGGGGTAGCTTGAGGATAATTTTTATAATTGTTTTTGTGCTTTTATGACAGGGTCTATGGCAGATGAAGTTCCACCTCCCCAAGCTATGATACCATACTCAATAAAAGATTGACATATCGCAAAGTAAATCATTTTTAAGTGTTTCAACTCAAGAAAGTTTCTTATGGTTCTAAAAAAGAAAATGGTTTTCTGATTTTATGTGCAATGTTTTGCGTGTGAAGGTTCCATTTGAGGTACGGATCAATGGTGAGGCCAAGGTACTTCATCTGAGTGGTGCGATCTATCTTAGGGCACTGACAGCATACGTCGGGATTTAGACACGAATGTATTCTAATGGGGATATCATCATGTGGTTGGCCTGTAATGTTAATGCTTGATGTGATATATTTTGTTTTCTCGGTGTTTAGAGTGAGTGTATTCATATCCAACCAATTTTTGACAATGCCAATATCCCTTTCAGCGTTTTTATAGACAGCTGACCACGTATCAGCTTGAAACAGTAAAACCGTATCATCAGCAAAACTGACAATTTCTCCTTGAATATTAAGGTTACATAGTTCGTTAATATATATAGCAGAAACCTAGTCGGACCTAATATACTTCCTTGAGGAATTCCGTATTTAGATGAGCACTGGTTGCTGAGTATATTCTGTATTTTCACTTGTTGTTTGCGTCCATTTAGGTAGCTTTTAAATAAGTTTAGTTCATTTCCTGTAATGCCAGTTTTTTCGAGTTTTTTAATTAATTTGTAATGAGATATTGTATCAAATGCCTTAGAAAGGTCTAAGAAAATTGAGATACATTTTTTGCGGTTATCAAGGGACTTCACAATGAAATCAGTAACAGCAGCGATAGCATCTGAGGTACTCTTATTTTGTTAAAACCCGTATTGATTTTCTGAGAACAACTAATATTTTGGTATAATATTTATTTTATGGTCTCTTCAAACTTTACAAAAAACCAGAATCGTGTTAAAAAAATTAAATCTTTTTCTTTCACTAAATGTGAGACCGTGAATGGTTTAAAATATGAACTTTTCACCGTCTTTAATTCATATGCTTATCAAAAGAATAAGAGTAACATTTTAGGGGGGGGGGTTAACAATTTTCTCTCTAAAGAAATGGTTTAAGTAATATCATCGTAAAATTGGAGATTACAGATTTTTCGTCAGTAAGTTAAATTGCTAAAATCATAGTTAATTTTATATAAGCCCACCTGTATTTTTTCTATAAAACATTGTCATTATTTTTCATAAGGTGTAATCACTTGACATCATATTGAAATAAAATATGAATTTGTTCAAGCTTTGTCAGGGCAATAATAACTGTTACTATTATAACTTCATTAAAGTGAAACCGGTTGGCGTTAAAACATAATACATTCGTGCAATCACTTGACATCATATTGAAATAAAATATGCATTTGTTCAAGCTTTGCCAGGGCAATAATAACTGTTACTATTATAACTTCATTAAAGTGAAACCGGTTGGCGTCAAAACATAATATATTTGTGATTTAGAACATAGTGATTTTCGTTTCAATAAAAGAGTAATCTGTTACCAAACATTAAGTGCGTTTGTCTTCATTTTTTCAAGTACTTATGGTTTTAAAAATGGTTAGGATTTGAATATTAAGTTTTATTTTCCAAAGCAATTTAGTTTATGAATCAAACTATTCGAACGGCTTTCAAGCAATCGTTTATCTTGAGGCTGATCGTAGGCCCAATAGCATTGGTATATTGGTAATATTGGTAGTTCCTGCACCCATATCCGATTGCGTCTCGTCTCTTTTCAGTTCAGTTCGGTTCGGTTCGGTTCAGTTCAGTTCGATTTGGCAAAATTTTCGTCGTTCAGAGACCTCATATGTGAATGTATTCTTTGCATTGTTTCTAAGGGGTCATGAAAGCATTTTTTAAAGATCTGGGAAGTTGGCAAGTGTCTAATGAGATGTCTTTTGTCTGTCACTCTCCATCTAGAAAAACACATTTTGATGGAAATGATCCATACATATGAAAAGCAATGATCTATTCATTGGTAAAACTGTTTGACTTTTTCGGGCTCAGTAAAGCACGAAAACATCTCCAGGTTATCTTGAAGATGCGCCGAATATCATCTGTGCTGGGATCTGCCAATCTTGAGGCTCGATCCGTAGCCAATAGTTTTTAATTAGTGCTGTGTGTACCTATTGTGTGCTGCATTCACACTTGGTTATGGCTTCGCACGCTGTCATGATCGTGGCTTTCAACGTGCGGTGGTAACGTTCAGTTTCCTATTCGCTTTGGGATTGTACACTCTCTTTTCTTTTCTCAATGCTCAATTTCTTAGTAAGTTATTTAAATCATGTTGGAACTGTCGTCTTCATGCTGCAGCCCATTAAGGCATATATAAAGAAAGAGATCAGCCAGATCTTGAGACAGAAATGTGATCAAAGCCATTGTCTCATCCGTAATGTCCTTCATTAATGATTTGATTGTTGACAATGCGTGTTTTCCGGATCAATGCCAACATCTGGTTTCCTTACCACAGTGATTTTCAGGTGTCCAAACCCAAGGGATTGGGTAGGCGTAAAAATCCTCTTACGAGCAAATGCTAGGGGTCTGCATTGGAAAGCATTTTTCTCTGGCGCCATAGCATCAATCGGTTTGTTATTTTGTATTCGAGCTACATTTAATAGTTTGAACGGGTTTCGTACAAAAAATGTCCAAATGTGAACTCCGTAAAAAAATCTATCACTTTGCGGGCCAATGCGAGGAGTTGAAACTTAAAAGCACTTTTCTTTAGCGCCATCACACCGATCGGTCTGGAAATTTGTATTTAAACTTGTTTGTAATCTTAACGGGATTCAACCAAAATATATAAAAAATATGACATGTGTCAAAAAAAAAATTACCTTACGAGCAAATGCAAGGGGTCGGCATTGGAAAGCATTTTTCTCTAGCGCTATCGCACCAATCAGTTTGTTAATTTGTATTTTAGCTACATCTAATCGTTTAAACGGGATCAATACAAAAACGAGTAGATGAGAACTCCGTGAAAGAATATATCACTTTGCGGGCCAAAGCGAGGGGTTGGAATTACTCAGCACTTCTCTCTGGCGCTAGAAAACCGATCGGTCTGAAAATTCGGATTTATCAGATCTTTTTATCAATTCCAAAACAATTTACGCTTTCAATGCCAATAGATTTCTCAAAAATATTAATTTAATTTCTGTCAAAAAATGTGCATAGGAATATATACTCGTATATGCATAGAAAGAAGAATCTTTCGATGTCTCGCGCACGGGTCTGGTAAGACGAATCTCCACACACCTGTCCTAAGAAGAATTAATCAGTGAAAAGATTATCCTACCCCATCATTATCCGGCAAATTAATTTCGACAAGGAGTGTTAATTACAAAAAAAAAACTCAACTGACATGTGGACAACTCTCTCCCAGTAGAAATATATTCATACCTGACAATTCAGTTCTTTAAATATTATTTATCAAGAAACAACGGGGATTTTTTTATAATGGATATTTTCACCAGTCAATTTTCAAACCAAAGTTTCGAAGGAAAATCATAATAACAAGGTATTATAATAATATGTAGGAGCTTACACTTGACATACAAACTGGAACATCTTGTTGATTGCTATATACTTCAACGTTGATTGTCTATTTTTGATGAGCACGTATTGTCACTCGAACCAATGACTATTCAGTTACTTCGGCTTCATCTTTTCGAACTTCAATTGAAGACTTAAATAAACTAATAGTTAGAAAATCGAATACATCTCCTTCGAGACAAGGTGACAAAAGAAGTAGGTTTTCCATAAACCAGTTTTTAATTTGAGTTTTATATCCTAAAAATAAGGTATTGTATTGAGTTGTTATCTATAAATAAATTGAAGAATTACATTTTTCATAAACTGGCTATTATAAAAGTGGTCCCCTGTAAATGGGTAATTGGATTGAGTTTAACATAAACTAATTGCTAATTTGGGTTGTCTGCTATAAAAAAAGTTTTTGGATTAATTTTTCTATGGACAAATCGACAATTTGAGTCGTATCATGAAAGTAGGGGAGTGGATTGAGTTTTTTCCGAACTGCCTGTTAATTTGAGTTGTCTTTTAAAGATAGATTGTTGGATTAAGTTACCCACAATCCAGTTGTTTTTGTTGAGTTTTATCAAATCAAGTAGCCACAATTTAAGTTTCCCATAGATTAATCGTTAGTTTAAACTTCTTCTGGCTGTGTGACCTGTGTCGATGCAGTAATTATTGCCGTTTTTGAAATAATTATTGTACCTCTAGAATATAAGTTGATAATTGTACAATTGATTCAAATTTTCATACTAGGTTTGGAATTTGTAACGATTTTTATTGTTCTGTGTTTTCTTAAAGAACGTTGTAGATTCTTATCATAATATAAACCAGAACATTTTTGTCCAAAAAGTGGTAAAGAAAACAAGATTTTTTAAATAAATGTTTGTTAATATTTCAAAATAACACACGCATGTACGAGTATGTAGTTTTAACAGTATTTATGTTTATTTGAAAGAAAGAATGATGAATTCAATCAAGCATAATGTTAACAATACATTTCTTGCTAAAATTATGTACAAATTTAGTATTGAAATTCTATTGAATCGTCTTAAAAACTTCATGGCTGAATTGAATA